>OU342742.1:510892952-511235452 GCA_910589775.1 Avena eriantha
AAACACACATGCAATGACTCTGGTTGATCCATGTGTGTCTCTGAAGAGAACATCCATGTGTGGTCTCTGAAGAGAACACACATTTCAATGACACTGGTGTATCCATATATGGTGTGCGAAAAGAATAGTCATGAAATGACCCTAGTTGTTGTTAGTAAAATAACACACATGCAATGACACTGGTGGATCCATGTGTGGTCTCTGAAGCGAGCACACATTTCAGTGACATTGGTGGATCCATATATGCTATGTGAAAAGAATAGTCATGAAATGACTCCAGTTGTTGTTAGTAAAAAGACCACACATGCAATGACACCGGTGGATCCATGTTTGGTCTCTGAAGAGAACACACATGCAATGACTCTACCTGTGGTTAATGAGAAGAACACACATGCAATGACACTGGTGGATCCATAGGTGGATTGTGAAAAGAACACACATGCAATGACTCTAGTTGTTGTTAGTAAAAAGAACACACATGCAATGACACTGGTGGATCCATGTGTGGTCTCTGAAGAGAACACACATTTCAGTGACATTGGTGGATCCATATATGGTATGTGAAAAGTATAGTCATGAAATGACTCCAGTTGTTGTTAGTGAAAAGAACACACATGCAATGACACTGGTGGATCCATGTGTGGTCTCTGAAGAGAACACACATGCAATGACTCTACCTGTGGTTAATGAGAATAACACACATGCCATGCCACTGGTCGATCCATAGGTGGATTGTGAAAAGAACACACATGCAATGACTCTGGTTGTTGTTAGTAAAAAGACCACACATGAAATGACACTGGTGGATCCATGTGTGGTCTCTAACGAGAACACATATTTCAATGACACTGGTGGATCCATAGGTGGATTGTGAAAAGAACACACATGCAATGACTCTGGTTGTTGTTAGTAAAAAGAACACACATGCAATGACACTGGTGGATCCATGTGTGGTCTCTGAAGAGAACACACATTTCAATGACACTGGTGGATCCATATATGGTATGTGAAAAGAATAGTAAGGAAATGACTCCGGTTGTTGTTAGTAAAAAGAACACACATGCAATGACACTAGTGGATCCATGTGTTGTCTCTGAAGAGAACATACATTCAATGACTCTAGCTGTGGTTAATGAGAAGAACATACATGCAATGACACTGGTGGATTCACCATGTGTGGTCTCTGAAGAGAACACACATTTCAATGACACTGGTGGATCCATATGTGGTATGTGAAAAGAATATTTATGAAATGACTCAAGTTATTGTTAGTAAAAAAGAGCACACATGCAATGACACTAGTGGATCCAAGTGTGGTCTCTGGAGAGAACACACATGCAATAACACTGGTACATCCATAGGTGGTATGTGAAAAGAACACACATGTAATGACGCTAGTTGTAGTTAGTAAAAAGAACACACATGCAATGACACTGGTGGATCTATGTGTGGTCTCTGAAGAGAACACGCATTTCAATGACACCGGTGGATCCATATATGGTATGTGAAAAGAACAGTCATGAAATGACTCCTCTTGTTGTTAGTAAAAGAACTCACATGCAATGACACTGGTGGATCCATAGGTGGTATGTGAAAAGAACACACATGCAATGAATCTGGCTGTTGTTAGTAAAAAGAACACACATGCAATGACACTGGTGGATCCATGTGTGGTCTCTAAAGAGAACACACATTTCAATGACACTGGTGTATCCATATGTGGTATGTGAAAAGAATTGTCATGAAATGACTCCAGTTGTTGTTAGTAAAAAGAGCACACATGCAATGACAATGCTGGTTCCATCCGTGGTCTCTAAATAGAACACACATTTCAATGACACTGGTGGATCCATATGTGGTATGTGAAAAGAACACACATGCAATGACTCTAGTTGTTGTTAGTAAAACTAACACACATGCAATGACACTGGTGGATCCATGTGTGGTCTCTAGAGAGAACACACATTTCAATGACACTGGTGGATCCATATGTGCTATGTGAAAAGAACAGTCATGAAATTACTCCAGTTGTTGTTAGTAAAAAGAACTCACATGCAATGAAACTGGTGGATCCATGTGTGGTCTCTGAAGAGAACACACATGCAATGACACTAGTGGATCCATAGGTGGATTGTGAAAAGAACACACATGCAATGACTCTGGTTGTTGTTAGTAAAAAGAACACACATGCAACGCCACTGGTGGATCCATGTGTGGTCTCTGAAGAGAACATACATTTAAATGACACTGGTGGATCCATATGTGGTATGTGAAAAGAATAGTCATGAAATGACTCCAGTTGTTGTTAGTAAAAAGAACACACATGCAATGACACTAGTGGATCCATGTTTGGTATCTGGAGAGAACACACATGCAATGACACTGGTGGATCCATAGGTGGTATGTGAAAAGAACACACACTCAATGACTCTGGTTGTTGTTAGTAAAAAGAACACACATGGAATGACACTGGTGGATCCATTTGTGGTCTCTAAAGATAACACACATTTCAATGACACTATTGGATCCATATATGGTATGTGAAAAGAACAGTCATGAAATAACTCCAGTTGTTGTTAGTAAAAAGAACACACATGTAATGACACTAGTGGATCCATGTGTGCTCTCTGAAGAGAACACACTTTTCAGTGACATTGGTGAATCCATATATGGTATGTGGAAAGTATAATCATGAAATGACTCCAGTTGTTGTTAGTAAAAAGAACACACATGCAATGACACTGGTGGATCCATGTGTGGTATCTGAAGAGAACACACATGGAATGACTCTAGTTGTGGTTAATGAGAAGAACACACATGCAATGACACTGGTGGATCCATAGGTGGATTTTGAAAAGAACACACATACAATGACTCTAGTTGTTGTTAGTAAAAAGTACACACATGCAATGACTCTGGTTGAACCATGTGTGGTCTCTGAAGAGAACACTCATTTCAATGACATTGGTGGATCCATATGTGGTATGTGAAAAGAATAGTCATGAAATGACTCTAGTTGTTGTTAGTAAAAAGAACACAGATGCAATGACACTGGTGGATCCATGTGTGGTCTCTAAAGAGAACACACATCCAATGACACTGGTGGATCCATAGGTGGTATGTGAAAAGAACACACATCCAATGACTCTCGTTGTTGTTAGTAAAAAGAACAAACATGCAATATCACTGGTGGATCCATGTGTGGTATCTAAAGAGAACACACATTCAATGACACTGGTGGATCCATATATGGTATGTGAAAAGAACAGTCATGAAATGACTCCAGTTGTTAGTAAAAAGAACACACATGCAATGACACCGGTGGATCCATGTGTGGTCTCTGAAGAGAACACACATGCAATGACTCTAGTTGTGGTTAATGAGAAGAACACACATGCAATGACACTGGTGGATCCATAGGTGGATTTTAAAAAGAACACACATGCAATGACTCTAGTTGTTGTTAGTAAAAAGAACACACATGCAATGACTCTGGTTGATCCATGTGTGGTCTCTAAAGAGAACACACATTTCAATGACACTAGTGGATCCATATGTGGTATGTGAAAAGAATAGTTATGAAATGACTCTAGTTGTTGTTAGTAAAAAGAACACACATGCAATGATAGTGGTGGATCCATGTGTGGTCTCTGAGGAGAACACACATGCAATGACACTGGTGGATCCATATGTGGTATGTGAAAAGAACACACATGCAATGACTCTGGTTGTTGTTAGTAAAAAGAACACACATGCAATGACACTAGTGGATCCCTGTGTAGTCTCTGAAGAGAACACACATTTCAATGACACTAGTGCACTAGTAGGAAACAGCTCTTCTGTGCCGCATGTAATTACATCTTCTATGGCGGATATCCTAGTCGCCACTGTTACCTCGCCACTGATATCTGCTTCCTGTTGCGGATATAGATATGCTCCACAGAAGTCCTAGACTTCTGTGGTGCATTTCTTCATATGCGCCACAGGAATGACTTCTGTGGCGCATTTACGCATATGCGCCATAGAGAAGCCATGCGCCACTGACTATATAATTATATGCGCCACTGATTGCGTAACACATATTCAAAGTAAAATACTTTCCTGGTGTATAATCAGGTATTTTTACATTATTTATCCAGATGAGTATAAAATACATTGCACAAGTAGTAGATTCATGAAAACTGACATATATATAATACAAACACTTAGAGCCCGATCGAGATACATATATAGTGTCAAGTGCCAAATTTTTACACAAGCGCCGAATACAAAGTTCATATCAGCTCACATTACAAATATGAAGTGGCCACCGCCGCCTACACTAGGATCAAATAGAATACAGCTGTGATAATGGTGAGCAAGAGCATTAGCTTGACCAATATCTTCATCCGGTTCTTCTTCCACAAGTGGTTCCTCCACTTGACTATCGCCTCCTCTCTAGTCGTGTATCCTTTGTAGATGTTGCCACTGAACTTGTTCACTTGTTTGTGGCAATCCTCCCACTCCTCGTAGACTCCTAGAACCCTACCCATGTACACCACATACCACCTCGTTGCCATCTCTATAGACGACAAGGCATATTAGTAAAAATACAATGAAAAGAATGAATAAAGGGTTTACATCCATATATATATATATATGTTCACAGAATATAAAACAAATGATCCATAAACCTAAAAGTTAGATCATCATAGAAGCAATAAGTTCAATGACAACACGACCACAAGGTAGTTTAAGTCTAACAACAATGACCATTTCGACCACGAGATAGTAAAGTTTATGACACACACACTAATACAACACGCGTCGATCAAGAATATACACACACTGGATCATGCTAGAGGCACACATCGATCATGATGAAACTTCCTCTTCTCGCTTGGCTTCGGGAACGGTAGATAACCCTCTTTCGTCATCCACGTCCTTGTGTCACCCTCCTTCCGGAGGCGTTCTTCGATCTCCCTCTTACTCAACCCTCTGGCTTGTTGTAGGGGACCGCCCCTTGTGTTGACATCTTTAATGATGATTTGCGACAACTTCATCTGAATGCGATGGAAGTCTTCTCTAAGATCAGCATCGTCGATTTTCTCCAAAGTTTCGGCCCATCCTCGGAGACTAGATGGCAACGTTAGGTTCTGGCAATCCCGAACATAGCCTTTAAGGTGATGGAGGACGTAGAAGGCCTCCTTGGCACCAGTAGTCGACTGCTTGACGCAGGGGAAGTCGAGCACGTGCTTGAACACGTGTTTTCCATCCTTGATACATTCCCCTTATCTACGAAGGTGCATCCCTTCTTGGTGTAGCCCTCGAGAGCCTCATTGAGAACACCCCTTATTATGGTGTAGTCTTTTTCTTCGTCAAAATCCCCGAGTCAAAATACGTGGCTAGCGAATACCTCGGGGCAAGGATGATGAGTGTGTAGTATTTGTCTCTGCGCAACACAATTGGAACGAAATGTTGGAAAAAGAGCAAAGGAAGAAATCTATAAGAAATGCATAAGTTACGGTGGCGATGAGCGAGTGTGTGTACTTACTCGGGAAAGAAAGGCAAAAGAAGTGTGCCCTTCCTCTTGTTGTCCACCATGAACTTCTCGAGGTACGATGTCGCCTTGGTCCGTGTCTCTGATCCTTCGACCAACTGGCTGTCCCACATGTAGTAGGGATCCACTATCGCGATTTCCGGGGTACTTTCTCTCTTGATCGTGAGTGCCAGATTGAGCGCGTATAGGCGGACAAAGTTATAGTCCAGCCGTTTCGTGAGAAACAGCTTGAATATGTCCTCGAACACTATGAAGAATATATCCGCGGGGGGTTCATCGACAAAGCCCATGTCCAATGGCACCTTGGCCGTGAAAACCGGGTAATTTGGATCTTCGGCTTTAAGAAGGAGGGCCTCTAGTGTCTTGACACCCTCGTGCAAAGTTAACATGGCTCCAACCGCAATGTGGATCATATCCGGAGTCAATATTGGATCACCAGCTACATGCACTCGGGGCAAGCCAAATTGTGTGGATGGTACGACGACGGCGTCCTGACCCCGGATCCTCTTCAGAAGAGGCTGGCTCGCACCCTTCTTATTATTATTATTACCTCTCTTCCTATAGTGCTTCTTCTTCACAACAGTGTCAGCCACTGCCATCTTCTCATCAGTCGCCTTTCGGAGTGTGTTGGGGCTAAAAACCAATCCCGGTTTCTCTTGTGGTGGATCGGCGACCGGAGGCGTCTCTTGAGAAAGACCATGGAAGACCAGGCGATGCGTGCATGTATTGGGCCAACCAGCTTGATGGTCGTCGCGAGCTGCGAAGGGTTCTTCATCTACAGAAGCCATATACAATCCTTTGGCGGCGCCAGTGTTGATGAAGTCATCAACTTTGACCAATTCATCATCATCTTCACGGGTGCCATCATGTGGTGGTGGTAGCGGGGGCGACGGCGGTTGTGGCACAACGTCTTTGCCATGTGGCGGTGCACACGCTGCCAAGAGTTGATGGTGACGGCTGGTGGTGGCGACAACAGCGGCTACTGGCTTCCGAGGTGGTGGTCGGGCGATGATCGGTCGAGAGGTGGCACCGGTGCTCCCCCCGCAAGACGAATCTGGGTCTTCGGGCATGTTAAGGGCCAGTTGCAGCATTCCCCAAGGGTCTTGTGTTCGTCGGCTCCATGAGGTTGAAAGGGGGGGTCCATGTCGTCGCACCCTGGCAACACCCGAGCCAACTTGACCCTCATCACGTCATCAGCCATTGGATTGTTGTGCATCGTGCGGCTCACCGGTTGTATAAGAGTGCCCTTGGCAACATCCTTCAACTCACTGCCGACATCTTTAAGAAGGAGTACGCAAGAAGTGTCCTGAGGCAAAAACATGTTGTTGGGCGTCATGAGATGGCAACAGTCATGCATCAAAGGCATAAAGGAGATGACGTGCACTAACTAATTAGTTACCTTGGTGATGGAATGGATCTCGGCTAATGTAGAGACACGACCGATGCCGGCGGCCGGCCTATCATCATATGCAATCTCCCGCTTGGGTGCCTCACGAAGCACCACCGCCGTCGGGTGCGCCTTATTGGTATCTTTGGCGGGAGGAGGCGTCGGTGTAACCAAAACGAGCGGCTGCATCCCGACGTTGACGGACGGCGGGGTCACTAGGTCCGGCGACACGGTAACATGGATGCCCCAGTTGCTGCCGCTTAAGCTGGGTAGATGTATCGGCCCCTGTCGACCTCCCGCATTCCAAGCAGTAAGCCCCTCAAAAAACTCAGGGGGGATCATCGAGCGGAGCTTCTCTTCCACTAACTTGTCCACCGTTTTCTCGTCCACCGCCTTCTCCTCCAGCGTCTGCACCTTCATCTTCAGCTCTGCAACAGCGGCTTTATCATGGTTCTTCCTCTCCCTTCTTTTCTTGGTGTCCTCTTTGTAGTAATCCTTGAACTTCATGCTCGTACCGAAGCCAAACACACGGCCAGCTGAGGACGGTGGCAACCCCTTATCCCTCTTCTTGTAAGCATTGGTCGCCCTGTTGAAAACCATGTCCCACGGCTCCGTCGAATCCTGGGACGACTCTGTGGCAGTAGTGTTCAGTTCATCCTCCTGCAGAGACAAGGAAAGGTGAACCCATTTAGATTCTTTACTTCATTATCTTAATTAGAATGCAATACACTTGAGTTCGGCGATAAATTCTTTACCAGCTTCTTCTCAAATTCCTTCACCTCCGGATCGTCGGTGATGAACTCCCATGTTTCCTTGCCCAGGTAGTAGCGGGCCCGAACAAATTGCCTAAGCTACAAGTCCGTGATTTTAAGCCAAGGGTTGTCTTTACCAAGGCGTTCGAGATCGGCATCCTCCTTGTCCCAATGGCATGTTTCCCCTGTAACCGCCGCTTCCAAGGCGGTGGTCACCTATGTTCTGTTCCTGCATACTCCTTCCCCATTGAGTCCATTTTATAGCGTCAGCGGTAGCTATATCCGCCTTGAATATCCTAAACTCCTCTTCATTGAGCATCGGATTTTTCTTACTAATAACCTCCCAACTTTTACCTTTGTCAATGCTATTCTTCACCCGGGTTTTCCAGCTGCTCAAGGCGTTTCTCATCTTCGTGGGGGCTAGTTTGTTCACCAGGTTCTTTCTCTCGAGGTTTCTAAACTGCTCTGGGAATCTGTATCGCTTGTGAAGCTTCTTAAGGAGGTTATTGACCAAAGCTGCATCGTCAGCATGTCTGATGTACTTCGTGTTAATCGACATGCTTTCCCGGACGATGCACCCGAGTTGCAGTCCGTACCCTTTAGCAATGGCCTCTGGCGCAATGGGTTGACCACTTTCTGTGACCTCAGTGAACTCATCGCAGACGGTGGTGAGCACTAGCACCTTTCGCTCCTCCTGTTCCTTCTTCTTCTTATGAGAAGCGGCCGGGTTGCCGCTACCGCCATCCGTGCGCTCGCCGCCATCGGTGCGGGCGCCGCCATCGGTAGTGTCATCCTCTTCGCCGCCGCCTTCACTAGTTCCATCGTAGTCGTCTTTGTCCCCCTCGTAATCAGGATCTCCGCCCTCATTGGCCCCAGCATCTCTGGCGACAGTCGCCTCCTCCTCCGGTGGTGGTGTCATCCTCATCGCCTCCTCCTCCTGTTGGTACCCCTGCCAGAATGACTGGTTGGCCTGTCTAGCTTGTTCTTCGATGCTGATCATGTGCTTAGAAGGGCCAGACTCCTTGTTGCCCGACATGTTTGCACTACTCTATTTAAAAGAGGCAAAAAGTTAGCACAAATCTCGGTCGAAAAATTCGGCATGACCTTTGCTAATTTTTTGACCTAGGAGTGCCCATTTCTCAACCGAAACGGAAGTGAATCGACACTTCGGGAGAAATGGGCAACTCAAATGAAGAAATATATCCCTGCAAGACAAAAGACCCCATCCCCCATGCATTGACCCCAGTATCCATCATCCATCATCCATCATCCATAGTACATTTCAACAGCAGGTACCATCATCCCCATACAGCATGTATAACCGATATTAACTAGAATGCCTTGTATTTCTCATACAAGACAGAATAGTATGATAATAAACAGAATTCTATAGTGCTCAGAAATCTGCAAATCTGTAGAAATAATCAGTATATCCAGCAGCAGTCCATGTCCTTCAGAAGTGCATAGTTTAATATAGAAGTACAGAAGGTCTAATGTGATTCTAGTCTCAGTTCATAACAAGGACAGGGGACCCCAAGGACAGAATGTTAAGTAGACGGCAACATGAAAGAATGGAGTAGCTGGTAGTGGTTGGTTGTATTGCTAGATTCAAGGTATGTTTCAGGGATTAACCACCACTCGAAAATTTCTTTTGTGCTCCTATTCAAGCCAGAAGTGATAATGCACGAGAGAGAGGCAATCTTTCCAATCCAAAGAACCATTAGCACATATCCAAGTATCAGGCTTCTAAACAATAAACAAACATTGCAGATAGAAGTTACAAGGGATCACTAACATACAGTGACAAAGGTTTAGGGATCACTAAATGGACACAGCTTAAATAAACAGGTATCTCTGAATAAAAGGAAGGGCGGTATCTCTAATCCATGACAAAGTACAAACACTACTCAAATATTATGAACTCAAGCATGGTACTCCAATAGCTATCTTTTCAGAAACATAGCAGTAAGCTATTTGATATGTCCAGAATCTGTCCAGAAATATAGACATGACATGCCCGAGTAATATGTCCAGTAGCTACTCCATGGAAAATATTTTGTATGCAAATAGAAATGTCACAGTGCCATGTCCAATGCAAGCAATGAATTCTTCAGATGGAGTTGCTACATGATCTGCTTAACATGGAGTTGCTACATGATCTGCTTAACATGATGAAGTTGCAGCATGAATAAATTCAGAACAAACCTGGACTTCTAGGTTCTTGACCATCTAGCTTATAAACAGAAACTAGCATAAAAATAGTAACCTTGAAGCAATTAGTAGCATTTAAAGAGAAGTCTCACCTTTCTCATTTCAGTCCAAGTCATTCCTATGTATGTTTGATCTAATTAGTATCTTAAGGGAGAACATCTGAACATGACACTATATTACTATATGTATCTTAGCTTCCAAAACATTCTCTTCATATGCATGTATGTTGTTCTAGATATATCTTCATATGCATGTATGTTGTTCTAGATATATCTTCATATATATACTATATGTATCTTAGTTTTGAAAATGAAAATATGATTATCAGATAGAATTAGTACCTCCCTATGTATAGTTTAAGATAGAAAATCTCAATTAACTCATATACACTTAATATACTTGAGTACACTCATATACACTCAAGAAAATCTCAATTAACTCATATACACTGAATATACTTGAGTACACTCATATACACTCAAGAAAATCTCAATTAACTTGAGTACACTCATATACACTAAATATTTTCTACCATGAAAGTGCAAGTTAGATTTTTCTTTTCTTTAACTATACTTGCATTATAAAACTGACAGAGATTCAAGAAAATCTCAATAACCAGCAAAACCAAAAACGGTAGCAACTACTTTGTATTTAATTGTTTGTTCTCTGTATTTAACTGACAGAGAAAGGGGAAGAGCATCAGAGGGGAGTGGGGGTGGGGGTGGGGGGGACGAACCGTGGGGGTGGGGGTGGGGGGACGAACTTGCTGCGGTGGTTCACGATGACGAGGGTTGCGGGGTCCGGCGCGGCGGCTCCTCCTCCGACGGCTCCTCCTCCACGGGCTGCAGGGCGTCTCCTCCTCCGGCGGCTCCTCCTCCACAGGTTCGTCGGGCGGCTCCTCCTCCACTAGTTCATCGGTCGGCGCAGCGGTGGCGGCAGCGGCAGCAAGGGCTAGCGCGGCGGTGTGACGTCTGCGGTCTAGGGCTAGAGCACGGCGGTGACTGAATGGGGAGAAGGGGAATGAAGGCCGAACCGTTTATTTCGCTAAGTCCACAGGTTCTGTGGCGCATTTCGGCAATATGCGCCAGAGAAGTTGGAACTTATGTGGCGCATACTACCGAAATACGCCACAGAACCTATGGACATAGTACAAAACGCGGCGCGCGTGGTAGTATGACAAGATCACACACTTGCCTTAGTGGTCTCTGCTGCTTGCTTGTGCCATTCTAAACCTGAGGTAGCCAGGTTCGAATCCTGGCTGTCTCACACTTTTTTATTTTTTAAAAATATATTTTTAATTATAGATATGTTTAAAATAAAGCAAGAACATATACAAACATTCGTATTTATTCAAAAAACTCTCTCCCCGAACATATACAATCATGTAATGTGTTTTTAATTATATATATGTTTAAAATGAAGCAAGAACATATACAAACATTCATATTTATTCAAAAAAACTCTCTCTCTGAACATATACAATCATGTGATGTGTCGAGCTAGTGTCTCTTCACAATCTTCTTGCCCTTTTTCGCCGTGGTTGAATAGTTTAGCCCGTGAACTTTGAGATTTCTTCTTGTGAATGGACAACCTTTAGTAGGCAGTGTGGTCTTCCTTCTTACTTTAGTAGTAGTTGGCATGTCGAAGTACTTGTCGAATTCCTCTTCGATCTTTGGGTCGCCGTTTTTGTCGAAGTTTTGCTCGTTGGCGGCTCCTTCCATTCCGATGCTCCTCTTGCCCCTCCTAACTACAACACGGTTGGGGTTTGACGAATCGGTAATAAAAAAACATTGATCAACTTGGCTAGCGAGTACCCAAGGCTCATTTTTTGCGGAGGCGTTCTTTGTTGATTTGGCATCTGGTATAACCATTGTGGTGAAATAGCGGCCATCTTTTTCCACAGTCTTGGCCCATCTAACACGAAACATCGGTACGATCTCTCCACAGTAGTCCAGCTCCCATATCTCCTCGATCCTTACATAGAATCTTTCCACCACAGTAGTCGCGTCATCAACAAAGGATAACATAGTTACTCCTGAGTTTTGATATTCACTATTCTTGTCCTTTTCCTCGGTGTAGAATCTATAACCGTTTATGTTGTATGACTGATAGGTCCTTAGATTGTGCCCTGGGCCCTGCGACAAGGAGAATATGAGTTTTTGATCTTCCGTAGAAGGCGTCTGTGGGGGATTGTCCAGTTGCCTTTTCTTGAACCAACCCGTGAAGCTGGAGTTGTGCTATCTGGTTAAGTCTGCCTTCTTCCTCGGCCAGCCCTGGTCGACGTACTCCTTCTCGATTAAGCTTCTGTGCTCTCGACCCAAGGGCCGACCACTTCAATGTGTTGTAGCGTGACTCGGTGTGCCCTTTCAAAATCAGTGCGTCGACCATCAATGCCGACATGTAGTGAGCGGCAGCCCTCGTGGTGACCATATCCACCGAGCCTGCCGAGGTGCTTCTTTGTGGGTATTCCAACATCCTCGTTCTCGGTGGTTAGATAATTCTAGCAGAAGGAGATGCACTCGTAGATTAGAAAAGCCCTTGGCTATGCTTCCATCTGGACGAGACCTATTGCGAACGAATCCTTTGATGACACTGTTTAGCCTTCCAAATGGCATCATGTTGTGCAGGAATGTCGGCCCGAGCTGGATGATGTCATCCACGACATGTACAAGCAGATGCACCATGATGTCGAAGAATGCGGGTGGGAAGTAAATCTCAAGCTCGCATAGTATCATCACGATCTCTTCCTGTAGCCTATCGAGCTGCTTCACACCGATCGAATTCCTAGATATGACGTCGAAAAAGTTACAGAGGCCAAACAACGTCTCACGGACATGCTCGTCCATTATCCCACGGATCGCAACAGGGAGTATCTGCGTCATCACCACGTGACAGTCGTGAGACTTCATACCGCTGAACCTCTTCTTTGCCACGTCCAGATATCTTCTTATCTTCCCCGAGTAACCGTGAGGAACTTTCACTCCTAAGAGGCACCTGAAAAACTGCTTGAGCTCCTCCAGACTCAGAGTGAAGCAGGCAGCGCGAAGCACCACCTCATTCTTCTTAACTCTTTTACGGCGACCTTGAGTCCCTTCCTGATGATGATGATGATCATCATCATCACTATCAGGGTACTGAAGATCTTTCTTTATGCCAAGCAATTTAACATCCTTTCTTGCTTTTGGCCCATCCTTGGTCCTCTCTAGCATGTTCAGTAGAGTGCCAAGCAGACTCTCGGTAACGTTCTTAGTGATGTGCATTACATCAAGGCTATGGGGAGTGTGAAGGACCTTCCAATACGGCAAGTCCCAGAAAACAGACCTTGCTTTCCATACACCCAGCAGCGGCTTTGTCCTCGGTCGTTTTTTCCACGCGCAGGGCAATCTACCCAATTATTCAAAAGCTCCTCGATTTCTTCGCCGCTCCTCGGACGCGGGGCTCTTTCGAGCTCGTCCTTACCATTGAACAGGTCACCATGTTTTCTCCGCGGGTGATCCATGCGAAGCCACTTTCGAGTACCTTGGAACACGGTTTTCGAAGACCCAGGATCCCTTGGTAGCTGGAGATGCGGTGTCTCATCCATGCACTTGACGCATGCATTGTGTCCGTGGTTCACCTAGGCCGATACATATGCGTAACCAGGATAGTCCTGCACAGTCGTGAGCAACGTGGCTCTTAGATGGAAATATTCTTTAGTGTAGGCGTCCCACGTACGGGCCGGCGTCTCCCACAAGCTGGCTAACTCCTCTCTCAATAGCCCGAGATACAGATGCATATCGATACCTGGTTGTTTCGTCCCCTGAATAAGAATGCTCATGTGTACATACCTTTGCTTCGTGCATAGCCACGGGAGGGGGGGGGGGGGTTGTATGGCCATACAAACATGGGCCAGGTGCTATGCGTGCTACTCTAGTTTCCAAAAGGATTGAGTCCATCGGTGCTCATACCCAGCCAGATGTTCCTTGCATCGCCCCCGAACTCTTCAAACTCGATGTCTAATGCATTCCACTGGCTAGTGTCTGAAGGGTGTGTCAGGATCTTGCCCTTCTCTTGATCATCTTCGGGTTTCTCTCTTTCCGCGTACCATTGCATGAGCTTTTCTTCCTTAGGATCTACAAAATATCGCTGCAGACGAGGGTTGATAGGAAAGTACCATACCACTTTTCGAGGAACTTTCTTGTTCCCCCTCTTGTAACGTCCTTGGCCACACAGCGGACATGTGGTTCTATCCGCGTACTCGTTCTGATAAAGTGCGCAATCATTGATGCATCTGTGGTATTTAATGTGTGGTAGGTCGAGAGGGCACACCATTTTCTTGGCCTCCTCAATATTTGTTGGCAATGTGTTCCCCTTAGGAAGTCGGTCGTGCCAGTATTCCATGTTCGCGTTGAAGCTCACATCGGTCCATTTGTGTTCGACCTTCATCTCTAGAGCCTTGAGCGTTACACTCAAACGTGTATCCTCGGGGCGACACCCAGGATACACGGAGTCATCCCGTCTATGTCCATTTGGGCCAGCTTGGCTTTCTCTCTAGCTGCAGCTTTATCGTTGCTCGTCTCCTTGAGGAGCAGTTCTTGAACAGGAGGGTCTTGCAAGACCGAAGTTAGCAGCGTCTGTGTGTTCGCGTCTTCTCCTTCTTCATGATCATGATCATGCCCGTCGCCATCTCCTTCTCCATGCTGATCGTGCCCGCCGGCATCTCCTTCGTCATGATGATCATGCCTGCTGGCATCTCCTTCGTCATGATGATCATGCCCGGTAGACTCTTCGTCTTCTCGCCCGCCCACGTCTTCGTGACCACCACCATGTCCTGCTGGCGCCTCATTGAGGTCGCGCATGAAACCGCGCCTGAGCAGGTGACCCTCCAATTGTCCAGATTCAGGGTCGATCCAGCGCTGCAGTTTGCATGTTCGACATGGACATCTTATCATGGTCTTGTTGTTCAGAATCATGTCCTCCTTCACTCCTTTCTTGTACCTAGCAATTCGACCTTCACTCATCGTGAGGACCATGGTTGCCTGAGCGGTCAAAACAGAGAGTATAGGTGAGAACCACACCATATGAACACACACATGCATGAATGCTAGCCAGAAAAAATTCGGCATGACCTTTCCTAAACTTATGACATATGGGTAGTGCAAAAATTTGCCGAAATGGAAATGAATCAACATTTCGGCAAACATTCATGCAACCACACCGGCCGGGCCCAACAACAACAAGCAACCAACAAAAAACTTTCTCCCATTGCAAACATTCATGCACCACACAAGCATCGTCTCGCCATGGATCGCACACACACACCGCCCGCGCGACAAGCTTCACCTACATGTTCATGATGGCCAAGTACTCACCTATAGTAGACACAATAATAGTGAGACGAGACCGCGCGATGAGAGAGTGTGGACAAATAGATCTACAATGCAAGTTGGTGGAGAGGAAATTAGTAAACAAATAGAGATGTGTGAGAGAAAAGTAAGGAACTTTTAGATCTAGAAGTTGGAGCGAAGCTTCCACTTACCAATCTATGGATTAAAGTAGGTTTAGTTACAAGAAAATGGAGAAACTATGGGCAAGATGGGGTGTGAGGGAGGAGGAAGACGAGTTGGGAGGAGGTAGAGATGTGAAATGGGTGGTGGTGGATAGATAGATAAGAAAGCTAGCTCTTGTCACCTTTTTAACATGGATCTGGACGCCCTCATCTATGGCGCATATGGAGGAAATGCGCCACAGATGCGGAAACTTCTGTGGCGCATAAGTCCATATGCGCCACAGAAGTGGGTGAATTAGATTCCCTGTGTGGGTCCCACCTCCAAGTTCTGTGGGGCATGTTGGGATAAGCGCCACAGAAGTGAAACACATATGTGGCGCATATCAAAACATGCGCCACCGAACTTGGGTGAATTAGATTCTGTGGTGGGGCCCCCTCCATGTTATGTGGTGCATGAGGAAATATGCGCCAGAGAAGAGGCAATTTCTGTGGCGCATATCTCAGAATGTTCCACAGAACATGGATCAAACCACCCTGGCTGGCGGGTCCCACCAATCTTCTGTGGCGCATACTCTGGAGAACATCTTGTCTATCTATAGGCCGTTTCCTAGTAGTGGTGGATCCATATGTGGTATGTGAAAAGAATAGTCATGAAATGACTCCAGTTGTTAGTAAAAAGAACACACATGCAATGACACTGGTGGATCCATGTGTGGTCTCTGAAGAGAACACACATGCAATGACTCTAGATGTGGTTAATGAGAAGAACACACATGCAATGACTCTAGTTGTTGTTAGTAAAAATAACACACATGCAATGACTGTGGTTGATCCATGTGTAGTCTCTGAAAAGAACACACATTTCAATGACACTAGTGGATCCATATGTGGTATGTGAAAAGAATAGTCATGAAATGACTCCAGTTGTTAGTAAAAAGAACACAAATGCAATGACACTAGTGGATCCATGTGTGGTCTCTGAACAAAACACAGATGCAAGGACACTAGTGGATCCATAGGTGGTATGTGAAAAGAACACACATGCAATGACTCTGGTTATTTTAGTAAAAAGAACACACATGCAATGACACTGGTGGATCCATGGGTGGTCTCTAAAGAGAACACACATTTCAATCACACTGGTGGATCCATATGTGGTATGTGAAAAGAATAGTCATGAAATGACTCCAGTTGTTGTTAGTAAAAAGAACACACATGCAATGACAATGGTGGTTCCATGTGTGGTCTCTGAAGAGAACACACAGTTCAATGACACTAATGGATCCTTATCTTGTATGTGAAAAGAACACACATGCAATGACTCTGGTTGTTGTTAGTAAAAAGAACACACATGCAATGACACTGGTGGATCCCTGTGTGGTCTCTGAAGAGAACACACATTTCAATGACACCGGTGGATCCATATATGGTATGTGAAAAGAATAGTTAGGAAATGACTCCGGTTGTTGTTAGTAAAAAGAACACACATGCAATGACACTAGTGGATCCATAGGTGGATTGAGAAAAGAACACACATGCAATGACTATGGTTGTTGTTAGTAAAGGGAACACACATGCAATGACACTGGTGGATCCATGTGTGGTCTCTGAAGAGAACACACATGCAATGACTCTAGCTGTGGTTAATGAGAAGAACACACATGCAATGACACTGGTGGATCCATAGGTGGATTGTGAAAAGAACACACATACAATGACTCTGGTTGTTGTTAGTAAATAGAACACACATGCAATGACACTGGTGGATCCATGTGTGGTCTCTGAAGAGAACACACAGGCAATGACTCTAGATGTGGTTAATGAGAAGAACACAGATGCAATGACTATGGTGGATCCATAAGTGGATTGTCAAAATATCACACATACAATGACTCGTGTTGTTGTTAGTAAAAAGAACACACATGCAATGACACTGGTGGATCCATGTGTGGTTTCTGAAGAGAACACACATTTGGTGGATCCATATGTTGTATGTGAAAAGAATAGCCATGAAATGACTCCACCTGTGATTAGTAAAAAGAGCACACATGCAATTACACTGGCGGTTCCATGTGAGGTCTGTCAAGAGAACACACATGCAATGACACTGGTGGATCCATAGGTGGATTGTGAAAAGAACACACATGCAATGACTCTGGTTGTTGTTAGTCAAAAGAACACACATGCAATGACTATGGTTGTTGTTAGTAAAAATAACACACATGCAATGACTCTGGTTGTTGTTAGTAAAAAGAACACACATGCAATGACATTGGTGGATCCATTTGTGGTCTATGAAGAGAACACACATTTCAATGACACTAGTGGATCCATATGTGGTATGTGGAAAGAATAGTCATGAAATGACTCTAGTTGTTGTTAGTAAAAAGAACACACATGCAATTACACTAGTGGATGCATGTGTGGTCTCTGAAGAGAACACACATGCAATGACTCTAGCTGTGGTTAATGAGAAGAACACACATGCAATGACACTGGTGGATCCATGTGTTGTCTTTGAAGAGAACACACATTTCAATGACTCCGGTGGTATGTGAAAAGAACACACATGAATTAAAATTGTGGATCCATGTCTGGTCTCTGAAGAGAACACACATTTCAATGACACTGGTGGATCCATATGTGGTATGTGAAAAGAACAGTCATGAAATGACTGTAGTTGTGTTTAATGAAAGAATACAAATTTTAATGAAAATGGTGTTTCCATATGTGGTCTGTGAAAAGAACACACATGCAATGACTCTAGCTATGGTTAATGAGAATAACACACATGTAATGACACTAGTGGATTCATAGGCGGATTGTGAAAAGAGATTTGCCCTCTCTCTCGGTCACAAATCTCACAAAAGCCCAAACGTGTGGAGATCCCAAAAATGTGCTCACTCTGGGTGCTACACCCTGATTGGCTGACACAGAAGTCACGCGGATCGTCTCCACCAACCGTTGATCCTATGTGATCCAATGGGCGGGATAACCCCTCCCTTCTCCAATTTTTTTATGCATGGTCAATTCATGCCACCTCTCTATCCGTGCCACTGATACTTTACCTCCATAAAAAAGTGAAAAATCCATCCATCGAACTAAAATAGATAAAATAAATGATCATATTTCGAAGAAGCCATCGTCTTCGTCTTTTGGTGCGTCCTCGTCTTTGTCAACGCCATGGTCCCTGCCATCACCGTCATCGGTGTCCTCCTCTGATGACTCGACAATGCCCCCTTCCTTGAATAAGCATGCTATCTCCTCGTCGGAGTCCTCCTCCTCCTCTTCGTAGTCCCATGGGTCCACGTCACTCTCCTCCGCTTCTACCTCCAACTGATCGACGAACGCCTCCTCGTTGGCCGAGTCGGACTCGTCCAAATAGCTCTCTTCTTTTGCGAGTTGTATTAGTTTTCATGAATATGACTGGATCTATTGGTCTTTCCTTAATACTGCTATTCATTTGATTCACTATGGATTTTTTGTGATTAGGATTAGTTTATCGTGGTCATGAATAGATCTCTAGGTCCATTTTTTAAGATTGCGGTCAATAGATTCAATGGAGATTTTTTTGATTTGTATTAGTATTTACCTGGAACCTAGAGTGTAATTATAGAATTCCTATTTCAATTAACATGAACAATTCAGCAATCCAAGGCCGAGTACTGTGACAAGGTGTCCGCGATCAGTTCCAAGATTGTCAACCAACATGAGCTTGCACGCTCCCTCACCCAAGCTAATGAGAGCCTACGCAAGCAATTATCTGTGTAGAAGGAGATCTCACTAGATTTTGCATGTGACGTCATGAGGCTGCAGAAAGTGCTCGACCGTAACTTGAACAGGCAAGAACATGCCATCAAGATAATCAAGAGCTCATGAAGGAGAAGAAGAATCTCGTGGAAAGGTGCACTCTCCTGTGGGATGAAGTCACCGAGGCACTCAGAGGACGTGTCGAGGAAACCAAGGCTACCATCCGAGCCTACCAT
Organism: Avena eriantha; assembly: GCA_910589775.1. Lineage (NCBI taxonomy): Eukaryota > Viridiplantae > Streptophyta > Magnoliopsida > Poales > Poaceae > Avena > Avena eriantha. Next base: position 510,912,316 of record OU342742.1, read on the forward strand.
GACAGGAACCGTTGCCTAGATGCAGTGAAGGAGATGAAGGAGGACATGAGTAGAGGGATCACCGTACTCGAGGGTGTTCAGAAAGAGAACGAGGAGCTAAGGGCTTGTCTGGAGGCGTATCGGAGCAATGCCCAAGTCTGATTCCTGTTAACGGGGACACGAATATAAGTTCGTCCTCCACTGCTTTTGTAATGTTTAGGGTTCAGGGAGCAATGCCCAAGTCTGCTTCCCATTATAGGGTGCAATAAGAATCCTAGGGCAACTCCTTATCTATCTGGACATGTGGTGGTGTTGATGTTCATGAATGGACACCATGTGCTCTTTCCATTATGTATCTGGACATGGGTTTCTGCATTATGAGTTTGCCACTAGCCCACTACTATTTGGTGATATTGGGAAAAACCCACAGCACACTAAACTGCAGATAAATCTTATTTGTCTTTGAAATTGAAATTATGACAGTGCCACTAGTCGATTCATAAAATGTTGATTAGTCCTAGATTGTTTCTTCCTTGAAATTATGACAGTGCCACTAGTCGATTTAGTTAATTATGGAAACTAACCAGCTTGTCCTGGTGAACTGAACAATCCATACTATGTATTTTTGTTGCAGGGAAAGAGGCGAAAGCTAAACCAGGACCTGCAACCTGGCTAAATGACAAGATAGCAATCCAAAGGGAGAAGAAGAATTCCCAGAAACTGGCCTTTGACCACCTGCATGGTGAACTCGCGGTCATTTCTGACAAGTGCCAAAAACTGAAGGAGTTAAACATCGTCTGGGCGAAGCTACACAGTGAAGGTCGCACCTCGGCTAGGAAGCATACGGAGATCATGAAAGGGATCTTGAAGGAAAATCGTATGGCTACGGACCAACTTCTCCAATCCTTGACGGAGCGCTGGAACCTACGGCTGAAGCACGACAAAGTACTGAAGGAGCTAGCCAATCTTAGGGAGGAAAACAAGTAGCTCCGGGCCAGGCTCGCTTGAACACAACATATGTCTATTTAGTACTGAACTGCCTGGTTTATCCTCTGTTGTGGTGATTTTGTAAGCGTTAACTTAATTATATGCACGATATGTGTGTTCATCTGAAATTAGTTTGCTCGAGGATTGAGTTTGGCTTAGTTAAGAAAGCACAACTTCAAGTCTTATAGTTAACTAGTTTCAGGCATTGGCACAACATAAATTATTCATCTCGAATTTCCTTTATCCTCTATAGTCTGTCCTTGTTGACCCTCGCACGCCTTCTTCAGTTCCTTCAACAGATCCGCAATACAGTACTCTAGCTTCTTCTTGTCTTCCCTGAGCTGATCCCTCTCCTTTTCTGCATTATGAATCAGCAAACTGTGTCTATCCTGAAGCTTTTTTGCAGTTCCAACAACCAAGCTCCCATTGATTCCGTCAGTTAGGTATGACTGCAAATTCTCAATTTCTTGTTCCAGCTCCTTATTTCGTACCGACAGCTTGTAATTTTTTTAGCTGCATCACTTACATCAGTAAATCTCCCCGACCTTTCCAACTCATACATCTCCCATAACTGTGCCAAACATTTCTTAAGTGCATCTGGCCACTCAAGATCCACCCACTCTACTGCTTTACACACCGGGCCAACCTAAAAACACACACACTATAGTGTTATGAACATGCACGATACATTTTACTTCATGTCACAGTTGCACATAATGTAAACAAACCTGATTTGTACAGCCCAAAAACCTTCTCCCAGTGTTACTGCCTTCGGATGCAACATATCTCCTCAGTTTTAGCCAATGGTCACATGGCACTTCTCCATAGAGATCTAGGCCGTCCCATTTGGAGTCGTAGATCGTCCGTGGTACCTATAGGTAAACGCAAAGCTGAAATCGAACATGATTGCATGCACATATGGAGCTCAGATCGAGAGATTTACCATTGCCTAACCCTAGCCCGAGAAAACAGAGGAACTCACATCATGGAAGGAATACTCGATGTCGGAGAGAAGGCTATCGCTGCTCGATTGGTCGTCCTCGCCGTTCAAGGATAGCATGGCGAATGTGTCATCGCAGGCGATGCGTCGGATCGGAGAGAGAGAGAGAGAGCAGTGTCGTCGGATTGAGGACAAGTACGCCATGAGGGGGTCCTCGAGGCATGCGGAAGAGAGGGGTGTGAGATGTACGGTATTCCGGGACGGTGAGCACACAAGTTTACCCAGGTTCGAATCCGCCGGCTTTGGACGGATCCTACTCCTGGTAGCAATCCAGTAATACGGTAGAGCTAGAATATGGGTTACAAGGGTTTCGCCTATGCGAGTTGAGATTGTAGACTATTGAGGTGTTTAGAGTGTTGCCCTAAAGGCTCTCCCTAGGACGGCTTATATAGATATCCGGCCTAGGGTTTACAGGAGAGATCTATCCGATTAGGACTAAGAGTCGGTTACAGAGTACATCTTGAACTACAAGTAACATTATGGGCCTAAGTCGGTAAGTCTTCTAGGCCTCCTCGTAGCCGGATTGGACTCCGTCTTTCTCCCTAACTGGGCCGCCCATGAAGCGAAGCTCTAACCCGAAGTGGGCCACCCTGGTCTGTGAGGAACTGTGAGGATACCCAGAAAGTATATCCCCAACAGCAGCCCCGGAGGCCTCCAAGATCCAAAGTTGGATTTATCATCATCTAGCTTGATCTTCGGCTTGAAGAATCTTGAAGGGTTCCTGAAACTTCACAACAAAAAATACGATGCGAGTCTTAAAAATAAGTCGGACCTATCAACAGGTTACTCGGATTTTCCAGCTTGATTTCAAACTAAGACGGAACTTGGTTTCTAACGCCACCTGACACACAATTCATGGTCAAGTCACGTCATCTGACAGGCATTCCGTCAGCACGACCGTTGGTGTGTCCGCGGTTCGTGGAACCGAGGCGCCGTTTCAATGCGTGCGTGGAGATCGAGGCGACGTAATCATCGCATGGGTTCTTCCCAGTTTGTTCCATGACGCGTGGCGGTTACACTGTAGCATTTCCACGAATCTTGGCACAGTTAGGTGGATATAAGGGGTTAGGATTTTCTCCTTCTCCTTCCACCAGTCCTTTGCCTTTTCCTCTCCTCCCAATCTCCCTGCGCGCACGGAGCTCCCCCGTTCCTCCTCCACAGAACTCCCAGCGCTGCCCCTTTTAGGTTAACTGCTCGCCAGAGAAATGGCTTCATCTTCTTCCTCCGGCTTGGCGGCAGCGGCGGCGGCGGCGACGGTGGAAGCGGTGGCGGAGAAAGAGAGCTTTCGCAGGCTCTGGATTCCCTACGCTCTCAACAAGGAGGGCCTCAAGAACATGGAGAAGGAGGGGCTTCTTGCCGCCGGCGACTGGCGGAGCGGCTTCGAGGAAACCGTCCCCAACCCGCGTGACGGCGAGCGGGTCCACTTCGGCACCCACCTCAAACAGAGGTTTGTCGTTTCCTCCCTCGGAGTTCTTCTCCGAGGTGATTGATCATTACGGAGTTCAACTCCATCATCTTCCTCCCAACTCTCTCTTAGAGATGAGCGCATACGCTTCGTTGTGTGAGGGCTTTCTCGGCATTAGGCCGAGTTTGACTCTTTTCCGGTACTAATTTCATGTCCGGAGAAACTCCATTACCGCCGGTGTTCCTTATATCACCGGCACTATTAGTTTTTCGCTTAGACACGAGCGCGCGTATCCCTAAATTCTAGCAAGTGACTCAGTCAAACAATGGCCAGCCACGTTTTTCTATCATAGGGATATTCTGGCTCCCGGCAAAGCCACTGCTTTGCCGGCTTTTGTTGACGGAGCTGCCACGGCCCAACCTTCTTGGGACGAGGATGCTTCGGCTCTCTCCGACGATCTGATCCTCGCTAAGAGGCGGATCGAATACTTGATCAAACACAAGGGACTGAAGGGATCTGACTTTGTCCAATGCTGGGTCTCACGCTGGATCCAGCCCCTTCAGTACCATGGGGATCGACTGATGCACTCCATCATGTCATCCAAGAAAGACTCCCTCCGCATCAGCCCCAAATCCTACACCACTCAAGGCTACATAAGCTAGATCAAGTGGCTGATCCGGGAGCAGATCGAGAGGAGAATCCTGGAGGTTTCTCTGGATATGCATACGGCAGAAAACCCCGTAGTGCTGGTAAGCTTCCGATATGTTATCAATCTTCGAGTTATACTGCAATACTAATATGTTTTCTTATTTTCATCTTGCCGACCTCCCCGAGTCGGAACTTGCTCCGCTCGAAGGATATCCTCCTGAGTTTTCTCAGGAGACAGAGGTGGTCCCTTTCCCGGACCTTGCGCTCAAGAAGCTCAAAGCTCCGACAGTGGCTGTTGGCACAAAGGAGGTGCCTGTCGTGAAGAGGTAACTTTCAGTCACAACTTCCGCCTTTGTACTTTACTCAAATTTCTTTCCGAGATGTAACGTTTCTGACTTTAGTACATTCCTAGAGCAAAACCTCTCATCAAGGGCAAGGGGAAGGGAACTTCTTCAAAGCCCTTGCGACAGACGAAGCTCACCATAGCTTCCCCCGCCGTGGCTCCTCCGACTCCTGCCCCTCAACCTTCTGCAACGCCAGCGACCATTCCTTCCCCAATCGTTGTAGAAGATCCGACTCCTTCAACAGAGCCCGCGATCCTTGAATCGCACACTGACATCACCATGGGTGAGTCAGGTCTAGATAAGGGTGAACCCTCTTTAGGTAATGGTCCCTCGGCAGAAACCTTCGCCGAAAACCTTATCAGCAATCCGGGACTGGCCAAGTTTGGCGTGTCTCGGAAATCTGCTGAAGAAATCCAGCGGCTCGCCAAGCAATGCCTGGAGAAAAGTACTTTATCTGCCAAAGAAGAAGCGCAAGAAGCAGAGGACATCAAGTTCTCCGACCTTCTCGCCCAAGTGCGCCTTCGCGATGAGAGGATTAGGACTGGTGAGCTCCCAACAGCCCCAGTGATTCCTCTGACTCTCGCCGAAAAGGTGGCTGCTGAAGTGAACGCGGGTTTGGATAAACTCACCCGTGAACAATATGTAAGTCGGAATTCCAACTCCTGTTTTTTCCATTATTTTATATCATATCCTCTAGCCCCCAAGCATGAAGTAGGATATATAATCCGGGTTTATGCTTCATTAGGATGCCAAAGAACGAACTAGTGTAGCCCCCAAGGCTCGTGCTGATATTAGCAAAAATATTAGCCCGAGTCTTAAGTAGCTTTCTGACTTTGGGTATTCTGACTTATAGAAAGTATGTTCCTATAACCAGGATTTACTGAGAAATGACTGCGATAAGCGGAGAGAGATCAAAGCTCTCCGGCTTAAAAATGCTGAACTTGAAGTTGCCAAGGATGAGGCCGAAGGTTAACATTCTGAGACTCAAACCTTGTCTTTGTTATTTCAATGTCGAATTTTTCTGAACTGTTATTATTTTTGACTTGCAGCGCTGGTGAAACAATCCTGCGCCATGATCGAAGAGGCCGAGAACCTCAAGACCCTATGGTGGAGAACAAGGAGCTTCGTCAAGAGCTGGATAAGCTCAAGGCGGATCATGAAAAGAGCATTGCTCAAATCCTTGAATCCTCCTCCATGGCCACTGACGAGCGTGATCGCAAGATCTATGCTCAAGATAAAACAATCTCGGACCTCAAGAATGAGCTTAACAGAGAGAGGGACCTTTCCCAGGCGCTCCGGGCTGAACTCCAGAGTCTCCGGGAGGAGAAGACCAAAATTGACGACGTCATTTTCGGTACGTTCCATCTGTCTGACTTATCTTTTTCTTCGACTTCCTTCAATGTCAGATTTTTCTTAACTTGTTTTGTATATAGGTCCTCTGAACTTGACGGACGCTTCTTCCACCGAGCCCCGCACCCACCGGCTTACCCAAGTCGGTGACCTGCTTCATGACTTCCGCCAATCCCTTGAGGACATCGGCGAAGCTCTCATGATTCCGGACATGCACAACATGTGGGATTTTCAGGTGCGGGACAAGGCAAAGGAGATGCTGCAACTTGTTTGGGACTGGAACATGTCCTACGCGTGGACTGCTGCACATAACGCTCTCACCATGGTCATGAGCCACCATGGAAACATGGAGATATGGCAAGTGACCAGAGGGTACTGCAAAGTAGATGAAGAGGGCTAGGAGCAGGACCTTCAAGCCATCATGCACTCCTACGCCGGATATGGGTGTCACGTGGCTGACCTGACCAGCTACGAGACCCCTTTCTTCACCCACGTGGATACTCCGCCTCCTCTAGATGAATCCGGAGAAGTTTTCGACGATGAACGCACCACCTCGGATGCGGACATCTCGGAACGATACCAAGGCGGCGTAACCAGCGAGCCGGCAGCTCCTTCATCTCCTCCCGCATCATAGATCAGAATTTTTTTGTATTATTCCAGAAAAACATGATGCGTTTGTAAATATGCACTACTTTAACTTTGCTAGTGCTAAGATTTTGATCTATTCAGCACTTTTTGGCTTTGATTTTTTTTGTGTGCCTGAAATGTTTACACAAGCTCTTATATTTTTTCATCTATACTTATTGTTTATCTGGCTTTCTGCCTCGTCCCTTTCGTGAGCCTTTTGCCGGAAACTTTGTCGGAAACTTTGTCGGAAACACAAGGACCTTTTGCCGGAAACTTTGTCGAGCAACAGAGCTCGATTGCTAAACCAGTTTAAACTCAGAAACAAAGCTGGCTTCCAGTACCAACAATTTACTACTCGGAAAATGCCCGCATCCAGCAATCAAACAAATAATCAAAGTAAAGACTAGAAATTTTAGAGTTATACCCGAAGGTAGCAATTTAAAATCGGAAATCTAGACCAGAACGAACATGAGCATAAAGTACTTTCAAGCATTCTGAGATTTTCGACTATGACATGATCATTTGGAAATAAGATGGTAAAAACTTCTCAGAAAAACTTGAGGCAACCAAAACTTTTATTTCTCTCAGAACATGTACATATGTATGATTACAAAGAAGGATAAACTAAGAATAAAAGGGACGTATCTGAGCAATATTCCACGGTATGTCTAACTCATCCGGATTTGTACTGCCTCCAGCTCTCTTTCTCTTCTTAGTACCAGGTCTTTCTTTGACTGGCCTCATGTCAATTAAGTAGTCCGATCCATTGTGCAACACTCGACTAACTAAAAAGGGCCCTTCCCATACTGGGGAAAGTTTGTGCTTTCTATGTTGCACAAGCCGGAGAACCAAATCACCTTTATTGAAAGATCTATTTCAGACTCTTTGTCTATGATACTTGCGTAACTTTTGCTGATAGGCTGTAGATCTCATTTCAACAACGACGCGAACTTCTTCGACTAAGTCGAGATCATTTTATCGAGAAATATCGGCATCCTCTTCGATATACGCGGCCACGCTAGGAGAAGTATGAATCAAATCACTAGGAAGAACTGCTTCTGCGCCATAGACCAAGAAGAAAGGTGTGTATCCAGTTGACCTGTTTGGAGTTGTTCGTAAACTCCAAATTACAGAGGGTAGTTCCTCTGCCCAAGCCCCCGCAGCACGTCGTAGTGGTGCTTCGAGTCTCGGTTTGAGGCCTTGGAGGATTAAACCATTTGCTCTTTCGACTTGTCCGTTAGCCTATGGATGTGCGACTGACGCAATGTCAAGCCGGATATTTTGCTCGTTGCAGAATTCAGCCAATTCTCCCATAGAAAAGTTACTCCCGTTGTCCGTGATAATGCTATGCGGATAACCATACCGAATTATAACATCCTCGACAAATCTTTTGGCTATTGCTCCATCACAACTAGTAATAGGTTTAGCCTCAATCCATTTGGTGAATTTATCCACCATCACTAAGAGGTGAGTAAATCCACTTGGAGCTCGTTTAAATGGTCCTACTAGATCAAGCCCCCAGACCGCAAAGGGCCATGTTATAGGTATTGTTCGCAGCTGATCAGCCGGGACATGAGCTTGCTTGGCGTACTTTTGGCGGCCTTTGCACGTCTTGACTAATCGTTCGGCATCTTCCTGAGCTGTAAGCCATAAAAATCTGTGTCTAAAAGCTTTTGCCACTAAAGATTTGGCTGCAGCGTGGTGACCACACTCGCCTTCGTGGATTTCCCTTAAGATTTCCACTCCTTCTTCCAGAGATACACAGCGCTGAAAACCCCCAGAAATATTCCGATTATGGAGCTCACCTTTAACAATAGTATAGGATTTTCCGCGTCGGATAATCTACTGGCTCAGCACCTCGTCTTCGGGTAATTTGCCATCTACCAAATAATCGAGGTAGGGTTGAGTCCAGCTAGGAATTACAGGCAGAACTACTATCAAAGGTGAGTTGGATTTGGTCGGATATTCCTCATCTACTCCCTTTATTGAAGGAACTTTGAGGTGCTCCAAAAAAGCGCCATGTGGGACCTCTTTCCGCGCAGACCCTATCTGAGATAGTGCGTATGCTTCCTCATTTTCTACTCGAGGGATGTGTTGAACTTCAAACCCTTCGAACCATTTAGATAAATCATCCATGACAACTTTATATGCTTCCATGTGTTTATTTGCAATACAAATATCTGACACTTGCTGAGCAACAAGATCCGAATCTCCGTAACACATCAAACGTCGGATGCCAATATCCTTAGCAATCCGGATTCCATGCAGCAGTGCTTCATACTCAGCAATATTGTTTGTCGCTGTGAAGTGGATCTGCAACACATATAAAAGTTTATCCCCTTGGGGTGATTTGAGCACCACGCCAGCCCCCGAGCCCCCTCGAGCCTTAGAACCATCGAAACAGAGGGTCCAATATTCCGACTCAGGGAGGATCATGTTCTCCTTTGTCTCTGTCCAATCAGCAGCAAAGTCAGCAAGGATTTGGGATTTGATTGTTGTCCGAGGTTTATACTCAATATCGAAAGCTGAAAGCTCTATGCCCCATTTGGCGACGCGTCCTGTGGCGTCACTGTTGTTGATTATATCTCTCATGGGAGCTGTGCTCACCATGGTAATTGGGTGCTCCTGAAAGTAGTGTCGTAACTTACGAGATGCTAGAAAAACACCGTAAGCCAACTTTTGATAGTGCGGATACCGCTGTTTTGATTCTGTCAGGACCTCGCTGACAAAGTAAGTCGGACGCTACACCAGGTGTTCCTGATTTTCCTCTGGTCTTTCCACCACCATGACGATACTAACAACCTTATTTGTCGCAGCAAGGTAGAGTAGCATCGGTTCCTTAGGTTCCGGCGCTGCAAGGATAGGAGCAGATGAGAGTACTCTCTTCAGATCTTGTAGTGCAGCTTTAGCTTTGTCAGTCCAAACAAAATCCTTGGTCTTTTTCAGGAGTTTGTATAATGGTGCGGCTCTTTCACCAAGCCGACTTACAAATCGACTGACCGCAGCGATGCAACCAGTTAATCTTTGTACGTCCTTCAGGTGAGTTGGCCTGGAAATATTGAGTATAGCCTTGATTTTGTCTCGGTTCACCTCTATGCCTCTTTGAGATACGATGAAACCTAACAATTTTCCGGCTGGTATTCCAAAGAAGCATTTCTTCGGGTTAAGCATGATGTTGTATTTTCGTAGATTGGCGAAAGTCTCCTCCAAGTCGGAAATCAGTGTTTCCTTCTTTTTGGACATCACCGCGATATCATCCATGTATGCATGTACATTGCGTCCAAGTTGGTCGTGGAGGCAACGCTGCATCGTGCGCTGGTACGTAGCTCCTGCGTGCTTCAGCCCAAAGGGCATCATAACAAAATAGAAGGTTCCGAAAGGTGTTATGAATGAAGTTTTGACTTTGTCAGATTCCTTCATCCGGATTTAGTGATAGCCGGAATATGCGTTGAGAAAATAGAGGAGTTCCGAGCCTGCCGTAGAATCGATAACTTCATCAATTCTAGGCAGAGCAAACGGATCTTTTGGACAAGCCTTGTTCAAGGCATTATAATCAACACACATCCTTAAATCAATAGTATCCTTTTTAGGGACTATTACAGGATTGGACGACCACTCAGTGTGGATGACCTCTTCTATGAATCTGGGTAACTCGAGCCGCGCTAGTTCCTTAGCTATTGCCTTACGCTTTTCGTCGCCAAACCGTCATAAGGACTGTTTGACGGGTTTAGCGTTCGGGTTTACATTTAGAGAGTGCTCGGCAAGTTCCCTAGGTACTCCGGTCTTGTCAGATGGCTGCCATGCGAAGATATCTTGATTTGCTTGGAGGAACTTGACGAGCGCGCTTTCCTATGTGCTACTTAGGCCTACGCCTATCTGGGTCACCTTGGAGGGGTCATCATCCTTCAACGGCGCTTTCTTCGTCTCTTCTGATGCCTTGAACTCCCGATTTGGCTTTGTCACCTCCTTCTTCATTGGAGGCATCTCGGATGGATCTATGCTCTTCTTGATCTCTTGGTACTCCTGGGCGTGCAGCATGGCTTCGGCAAAAGCGGCATTTCCATCCTCGCACTCTCGCACTTTCTTCGAGTCTCCCCTGATGGTGATCACGCCGTTGGGACCTGGAATTTTCATCATATTGTAAATGTAACACAGACGAGCCATAAAAGCCCAGTAAGCCGGACGTCCGAATATAGCGCGGTATGCGCTCTTGAACGGGACCACTTCAAAGGAAAGTGCCTCCGTCCGATAGTTCCTTGGAGTTCCAAAGGTAACATCCAAAGTAATCTCTCCCAGGTAATTAGCTTGTCTTCCTAGGACAACTCCGTGAAAGATCACATAGCTATGGTTCAGCTGGGTTTCCGAGATCTTCATCGGGCGTAGCGTTTCGACATAGAGAATATTGATGCTGCTACCACCGTCCATGAGGGTCTTGGAGAAACCAGAACCGTCAATAAATGGGTTAACGATTAAGGTGTATTTTTCTCGCTTGTGCAACTTAGGCGGATGATCAGCGCGGTCAAATGTGATTGCCACTTCCGACCAGTCCAGATATTGAGGGACAGCTGGAATTGTTGCATTGAGCTCGTGGAGAACTGCTTTCTTGACCTTCGCTAGTTGAGATCTGAGGAAAGTGACGTAAGTGTCCTTGGTGGGAAAACTCTTCTTCCCTTCCGTCTTGGGAATTGAAGCATCAACCTCCTCCATGTCAGAATCTTCCTTGGTCTCTTTGTCCTTTTCGAGATTTTTCTTTCCCTTCTTACGCTTAGCTTTGTAGCCCACGGTATCATCTCTTTTGATGTCGTCATTCAAACGACATTCAGCGTTGGTGTGGGACGAGTCCCCATTGGCGTCTAGATGATGCACACATGGGTTATTGGCAATGTCATCCCAAGAGTAGGTTTTGCCTGGTTGTTGTTCCCCTCTACCTTGGACCCTTGAAGTCCCACCGCCACGCCCGAGGCCTCCGCCACGTCCTCCTCGTCCTCCAGACCCGGAAACAGTAGTAACCACCGCTGTTTCTGCGTTATGTTTTTCTTCCGAGGTATTTTTGCGCTTCTGAGCTTGTTGCTATGGTTATCTTGCTGATTGAGGCACAGCTAGGAAGTTGAGTAATTCCTCTGCATCGTCGTCAGCATCTGCATACTTGCTCGCTGTTTCTATCATCTCTCCCAAATCAATGACCTTGTCACACTTCAAGCGGTCACGTAGTAGACCAATTGGGAGCCCTGCGATGAAAGCTTCAATCGCGTTTTGATCGTTTACTCCTTCACAGGAGTTCTTGGTGTCGATCCATCGTCCGAGCTAATCCCGGCAAGTTTCTCCGGCATTCTGGGTGCAACGCTGTAGGTCTCCGACCGAACAGGGCCTCCGATATATACCTTCGAAATTCTAAAAGAACGCACTTTGCATGTCATACCAGTTATGGATGGTGTTCTCCAGAAGTTCATTGAGCCATGATCGCGCCGTCTTCTGCAACATAAGTGGGAGATATCGGGTTGTGACCAGGCTGTTTCCGCCTTTGGCGATGCAGCAAGCTTGGAACAAATCCTGTAGCCAAGTATCTGGCCGAGCAATGCCGTCGTAGGCTTGGACATGCCTTGAGATAGCAAATCCTCCCGGGAATCTTGTAGCTCTGATGCATGGTCCGAAGCACTTTGGGCCCACGTAAATGTCATCGTTTTCATAGCGTCGCGCCTCTATGTTGGAATTGATTCTGTGCCCTGCGTCGTTCGGGGATAGAGATCGTCCCGAATGCATGATGTGGCCGCGGTGCCTTGGAGCCAGACTTCGGCTTCTGCCACCACCTCCTCCGCCTCTCGTCCTTCTTATCCTCCTTGGGATCCGTTGTGATGACTGCTTGGTGGAAAGGGTGGGGCAGCTGAATTGTTTACGGCTGATCGCCGGCCTCCGTTCGGAGTGTCATTATTCCGGTTCTGGGGAGGATCTTGACTATGACGAGCCCCCTGCCGGCTTGTCCCAGCATGGTTTCCGTTGTTCCTTCGTCCGTCGTTCCCACCACGGTGAGGCTCAGCCGGATGGCTTGCATGTTTAGGAAGTGGCATTTTTTGACGATCCTCCTCCCGACGTTTCTCTTTATCTTCTCCCCTTCGATCGTTAGACTCTTGTCGGGAGGGTTCCTCGGATTCAGTGTAGCAATGGCATCTTTCTCGGCCGCTAGAGCGACGTTGCTCCAGTTACACGTAGTTCTGTAATGTTGTCCTGATGATCCGGTTCTTGAATAATTGTCTTCCCGGCATTCGAGGCGATGATACTGCTCCCAGACGTAATGGGGTCTTACGTCAGCCCATGCCGGATCTGTGCGACATTGGTCAGAATCCGAGACCACTTTTTGACTTCCAGACAGGGCGACCTTTTGCTGCTCCAGTCCCTTGTTGAGTAGTTTGATACCCAAACGGATCTCCTCCGGTCCTGGATTAGCCGATAGAATTTCTCGGGCCGCCATGGTATTCTGTACTGGGGTTGGGTATACCCAATCTCCTTTGCTATCTTTCCGTGGCTTCCCCATCTCATCTCCAAAAAGGACGGCACGGACATGTGGGAATTGGTCGTCATCGGTGTGACGCTTCCATGTCTTCTGATGCAACCGAGACATGTAGTCCTTAGTTGCCATGCGTTTCTTCTCCACCTCGATGTTTTTGGCTTCATTGAGGAGTTGTTGATGACGCGCTTCTAGGGCTTGGGCCCTTTCGTCCAGCTCTTCAGCAGTAAGTTCTGCGGCTGTAGGGATAGGTGTGGTTAATGCAGCATCGATGAGTTTACGCACACCTTCGGTGATCACGTGTCCATCCACTGATTCTTCTTTTTTCGGCTCTTTTGGGATAAGTGCTCCATCCGAGTCTTCCTCGTATTCCTCGGTAATCACCTCCTGTCAGAGGGTCTTTTGCCGGGGTTTTGTTCTTCTTGTTCTTCTTCTTTGCCTTCTTGGCAGTGCCGGTAGCAAAGACGGCTTTGTGTTTGTTTCCCGGAGTCAAGCTCTGATCGGTACTTTCGGACATCTAGACTTCGGGATTATCTCCGACGTCCATGTCATCCTGCGCTTTCGGAGAGTGTTCCCCGAATCCTTCATCCATGGCTTCTCCTTCCTCTGCAGCTTTGGAGTTATACTCCTCTTCATATTCCGCGGAGAACTTTCAGAAATCCGCTGACGTCATCGATTCATCCGAGGACGCGGGTACGTCGGCGTTTGTTCCAATTGCCTCTAGCACAGAGTCGGTGCTTTCTCCAGCATCAGTAGAGCCGGATCCGGATCCCACGTATCCGACGAAGTGCAACGCGTGCCTCCTGAGGTACCTGCGGCTTTCGCGACCAGCCATGTCAAAACTTGTGATGGTCTCGAGGATTGCATCTGCGCTTTCGCCTTGCAGTATCATACGTCTTAGTGTGTACCTCAGAAAAGGCCTATCTGTCCCGGCGTCGTCAGAGCCGGAATCAGTGTCGTTGATATGTTCCTCCTGAATTTCGATTTCCACGGGTGGGTCGATCTGGGATCCGGCTTCTCCAGGGAGATCCACTCGAGATTCAACTTGGCCAGGTCTTCTTCAGGCTCGGATTTCTCCACTATCTCCGCAACTGGTGTGGGCTAGGTGGGATTAGGTTTTTCTGAGATCCGGAACTCTGCCGCCTCCGCGGACAAAGGGAACCCAGAAGATTCTTCTGCCTCTATCATCACCGCTGGGGTGGGTTGGGCAGGTTCAACGAAACCGATGTAAACATCGATCTCGCCAAAAGACATGATTGTGTAGGCAGTCACGGCCTCCCTAGTCGGAATCCAGGTCTCATCGAGAACGATGAGAGGGACGTCGCTGGCATAGACGATGCGACCGACGGCGATAGTCTCACCGATTCCGATTCTTGTAGATTTCGCTCGTAACGCAGATCCGAAGCTCACTTGCCCAACGGTGGGCGCCAATTATCGTCGGATTGAGGGCAAGTACGCCATGAGGGTGTCCTCGAGGCGTGCGGAAGAGAGGGGTGTGAAGTATTTCGGGACGGTGAGCACACAAGTTTACCTAGGTTCGAATCCGCTGGCTTTGGACGGATCCTACTCCTGCTAGCAATCCAGTAATATGGGAGAGCCGGAATATGGGTTACAATGTTTTCGCCTGTGCGAGTTGAGATTGTAGACTATTGTAACTACCTTGGACCCTACGCTCTAAGTTCAAGCCTGGATGAAACGAAAGTGGTTAAAATAGTACAGCAGGGGCCTAGAGGACCGCCCACGTGTAGACCCGTCGGCCGTCCTAACCACTTCCAAGACACCGGGACAAGAGCGAGCGGCGTAGGCAACAGGCGAAGAGATCAAATACATACACAAGTGAGTATGTATGCAAGCTACCATACAACAGTTCTCAGAGCCATTCCATCTAAAAGAAATAGAAATATTGCAATGCCATACGGCAAGATCCAAATATCCTAGAATGATATAATAGCTTAGGATAGCTCCTCATACATCAAACATCAGAGTATCAGGCGGAAGCGGAAAAAAAGATCCGAGTACGGATAAGAAGCAAATCGGCATAAGATGCCACATAAGTAAACACATCCCGCCCACAGATCTCACGGATCCCCATCCCCAGAATCTCTACACCGCCTGATCGTTGCCAACATCATCCGTCTCCTCCACCCAGTATACGTCTTGCGAATACACCTGTTCATCTGAATCAAACAATTTATCGTAGGGGTACTCAGCAAGTCTTTATGCCTCTAAAGGGGACATATGTAGCATCCCAATTGTCTAATAATGGTAATGCTACTTGGTCTAGTAAGATAATGGCTACTTCCTATATATAATTATTGCATCATAATTATATCATGCTCATGTCATCATGCCACCTTGCATCATATAAAACCCATTTTCTTTGGTTCTTATCTCATATGCATTAGTAATTGTATTTGCCTCTTGATATTGTATTTGGTTATTGATATATTGTTTAATGCCCAAGTTGAGTTGGGGGCATATCTTTTATTCAAATCCATCAGCTTTCTTTTCACCACCTTAGAATTCCACCACCCTAATTTCCCATCGGCTTTTATTTATTTTTGGCATTTACTCTAGCTCATGTGGGTTAGTGTGGATCCAATCCCTTTTTCTTTTGCTTGGCCTTTATTCCACATTTTGGTAATGCATGGGCTCATGCCATGTTATAATATTATTGTTTTCACAAGAATGAAACATGGCAAATAATTATTCTGCATGGGCCATGCAACCTTCATCACCACCTTTAGCTCCCTTGTTTTTCTCTTTGTTTAGTGGATCTTTCTTTGTGGGGTCTTTTCTACCTCTCTCCACAATTCCCTTTTTCCAACAAAACCATTCTTCCATCATGTATGATCAAGTGGGACATTTTCCCATAAACCCTCTCCCTCTCTCTCTCTCTTGTATTGTTTCCTCACCATCAACTTGTGCTTCACCACCAAGCCTCTCCTCACTCCATAGCCATCTCTGTTCCATTATTCAAAATTTGCAAAGAACTTCCAAAAGGGGTTAATTCTTGGGCCTGTTTAAAACTGCAACAAAACAAAAATCAAAACAGTTAATTAAAAAAAAGAGAAGAGCCTTACCTGCAGCCCAGCCGCAGTACCAATGCAGCGACCCAACGACGCAGCCCTCTCCCGGCCCACTTCCCCGGCCGCGGCCCAACCTCCTCCCTAGCCCATACCGGTTCGAGCCAGATGACGCGACGCCACCCTCTGTTCCTCTTCTCCCCCCCGTCTGACGCTGTCTCCTTCTCCCTTCCTGCGCGCAGACGAAAAGCGACAGCGGGCAGGTGCTGTCCTCCGCCGTCTGCCACGTCAGCTCGCGCCCCCCCTACGACAACTCCCCTCCGTCTTATCCTCGCGCCGAGCCGCGTATTTTCTCTAACCCTAGCTCCCTGCTCCGTTTCCCCTCTGCCCCTTCTCCGCGTGCCCGCCGCCAGTCAGAGCACCGCGACACCATTGTCGCCCTAGCCGGTGACCGAGACCTCGCCGGGGAGCGCCACCGTGGTCCGTGGAGTCATTTCTACCTACGTGGAGGAGCCGAACTCGCCCGCACCTTCCCCACGCCAGTGAACCGGGCACCACCACCGCGACCTCGCCATCCCCCTTCGCTCCGGCCGTCCCATCCTCGGATTTCCTGTGGAATCAGGCGAGGTGAGCACCCCCTCTCTTTCCCTTCCCCTTTTCCTCCCCAACGCGTGTCGAGCGCCGCCCAATTTTTGCCCCGCCGGTGATCTGCCCCGCCGACGACCAGACGAGGCTGGCGTTTCCCCTCTGTTCCCCGAGACGCCCCGTCCAGTACAGCCCGCCGCCGACGAACCTGCCTGAACGAGATCCGTAGCAGGAGCTCCCCTCTATCTTTTTCGTATTTGCGGCAAGGTCTATCTTGCCGTGGTTGCGTCGCCATCCTAGCCGTCGTCAGATCATCGTCGCGATTCAGAGAGAAGTCGTCAGGTTCAGACAGAGCACGGGCGGCGATTTCCGAAAAGACCCCCCGCAACTTCTTTCAACCATGCCCAGGTCCTTAGCAGCCCCAGCGGCCCCACAAGTCAGTCCCGGTGCAACTTTGCAAGCAAGCCCCTGCGCTTTGTAGTTTCCCAACCCGCGCTCCTCTGGACCGCCCACGTGTCAGTCGCTCGCTGGCCGCGCACGCGTGTGGCCCCATCATCGCCCAGCCCCACCAGTCAGTCTCAGCGGCTGGGTAAACCCGCGGTGAAAAATGTTTTGCGTGCGGATCTCGCCCAGTCAGCAGCGTCCCACCTGTATGTGACTGTGGCTAGGTCTGTCTGAGTGTAAAACGTTTTCGGTTTTTCTATTTTTAAATAAACTTTTCAGAAATTGTTTAAATTCAAATTCGAATCTGATTTAAATAACTTTTAAAATACAAATCCAAATAATACAAATGATATATGTTTTGGAATCAGAAAAATGTGAGGATTTCAAATATGCCATTCAAAATAATGTTTGACCACTTTAAATTTTCGAGATGATTAAAATTACAATAAAATGCCCTTTTCTTAATAAATTAATAACTTTAATTCTACAACTCACCCTTGCCATGCTACTTTAATGCCATGTAAATTGTGAATCATTCATCATGGCATGCTTGTTTGCTTGTCGCATTTTAATTGCATTAAATTGAATCCCAAGTATTGCATTAAATTGAATCCCAAGTATTGCATTAAATTGAATCCCAAGTACTACATAGCCTTTACTTTTAAACCCCACCGAAGCCTGTTCCTCCATCGCATGAGCCATTACTACAGGAGTTGTTTGAGCTATGCGAGTCGTAGAAAAGCATGTGTAGGGTATGTGAGTGTCTGATGAATCATGAGGTACCCAAACAACTTAACCTGAGTAGTAATGGGATAACTAAAGAAAGAGGCACCGGTGAGCAATATCTGCTATTTGGTTTTTCATGCTCACTTATGTCCCGTAGGACCCCGAGTACTTGATTCCTGTTCCTTTGACTATTCGCACTATCCACATCCGGGAGGCCGTGGACCCCCCCTGAGCCAGAGCTTGATTCATTTCTATTTCTTGGGGACACAAAGTAGTTTGGGGCTTTGTTACTATCCTGTACTTATGCCATGCTTAACTGTTTTATTTAAGATTGTGCGAGGAGCACCTGTACTGTTTAGGATTGCGGAGTGTTTTTGTGGTATCGACAAGCCCAGTCACACTTTCGGGTTCCTAGTCGTTTACAGCCATTGACGCAAACCTTGGGTCCGTCTCGAAGCCGGCCAACTTTGTTGCGGGTAGCTTAATGGGGTGGCCCCCTGAAATAATTCTGAATCCTGTGATCGCTTTGTCGTGAATGCCTCGTTGGGTTTTGAGTTTGTTTTTCCGAGGTTGATCGAGTGTGTGTTGCTATTCGTCCGCCCCTGCAGGGTAAATCTTTCTAAAAGCCGTGTCCACGGTTATGGAAAACTTGGAGCACAGTTTCTCAATCATAGTCAAGCATAACTAAAGTACTGCTTTTAATTTGACTAAGTACTTGACTAGTTAATAATGCAATACTCACGAAATGGTTAATAAAACTGCCAACGGATGATGGGGGTTGTTCGTCCGCTTCCTCATTGGTAAACGAGGAGGAGGATGGATCTGTTAATTGTACTGTTATAACTGTGGTTCCTAATTAACAGACATCCGTCTATCATTGGTTAGGCGGATGGTTAGCGAGTATCTATAGACTTGATAGATATTATCTTTTGCTGCAATCGCGTCACCCCAGGTTGTGTCCCCTTTAGTGGCATAAAGACTTGCTGAGTACCCCTAGGGTCTCACACGATAAATTGTTTGATTCAGATGAACAGGTGTACCCGGAAGATGGATACTGGGTGGAAGAGACAGATGATGTTGGCAACGATCATTCGGTGTAGAGATTCCGGGAACGGGGATCCGTGAGATCTGTGGGCGGGATGTGTTTATTTATGTGGCATCTTATGCCGATTTGCTTCTTATCCATACTCGGATCTTGTTTTCTGCTTCCGCCTGATACTCTGATGTGTGTTGTATGAGGAGCTATCCTAAATTATTATCTCTATCTAGGATATTTGAATCTTGCCGTATGGCGTTGCAATATTTCTATTTCTTTTAGATGGAATGGCTCTGAGGACTGTTGTATGTGGCTTGCATACATACTCATTTGTGTATGTAGTTGATCCCTTCGCCTGCCGATTACGCCGCTCGTTCTTGTCCCGATGTTCTGAAAGTGGTAGGACGGCCGAAAGGTCTACCGTGAGTGGCCCTGGCCCCACCGTACTATTTTAACCACTTTCGTTCATCCAGGCATGTAACTAAGAGCGTAATTCACCGAGGTAGTTACAATTGGTATCAGAGCCATCCCGCCCTTCAGGGTCTTAGCCAAAATGGTCGTTGTCAGTCTAGCAAATATTTTTGGTAGTTATGTATACTAGGGAAAAACAAACGTGAGAGTAGGACTGCTTCCATTTTTCTTCTTACCCACCCACCCACCCTTTTCTGGTAAGGAAGTGTAACGTTTTCAATCCTCTTCTAAAAATTCAAACTAGGATTCACGTGTTCTGGGTTCCGTAGTACCATAGGTTGTGTGTGTGTGTGAATTCTTTGTCTATCTGTTGCATCCAAATGTTATCACTATCTGCCTTTTGGTTATCAACTGTTGGTACATTCCATACCGACAGGCCTTTGTAAACCGACGCAATCTATCTGATTCGTTGTATACCGATGCGATCTATCTTACTCTTTGTTATCCGACGTTATCTTGTTGGGGTGTTCTTTTTCGTAGTTACCAATCTTTAGGTTCATCTTAAGAAGAAGGTGCTGGGATATGTGTTTTACTGATTCATGTGCGGAGTAATGATTTGAGTGCGGGATGGAGTCGCGACCATACCACTACTTTTATCATTTGCTCTTGTATGTTGAACTAGTAGAGTTACTAATCTTGATTCGTGAAGTGGTTTTGCGCATATAGTGGTATTTTAATGCCGAAATTTGCGGAAAAAATTTCTTTGTAGTTTGTGTACCACACTACTTGTTCAGTCGTGTGCGTTATGCTTAATATCTTCTAGTTGCCTTTAACTTTGTTGATATTTTAATATCATCTCAGTGAATTGCATCCTTTAATCTTGGTTAATTCCATTTTGGTACTATTTTTGATTATTATCAATCTCCATCATAGTATTGACTTGTGTTTTATATCAATCACAGGATGGCACCACCACGCCGTTCTGAGGAGGACATACCACCTGAACTTGGGGCTGCTTTGGCAAGTATTGCAAATGCTTTGGGCACTATGCAGCAGAACCAGCAGCACTTCGAGGAAAGCGTGAGGAGGAATGAGTTTCTTCCGCTACCTCCACCTCCCAAGCGAGGAGACATCAAGAGTTTTCTCAAGTTCAACCCATGCCAATTTGAGGTGTCTAATCAGCCACTTGATGCGGATGATTGGCTGCGTGAAGTGTCAAGGTTGCTGATGACTGCGGATGTTCCCGAGCAAGAATGGGTCAAATGTGCCACTCACCTTCTAAAGGGAGATGCAGCTCTGTGTTGGGAAAATTACCTCAAGGCAGATCTCTCTGGTTTTCAGCCTACTTGGGAGCAATTCACTGCTGCTTTCAAAGAGCAATATCTGTCAGAAATTGTCATGGAAAGGATGAAGGAAGTGTTTCTCAACCTCAAGAAGGGCACCGACAATGTCAATACCTATATCAGAAACTTGATGAACCTTTCTCGTTATGGTGGCGATGAGATCTCTGATGCCAAGAAGAAGCAAAAGAGGTTCCGGCAAGGCCTCAATGCTTCCATCAAATATGAAATCACTCATACAAGGCCGACGTCTTTTCTGAAACTTCAACACACAGCTCTGCAGGAAGAAGCAAGTAGGAAAGTGTTTGAGGAGTCAAAGAAACATAGCCATGATGCAGCAAGCTCTTCTGCTATGACAGCTCCTTCTAAGCGTCGTGTCTGGGTTCCTAACACCCTACCATCGCTCCCTGCTCCACCAAGACCGTCAAGCTACGCAACAAGGCCACCAAACTCCTTCACTGCGGCTCCCAGGGGCTACAACCACAACTACCCTGGAGCGCCTGGCGGAGTCCCTGGCTACGTTGCTCCACGTCCACCTGGTTCTTGGTATACTTGTGGAAACACTGGGCATCAGCACTGGAATTGTCCAATGAACAACAAAGCTCTTCCACCACCACCTCCAAGACCTGTGGCAAGTTCTCCTATGGTTCGTGCACCTCCACCTCGGGCTCTCAACATCAACACCAAGCCTGGTTCTACGGTTGCTCGTGCCAACTGTGTCAACGTCGCTCAAGCTGAGCATGCACCTGGAGTTGTCATGGGTATGCTTCTTGTTAACTCAGTTCCTGCACGGGTTTTGTTTGATTCTGTTGCTTCACATTCTTTCGTTTCTCACAAATTTGCAAATGAGCATGAGCTTGTTGTAGACCAGCTGGATAAGAAGTTAATGGTTCTTTCTCCCGGGGCAAGATTGTTATCTACCAAAATCAGCCATAGCAATCAAATTGAGATTGGTGGTTCTTTGTTTCCGGCTTCCTTAATTATTCTAGGCAATTCTGATATTGATGTTATCTTGGGCATGGATTGGTTAACAGCAAATGCAGCTGTGATTGATTGTGCTGAAAGTTCGGTTTCTCTGAAAATTCTTGAAGGCCATACAGTCTATTCTCCAAGTCTGACTCCTGCAATTCAACTTTATTCTTTAGCGGCTCTGAATGATGATGATATGGAAGGTATTCAGAGTGTTCCTGTAGTCTGTGAGTTCCCAGATGTCTTTCCTGAAGAGTTGTCAGGTATGCCTCCGGATCGTGAGGTTGAGTTTGACACTGAACTTGAACCTGGTACCGCTCCTATTTCCAAGCGGCCTTATAAAATGGGTCCTGCTGAGTTGGCTGAAATCAAACGTCAGTTGGATGAACAAGAGAAGTTGGGTTTCATTCAGCACAGTACTTCTTCTTTGGGTAGTCCAACCATCTTTGTGAAGAAGAGAGACAAGACTGATAGACTTTGTGTTGACTATCGGGCACTCAATGCTAAAACAATCATGAATAAATATCCCCTTCCGCGGATTAATGATCTTTTCGATCAGCTAGCTAGAGTTGTGGTATTCTCTAAGCTTGATTTGAGAAGTGGTTATCATCAAATCAAGATTCGCAAGGAAGATGTTCCTAAAACAGCTTTTACCACCCGTTATGGCCTGTATGAGTACACGGTCATGTCTTTCGGTCTCACCAACGCACCTGCCACTTTCTCGAGGCTTATGAACTCGGTTTTCATGGAGTATCTTGATAAGTTCGTTGTGGTCTATCTAGATGACATTCTAGTCTATTCTAAGTCAAAAGAAGAACATGAAGAACACCTTCGGTGTGTCCTAAACAAGCTTCGTGAGAACTGCCTGTATGTAAAGTTCTCGAAGTGTAAGTTTTGGCTGCCTCAAGTCACCTACCTTGGTCATGTCATCTCTGCCAAGGGCATTGCCGTCAACCCAGAAACTATTAAGACAATTATGGACTGGCTTCCACCCATAAATGTCAAAGAAGTCTGGAGTTTCCTTGGTTTGGCCAGTTACTGTCATCGCTTCGTTCAAAACTTCTCAAAGATTGCGAAGCCTCTTACAGATCTCCTCAAGAAAGGCAAGAAATACCTTTGGAATCCTGCATGTCAAGCAAGCTTTGAAACACTCAAAGAGAAGCTCACTTCCACACCAGTCTTAGTTCCTCCAGATACATCAAAGCCTTTCCAAATATTCTGTGATGCCTCATTGCAAGGATTGGGTGCGGTCCTTATGCAAGAAAACAAGTTGTTGCTTATGCCTCTCGACAGTTGAAGACACATGAGATCAACTATCCTACACATGACCTCGAACTCGCAACAGTTGTCTTTGCTTTGAAAGTATGGAGGCATTACTTGCTTGGCAACTGTTGTGAGATCTTTTCTGATCACAAGAGTCTGAAGTATATATTCACACAACCTGATCTCAACCTTCGTCAGAGGAGGTGGATTGAAACAATCAATGATTTCGATTTGACCATCAACTACACTCCGGGCAAAGCTAATGTCATGGCCGATGCTCTCAGCCGAAAAGCTTATGTCAACAATCTCATGGTGGAAGAACAACAGCCTCTCTTGTGCGAGGAATTCCTCAAGCTCAACCTTGAAATTGTAGATCAAGGGTATCTTCTGAACCTTCTAGCAACACCTCTCTTGGAAGAAAAGGTCCGTTCCATTCAACTTGGTGATCCTTACACTAAAAAGATCATCTCCAACATTCAGCTTCCGAAGTATGAGTCTTTTCACGTTGACGACCAAAGCACTCTTTTCTTTGAACACTAGATGTTTGTTCCGAACTACCCGGGTTTAAGAGATCAAATTCTCAAGGAGGCGCATGATTCTGTTCTTTCTATCCACCGTGGCAGCACTAAGATGTACATGGACATGAAAACACAATATTGGTGGCCTGGTTTGAAACGATATTGTGCCAACTATGTATCGGAGTATGATGTTTGTCGCAGAGTTAAAGCTGTCCATCAGAAACCTTCCGGTCTTCTATAGCCATTGAAGCCTCCGGAATGGAAATGGGAGAAAGTAGAGATGGACTTCATCACTTGTTTTCCAAGGTCGCAGAAGGGCAACAATGCAATCTTTGTTGTCATTGACAGGCTTTCTAAAGTAGCTCACTTCTTCCCGTCAAGGAAACAATTTCTGCAATTCAGTTGGCTGAGCTTTATATCAACAGAATTCTCTCTCTATATGGAGTTCCTCTTGAGATCAGTTCAGACCGTGGAAGCATCTTCACTTCCAAGTTCTGGGGATGTTTCCAAAATGCTTTGGGAACAAAATTGAACTTTAGCACCGCTTACCACCCTCAGTCGCAAGGACAAGTTGAAAGGATCAATCAGATTCTGGAAGATATGCTCCGTGCTTGCGTTATCTCTTTCGACATGAAGTGGGAAAAATGTCTTCCTTATGCTGAATTCTCTTACAACAACAACTTCCAGAAAAGTCTAAAGATAGCACCATTTGAGGCTCTCTATGGTCGCAAATGCAGAACTCCGATTGGTTGGTCGGGCGCAGGTGAAAGAATATTGTTTGGCCCCGACATTGTAACTCAAGCGGAGGAGAAAGTTCACATCATTCTTGAAAACCTGAAGATTGCTCAAAGTCGCCAGAAGAGCAATTATGACAGGAAGCACACGAACATGGAGTATGTCCCTGGTGATCTCGTTTACCTTCGTGTCACTCCCATGAGAGGCACGCACCGCTTCGGTATCAAAGGAAAGCTGGCTCCTAGATACATCGGTCCTTTCAAAATTCGTGGAAGAAGAGGAGAAGTTGCTTATGCTCTTGAGCTCCCTGAAAAACTCAAAGTCCATGATGTTTTCCACATCTCTCAACTCAAGAAGTGCTTCAAGGATCTCGGCAGGACCGTGGACCATGAACTCATCAATATCCAAGAAGATCTGTCTTATCAAGAACACCCCATAAAAATTCTAGAAGTCGCAGAAAGAAGGACTCGCAACAAGTCCATCAAGTTCTACAAGGTGCAGTGGTCGCACCATTCCGTTGATGAAGCCACTTGGGAACGTGAAGATGAGCTCCGTGCCAAGTATCCTACCCTCTTTGAGTCTTCTTTTTCTTCCTAGAATCTCGGGGGGAGATTCCTGTGTAGTGGGGGAGAGTTGTAGCATCCCAATTGTCTAACAATGGTAATGCTACTTGGTCTAGTAAGATAATGGCTACTTCCTATATATAATTGTTGCATCATAATTATATCATGCTCATGTCATCATGCCACCTTGCATTTGAGCATCATATAAAACCCTTTTTCTTTAGTTCTTCTCTCATATGCATTAGTAATTGTATTTTCCTCTTGATATTGTATTTGGTTATTGATATATTGTTTAATGCCCAAGTTGAGTTGGGGGCATATCTTTTATTCAAATCCATCACCTTTCTTTTCACCACCTTACAATTCCACCACCCTAATTTCCCATGGGCTTTTATTTATTTTTGGCATTTACTCTAGCTCATGTGGGTTAGTGTGGATCCAATCCCTTTTTCTTTTGCTTGGCCTTTATTCCACATTTTGGTAATGCATGGGCTCATGCCATGTTATAATATTATTGTTTTCACAAGAATGAAACATGGCAAATAATTATTCTGCATGGGCCATGCAACCTTCATCACCACCTTTCGCTCCCTTGTTTTTCTCTTTGTTTAGTGAATCTTTCTTTGTGGGGTCTTTTCTACCTCTCTCCACAATTCCCTTTTTCCAACAAAACCATTCTTCCATCATGTATGATCAAGTGGGACATTTTCCCATAAACCCTCTCCCTCTCTCTCTCTTGTATTGTTTCCTCACCATCAACTTGTGCTTCACCACCAAGCCTCTCCTCACTCCATAGCCATCTCTGTTCTATTATTCAAAATTTGCAAAGAACTTCTAAAAGGGGTTAATTCTTGGGCCTGTTTAAATCTGCAACAAAATCACTCCAGAGCCTTACCCGCAACCCAGCCGCAGTACCAGTGCAGCGGCCCAAAGACGCAGCCCTCTCCCGGCCAACTTCCCCAGACGCGGCCCAACCTCCTCCCCGGCCCGTACCGGTTCGAGCCAGGCGACGCGACGCCACCCTCTGTTCCTCTTCTTCCCCCCTCCCCCCCGTCTGACGCCATCTCCTTCTCCCTTCCTGCGCGCAGACGGAAAGCGACAGCGGGCAGGTGGCCGTCCTCCGCCATCTGCCGCGTCAGCTCGCGCCCCCCCTACGACAACTCCCCTCCGTCTTATCCTCGCGCCGAGCCGCGTCTTTTCTCTAACCCTAGCTCCCTGCTCCGTTTCCCCTCTCCCCCTTCTCCGCGTGCCTGCCGCCAGTCAGAGCACCGCGACACCATTGCCGCCCTAGCCGGTGACCGAGGCCTCGCTGGGGAGTGTCGCCGTGGTCCGTGGAGTCGTTTCCGCCTACGTGGAGGAGCCGAACTCGCCCGCACCTGCCCCACGCCAGTGAACCGGGCACCACCGCCGCGACCTCGCCGTCCCCCTCCGCTCCGGCCGTCCCATCCTCGGATTTCCTATGGAATCAGGCGAGGTGAGCGCCCCCTCTCTTTCCCTTCCCATTTTCCTCCCCTACACGTGCCGAGCGCCGCCCAATTTTGGCCCCGCCGGTGATCTGCCCCGCCGACGAGCAGATGAGGCCGGCGTTTCCCCTCTGTTCCCCGAGATGCCCCGTCCAGTACAGCCCGCCGCCGACGAACCTCCCTGAATGAGATCCGTAGCGGGAGCTCCCCTCTATCTTTTTCGTATTTGTGGCAATGTCTATTTCGCCGTGGTTGCGTTGCCATCCTCGCCGAAAAACCTTGCCATCGTCAGATTGTCGTCGCGATTCAGAGAGAAGTCGTCAGGTTCAGACAGAGCACGGGCGGCGATTTCCGAAAAGACCCCCCGCAACTTCTGTCGACCACGCCTAGGTCCTTAGCAGCCCCAGCGGCCCCACAAGTCAGCCCCGATGCAACTTTGCAAGCAAGCCCCCGCGCTTTGTAGTTTCCCAACCCGCGCTCCCCTGGACCGCCCACGTGTCAGTCGCTCGCTGGCCGCGCACGCGTGTGGCCCCATCATCGCCCAGCCCCACCAGTCAGTCTCAACGGCTAGGTAAACCCGCGGTGAAAAATGTTTTGCGCGCGGATCTCGCCCAGTTAGCAGCGGCCCACCTGTCTGTGACTGTGGCTAGGTATGTCTGAGTGTAAAACGATTTCGGTTTTTCTGTTTTTAAATAAACTTTTCAGAAATTGTTTAAATTCAAATTCGAATATGATTTAAATAACTTTTAAAATACAAATCCAAATAATACAAATGATATATGTTTTGGAATCAGAAAAATGTGAGGATTTCAAATATGCCATTCAAAATAATGTTTGACCACTTTAAATTTGCGAGATGATTAAAATTACAATAAAATGCCCTTTTCTTAATAAATTAATAACTTTAATTCTACTACTCCAAATTTGACAAATAATATGTCTAAATCGATCAGCGCGACGAGCCCGTTCTATCTATGCAGTCCTTGTTCTGAATTGAAGCATGCATCATGTCATTATTAAAAATCTGAACTGTTTATGACAATAAAACTTGGTTAAATAAATAATAAAATGCTTTATTTCTTGTATCCACACCTCACCCTTGCCATGCTACTTTAATGCCATGTAAATTTTGCATCATTCATCATGGCATGCTTGTTTGCTTGTCGCATTTTAATTCATATGCTTGTGCACTTTATTTATGTTGGCCCTTGTTTGTTTAGTTCTTCTTCGAATAGACGCCCAGCAGGAGAATTACCAGGAATCACAGGAGTACTACCCAGATCCATCTCTCGCTTCAACTGAGCTGCCAGGCAAGCACTACCACATGCTTGCATACATATAGTACCTATTGCCTCTATCTTATTCTTGCATCATTGAGTCACGATTGCATTAAATTGAATCCCAAGTACTGCATAGCCTTTACTTTTAAACCCCACCGAAGCTTGTTCCTCCATCCCATGAGCCATTACTACAGGAGTTGTTTGAGCCATGCAAGTCGTAGAAAAGCATGTGTAGGGTATGTGAGTGTCTGATGAATCATGAGGTACCTAAACAACTTAACCTGAGTAGTAATGGGATAACTAATGAAAGAGGCACCGGTGAGCAATATCTGTTATTTGGTTTTTCCTGCTCACTTGTGTCCCGTAGGACCCCAAGTACTTGATTCCTGTTCCTTGTTTATTCGCACTATCCACATCCGGGAGGCCTTATGGACCCCCCTGAGCCAGAGCTTGATTCATTCTTATTTCTTGGGGCCACAATTAGTTTGGGGCTTTATTACTATCATGTACTTATGCCATGTTACTGCTTTGTTTAAGATTGTGCGAGGAGCACCTGTACTGTTTTGGATCGTGGAATGTTTTCGCGGTATCGACAAGCCCAGTCACATTTTCGGGTTCCCAGTCGTTTACAGCCATTGACACAAACCTTGGGTCCGTCTCGGAGCCGGCCAACTTCGTTGCGGGTAGCTTAATGGGGTGGCCCCCCTGAATTTCTGAATCCTGTGATTGCTTTGTCGTGAATGCCTCGTTGTGTTTTGAGTTGGTTTTTCCGAGGTTGATCGAGTGTGTGTTGCTATTCGTGTACCCCTGCAGGGTAAATCTTTCTGAAAGACGTGTCCGCGGTTATGGACGACTTGGAGCACAGTTTCTCGATCATAGACAAGCATAACTAAAGTACCGCTTTTAATTTGACTAAGTACTTGACTGGTTAATAGTGCAATACTCACGGAGTGGTTAATAAAACTGCCAACAGATGATGGGGGTTGTTCGTCTGCTTCCTCGTTGGTAAGCGAGGAGGAGGATGGATCTGTTAATTATACTGTTAAAACTGTGGTTCCTAATTAACGGACATCCGTCTATCATTGGTTAGGCGGATGGTTAGCGAGTATCTATAGACTTGATAGATATTATCTTTTGCTGCAATCGCGTCACCCCAGGTTGTGTCCCCTTTAGTGGCATAAAGACTTGCTGAGTACCCCTAGGGTCTCACACGATAAATTGTTTGATTCAGATGAACAGGTGTACCCGCAAGATGGATACTAGGTGGAAGAGACAGATGATGTTGGCAACAATCATTCGGTGTAGAGATTCCGGGAACGGGGATCCGTGAGATCTGTGGGCGGGATGTGTTTATTTATGTGGCATATTATGCCGATTTGCTTCTTATCCGTACTCGGATCTTGTTTTCCGCTTCCGCCTGATACTCCGATGTGTGTTGTATGAGGAGCTATCCTAAATTATTATCTCTATCTAGGATATTTGAATCTTGCTGTATGGCGTTGCAATATTTCTATTTCTTGTAGATGGAATGGCTCTGAGGACTGTTGTATGTGGCTTGCATACATACTCATTTGTGTATGTAGTTGATCCATTCGCCTGCCGATTATGCCGCTCGTTCTTGTCCCGATGTTCTGAAAGTGGTTAGGACGGCCGAAAGGTCTACCATGAGTCGCCCTGGGCCCCACCGTACTATTTTAACCACTTTCGTTCATCCAGGCATGTAACTAAGAGCGTAATTCACCGAGGTAGTTACAACATATACCTGGGGTGACGCAATTGCAGCAGAAGATAACAAGTAACAAGTCTATAGATACTCGCTAACCATCTACCTAACCAATGATAGGCGGATGTCCGTTAATTAGTAACAACAGTTATAACAGTATAAAATAACAGATCCATCCTCCTTCTCGCTTACCAAGGAGAAAGCGGACGAACAACCCATCCATTGGCAGTTTGATTAACCATTCCATGAGTATTGCACTATTTACTAGTCAGGTACTTAGTCAAATTAAAAGCGGTACTTTAGTTATACTTGTCTATGATCGAGAAACTGTGCTCCAAGTCATCCATAACCGCGGATACGGCTTTCAGAAAGATTTACCCTGCAGGGGTGCACAAATAGAAACACACACTCGATCAACCTCAGAAAAACCAACTCAAAACCCAACGAGGCATTCACGACAAAGCGATCATAGGATTCAGAATTATTTCAGGGGGCCACCCCATTAAGCTAGCCGCAACGAAGTTGGCCGGCTCCGAGACGGACCCAAGGTTTGCGTCAATGGCTGTAAACAACTGGGAACCCGAAAGTGTGACTGGGCTTGTCGATACCGTGAAAACACTCCGCAATCCTAAACAGTACAGGTGTTGCTCGCACAATCTTAAATAAAACAGTTAAGCATGGCATAAGTACAGGATAGGAACAAAGCCCCAAACTACTTTGTGGCCCCAAGAAATAGAAATGAATCAAGCTCTGGCTCAGGGGGGTCCACGGCCTCCCGGATGTGGATAGTGCGAATAGTCAAGGAACAGGAATCAAGTACTCGGGGTCCTACGGGACACAAGTGAGCATGAAAAACCAAATAGCAGATATTGCTCACCGGTGCCTCTTTCATTAGTTATCCCATTACTACACAGGTTAAGTTGTTTAGGTACCTCATTATTCATCAGACACTCACATACCCTACACATGCTGTTCTAGGACTCGCATGGCTCAAACAACTCATGTAGTAATGGCTCATGGGATTGAGGAACAGGCTCGGTGGGGTTTAAAAGTAAAGGCTATGCAGTGCTTGTGATTCAATTTAATGCAATCGCGACTCAATGATGCAAGAATAAGATAGAGGCAATAGGTACTATATGTATGCAAGCATGTGGTAGTGCTTGCCTGGCAGCTTAGTTGAAGCGAGAGACGGATCTGGGTAGTACTCCTGGGATTCCTGATATTTCCCCTGCTCGGCGTCTATCCGACGAAGAACCAAACAAACAAGGGCCAACATAAATAAAGTGCACAAGCATATGAATTAAAATGCGGCAAACAAACAAGCATGCCATGATGAATGATGCACAATTTACATGGCAATAATGTAGCATGGCATGAGTGAGGTGTGGGGTACAAGAATAAAGCATTTTATTGAATTTTAGTCATGTTTTGCTCTCAAATAGTTGCTGTATACTTTATATTTATATGGTGCATGCCGCAATTCAGAAGATGGAATGCATAGTTAGAACGGGCTCGTCGCGCTGATCGATTTAGACATATTATTTGTCGAATTTGGTGTTGTAGATTTAAAGTTATTAATTAATTAAGAAAATGCATTTTTATTACATTTAAACAATTTCGAAAATTTAAAGTGCTCAAATAATATTTTGAATGGCATATTTGAAATCCTTACATTTTTTGATTCAAAAACATATATCATTTGTATTATTTGGATTTGCAAATTAAAAGTTATTAAAAACAAAATTAAATCATATTTAAACATTTTCTGAAAATGTTTTATTTAAAACAGATAAACGCAGACACTTTTTATACCCAGGCAGATCTAGCCACAGTCACAGATAGGTGGGACCGATGCTGACTAGACGAAACGGCGCGGCGAAAACCTTTTTCACCGCGAGGGACGACAGGCGCAGCGATTGACCGGTGGGTCCGGCGCCAAACGGGGCCCACGCGACAGAGGCAGGGAGTGGGCTGGCCAGGCGGTGCAGAGGGAGGACTACGGGTTGAGGATTTGGAACCCCAGGTCCCTTTTTGTAAAACGCTCAGAGACGCTGACAGGCGGGTTGAGCTAGAAAAAAGGTGGGGGGTTTTCTAGAAAAGTACCACGCGGTACTGTTTCTCTTCTACGCGCGTGTCTGACGAAACTGACAGAGACGCGCGGCGCGACGCAGCGGGGGCTCGAACTCGCGACCCTCGCACGTGCGCACAGCGGCGGCGACCACTGGGCTAGCTAGGGTTTGGTGCTGGGTTTCTTCTGCACAGCTAGATGAGGATATCGCGGCGCAACTACGAGGGACCACTCGCGAGCACGCCGCACTAAGAGCGTTCGACGGAACGTTTGGCGCGTACAACAAGCGGAGCACAGAGGGAGGTTATCTGGGGAACGCGGCTGCTCACCGGGAGTGGTTCGGTGGGGTTGGATCGTGCCGGAACGCAGGGGATCCGCGAGGAAGCAGGAGCTCCGCGGCTAGGGTTTCGTCGGCAGCATCGGGGGTGTGGTGCTGCACACCCGTCTCCTCCTCGACTCCGTGCACAGGGGCGACGTCGGGGATCTCCTGGCCTTCCACGACAACCTCGACGCCACGCCCGCCTCCTCAATCTGGTGTACGAAGGGGATGCCGACGGTGGTGGCCGGCGGTGGAAGGGAAGGTGGCAGGGGAAGATGGGGAAGGAGCTACGACGCAGGGCAGGCCCTGGGGGGATCTGGGACAACGGCCGAGAGATGGGAGGGGGTGGAGATAAGGACGGGGGAGAGGAGGTGCCGTGGGGCTCGGGTGGAGAAAAAGGTGGCTCGGCCACCTTTCTCCTCCTTCTCCTCACGTGCTCGGCCAGGCATAGCAGGGCGAGGGGCTGCAGCTGGAGTCCAGGGCGAGGACAGGGAGGTGGGCCTGGCTCTGGTCGACCTTGTGGCAGAGAGAGAGAGAGAGAATGGAGAGGGAGGCTCGAGTATGGTTAGGGTTGGAGGGTAGCTCGGTTAGGTTAGGGTTTAGAGGTACATGGCTAGGCATGGGGGTGTAACCAGGTGGTGGTGGCCAGGTTAGGAAGGGAGGGGAGGGCTCGGCATGGAGCCTAGCTAGGAGGGAAAAGGGATAGGTTAGGGTTTGGGTTTTGGGTTAGTTAGAGAAAGAGAAAGAGAGAGAGAGACTCACATGTGGACACACAAGCATGTGTAGGTGTGGCATGAGTAGATGTGGTGTAAGTAGAATTAGGGAGAGTTTTTAGTTTAGGAGGTTTATACAAGTTTAACACAAGCTCTCAAAAAGTTCCAAAAGCCAAAACTCTCTCATAAGCACTAGAAGAGGAAGACTAGGTTGGAAAAGGATAGGTTGCAAGGGTTGTGGAGGTTTTTGGAGGTGAGATAGAATGAGGGTAGAGGGTGGTTCCAAAGTTAAAAGAAGAGAGGGAGAGAGAAATAAATTGGACCATGGGTAAAATATCCATGCCCCACTCAACCCAAAAAATAGAACCAAAGAAAATAGAAAGGAAGGTGATCTTGCATGGCCCATGCATAAACAATAAATGCCCTGTTTAATCTTGTGTAAACAAAGATAAAGACCCATGGCATTTATTCTCATGCATTCCATAATTTGGAGTTAAGGCCAAGCCAAAGGAAAATAAGTTGGATGTTCCATGTGGAGTAGATGGCATATGCTCATATTTGAATATAATTGGGACATGCTAGTGTGTATATTCCACTAGATGTCTAATATCCTCAACAATATTCCAACATGAGCAACTATTCCAAAACAATCCATATGGAAGCTAGAAAAAGGGGTACCACTCATAATGCATGCAAAGGTGGCTCCACATATCAATAATGTGGAAGCAACATGATGCTAGTGTGAGAGCATGTGGAAATAGAAGTGGACCCATTCCAACCCACATGAGCTAGATTTAAATGCCAAAGGAAAAATGTAAAAGCTCATGGATAATTAGGATGGTGGAATTATGGGGTGGTGACAAAGAAAGGTGGTGGAGTTAATAAAAGGTATGCCCCCAACTCAACTTGGGCATCAAGCATTTATCAAGAACCAAATACAATATATCAAGAGCAAAATACAATTACTAATGCATATGAGATAAGAACCAAATGAAAAAGGGTTTTATATGATTCTCAAATGCAAGGTGGCATGATGACATGAGCATGATATAATGATGATGCAAAAATTATATGTAGGAAGTAGCAATTATATTACTAGACCATGTAGCATTACATATGTTAGACAGATGGGATGCTAAAACTATTGAGGTGTTTAGAGTGGTTCCCTAAATGCTCTCCCTAGGACGACTTATATAGATATCCGGCCTAGGGTTTACAGGAGAGATCTATCTAGCTACGACTAAGAGTCGGTTACAGAGTACATCTTGAACTACAAGTAACATTATGGGCCTAAGTCGGTAAGTCTTCTGGGCCTCCCCGTAGCCAGATTGGACTCCGTCTTTCTCCCTAATTGGGCCGCCCGTGAAGCAAAGCTCTAACCCGAAGTGGGCCACTTTGGTCAGTGAGGAACTGTGAGGATACTTGGAAAGTATATCCCCAACAAGCAGCCCTTCTACCGCTGCAACAATGACTAAATTGGCATGTTACAATAGTTTAATGGATACCATGCCCTTTCCCTGGATTACTGTCCCCTCCCTAATATGGATTCTCTTCATACATTCTTATTTCAAATATTAAACCTATACTCCCTCCATCCCAATTTCATTGCCTAACGAAAACATACCCGTATAGTACACCATCTAAAGAAACAAAATCATGTCAACTACAAGGTACTTATGCATTACTTCTTCGGTCATGGTTTCACAAAACATTACATTACAATCTCTCAACAAACATAATCACATCATGGTTTCACAAAACATCACATTACAATCTCTCAACAAACATAATCACAGAAACAAGTATATTACATCAACTCAAGAAACAAAATCATGTCGACTAAAAGGTACTTACGCATCACTTGTCCTGTCATGGTTTAAAACATTACATTACAATGTCCCAACAAACGTAATAACAGAAACAAGTACGGTATGTCATCTTAAGAAACATAATCATGTCAACTACAATGTACTTATGTCTTATTACAACAATGATGGTTTCAGTGAGTCACATGTCCGAAAATCTCAACAACTCGCACAACATTATATCGCAATCTCTCAACAAACATAATCACAAAAAGATGCTCTAAATACAATAGTAGTCAATATTACAAATACAGGCAGGGGAACCCCACTATCCATATGACAAGCCTAGGGTAGCAGCTCTCATCAGATCTCATCAACATCGACCACCTCATTTTGTTCAGCCACTACAGGGGCATCTACATCCACTATAAGCAGTTCAACAACATCAGAAATGGTACCAAGGAAGAACACTGTAACACCCTCGAATCGGCCCTATGCAAGTTTTAGCGCTTCCCGCCAAACCCGCATAGAAACGATTCAAGGACGCCCACCAGGCACTTTCGTGCGGGTGGAAAACGAAGTAATACCATTACACATCAGTCCTCGATGGGACCCACAGATCATATATATACAACAACGACTCCATGAGTCAAGAATACAGATATAATATACAAAGATCCAAATCACCTTGAAAATGATAGAGCGTCTGACTACGGACAAGATGCAAATGGGGCTAAGAGCCCTGAAGAATAACCAATGGCGTCCATAACCCTGCCCAGGCCAAGCCGGAAGGGTAACCCTTCTAACGACGGCGATCTCAAACCTGCTAAAACAAAAGGGGTGCCGACAAAGGGCAAAGGAAAAAGAGGAGCGGCAGTACTGAGGCCAGTACACGGCGAGGCTAGAGTTCGGCGGCTCTCTCCTACATAGGTATGGTGGACTGAAGAGGCAGCGCAGCAGCACTAAACAACCTATAGAGACTCTGTAATACTTGCGGCTATTAGAGAGGGATTAGAAAGACCTATTCGGATCCAACCTGATACTAACACCAAACATACCCATCCTGGTATTCCCCCTCGAGACCAAACGAGGAAGTCCAGCAGAGGAAAACTCACACGGTTGGCAGTTTTATTTAATCTTTCCATGGCAGTTATTCCACTTACTAGTCTTCTGACATACACATCAAATTATAACAGTAAACTTTAGTTATAGTTGTCTATGATCGAGAAACTGTGCTCCAAGTCGTCCATAACCGCGGACACGGCTTTTCGAAAAGATTTAACCTTGCAGGGGTGCACCAAAGTATCCACACGCACTTCGACCCTTTTTGCCAGATCAATTAACATACACCCATCGGTATGTCGGCGGGGCCTAAGTCATGACGTTTCCCAGATCCAAAGCAAGTACATGGGGGCCACCCCACTAAGCTACCCGCAACAAAGTCGGCCGGCTCCGAGACGGACCCAGGGTTTGCGACGATGGCTGTAAACGACTGGGAACCCGAAAAGTGTGACTGGGCTTGTCGATACCGCGAAAACGTGGCGCGATCCAAAACAGTACAGGTGCTCCACGCACCAATTAAATAAAGCAGTAAACATGGCATAAGTACAGAATAGTAATAAAGCCCCAAACTACTTGTGGCCCCCGGTACAGTACTTTGAAATCAGGTAGTAAGCCGATGGGGGTGCCCACACACCCCACCTGTGGTTAGCGCGTTCGATCTCGGAACAGGTGTCAAGAACTCGGGTCCTAGGGGACACTAGTGAGCGGTTAAGAACCAAATAATTACTATTACCCACCGGTGCCTCTGCATTAATCTACCATCAACATTAATTAATACGCTGTAATTAGAAACATGATCAACACCACCACTAAACATTTGCCAACCGCCCAACAACTGTGGAACATCGACGACGTGAGGCAACACCTGAGCAGGCAACTATGACTCGCAGGGCCAGCTGTCTATCAAGCAACGGGTAATAGGAGGTGTCCAAGGCAATATATCAGCTGCAAGGAATATATCTGGCACGGAACACTAAAGCATCGCGACACGGGTAGCAATAGATCAATAGGAGGAAGTAAAGACTATAAATGCAAAATAGGTAGAAAGAGGGAGAATGCTCGCCTGGGAAAACACTGCCGAAGGATCATATCCGAAGAACTTGTCGATACTCGCATCAATTCATCGTCCTAATCCGCGAAGAAGCAAACACTAGAACAAACACCGGAGGCACTATTTAATACTATGGCAAAAGATCTGGCATGAGTATGATATGATGCAGATGCGGTGCAATTAGACAGTATTAGCGGAACCGAGGTCCTGACATTTAATTAATAGGTTCAAGTTATTTAGATACCACGCATTTTAAATGTTGTATTAACAGGGCGAAACATGGCATCGATTCACTACACCAATTTAAATGGAGATGATATAAGACTAGAAAAGCCCTCATATAGTCTCCATGTTTAATTAAGAGGTGAATCGGCATAATGCCCCCAACCCACATTATATGCATGCGAGATGAACAATTTAATATGCCACAAGTTTTATATATAGCATTTATAAAATAGGGCTCGGGAAAAGGTTCACACATCTGGGTTCGGAAGTTCTTGGGTTCCGGGGGTTCGGGGTTCGACAGGGTCCAGGGTTCGACGGGGATCGATCTCGGCGGGAACGTTCTCGGGCACCGGAGTAGATCTTGGCATTCCGGGAAGAAGAACTTGGTTCGGCGTCGGCGGCTCATCGGGTTCGCCCTGGTCGGTGTCGATCTTGTCGTCACGAAGATCTTGTCGGGTCCGCGTACCGGGTCGGTCTTGGCGTCCGGGGTGAAGAACTTGGCGTCCTTGAGGAAGTACTTGGCGTATCCGAGTCGGCGACCTTGGCGTCTAAGGGGTTCAGTCTTCGAAGTTTGTCCATCTACGCCATGTCAGGGATCTTGAGGTTTCGGCTCGATCGAAGGTGCAGTGCTTGAGTTTCAACACAGGCGATCTTCGGATGGTACTCTGGTGGCCACGATGATCTTGAGAGGAACTTGGGGAACACATGGTCTTGTTCTGGACTTGGGCTTCACAGAGAAAACGCAAGCATTCTAGCTAGCAGACTTGGGATTCCTGTCTTTAAGAAAAATGGCATCGCCGGATGAACCCTTGGAGGCAGAGGGACACACACAGGAGGCCACGTCCGTGCACTGTTCTACTACTGACTTGTATAGCCACCGAAGAAGTGGCATCATGCTCCTCCTGCTGCTGGCACGCACGCGTAACGTGGAGGAGAAGGGCCGAGCTCGGCGACGAGGAGGGCACCGGAGCAGGGCGAGGAGGACGCGCGGGGGGAAGCGGACGCGGGACCGCGACACGCCACGGGAGGGGCAAGGTGGAGCTCGGGCCGAGGGCGGCGTGGCAGAGGCGACCGCCGGGGGTAGCAACGGTGATGGCGCAGGGAAGGCCGAGGAGGAGGCGGCCATCGGCGGCGAGGTGCGAAGGTGGCGGCGGGGCCAGGGTTTCGACGGGACCGCGCCGGTGAGGGGAGGAGCGGGGCGAGGTCGCTGGCAGCCAGCGGGGTCCCGCGGCGGCGCGGCCGGAGCTCTGCATCGGGCGAGGCGAGCGGGGACAAGGAGATTGGGCTCAGGCTCGGGGACGACGGCGAGGGAGGAGACGGGGGGAGCGGGGCTTCTCGCGACGGCGCCGAAGGGTGGATTCGGCAGGCGGCGGCGGAGATCGAGCCGAGGGGAGGGAGGAGGAAGGCCGGGAGAGGCGCGGCCGGCGGGGAGAGGACGGCGGGGCGATGGTGGCGCTCGGCGGCCAGGATGCTCGCGGGCGGGCCAACACGAGCTCGGGCTTGAGCGGTGGGAGGGGCTACGGGCGGTGGAGGACGGACCTGCGGCGGGCGTCGTGGGGGCGGACGAGGAGGTGGGCGCGGTGGGGGAGAGGGAGGCGGAGGGCGGTAGGTGGCGATGGGGAGACGAGAGGGCGACGTGGGGATCGGGGCAGATGGTTGTGGGGGCTATGCAGGTGGTGGGCCAGGGGTAGGGCTGGCGTCGGTGGCGCGCGACCCGGTGGGCGAGAGCGGAGCCAGGGCGGTTGGTGGACACGGGAGTGGGCGGGAGGATGGTTTGGGAAGCGCGCCCAGGAGGTTTTCTGTCGGTAGCGGGGCGGCAGTAGGTGGAAACCAGTGGAAGTGTGGGCAGGTGGGGATAGCAAGGTGATGTGGCGGGCTGGGAGGTGAGGTGGCAGGCGGCGATTGGTGGGAGTGAGGTGGAGGGACTGGGTAGGATAGGGCTGGGTAGGTTATTTGGTAGAATAGGTTTTGGGTGCTTCTGGGGTAGGTAGGATTTTTATCTGGAGGTGGCCGGCTGGGCTTTCGGGCCTGGCTGGCTGCCGCCCAAAAAAATAATTTAAGTATTTTAATTATTAAAAACGAGGCTTTTGCAAACCGTTGATAGACGAAACAAAATATTCCGGAGACCCGGGTTTTGGATTTTAAATAAAGACGGGGCGTTTAGAAAACAAAACCAGGCTTTCCGAAAATAGTTTTGTACAAACACATGCATGATGACATGACGATGCTCAAATGCAATGTGGCATGATGACATGAGCATGCGGTCCTACCGATGCAATGCGCAGAAACAACGCGATTTTCTAGTAGTGGTTTTGCGGGGCGCCACAAACACCTTCCTGGTTCGCTTCTTTCATCGCATAATCTGCATAAGATCTTCAGTATCCAAAACATCTATGAATTGCTGCTTCTTCTGATGCCACCACCGGATTTTTGTCCATTTGCTTAGGCCAATACTGATTTCCTTACCGATCATCTCTCTCATTTAAGCAAGAGTTATATTTTTGGAATCGACAGTGATCTCCACAGTACATGACAAAACTGGCTTATTAACTCCCTCATCAAGTTTTGCCATGTATGAATCCACCTCTACGTGTATACTGAACTTATCTAGATCAACATCTATTGGTCCGTATTCTCTAGGAGCATAAGATCTGGCAGCAAGATCTCCAGCATCTGCATACATATCATCAATCATTGCTTCAACTTTCACCTTACGATCAGCTGCAAAACACTCCCAAACCATCTAAAGCTCATGGGAGTGCTCAATTTACTGATAGGTATCATTCATTATGCGCCACACCAATTTTGTCTTCTGTCTAGAACCCCAGGGAATTCTAGCGGCAAGCATATCTACCAGCTGCGAAACAGACACAACCTCTTTGCAATTCACAAGCAGATGCACATCTTGCCCGAACACAACCTTCTCGCAACCAAAATCAAGTTTTGTAGTGTACTGGCGAACATGAACTATGAACTCATATAGGTCCCTTGTATCAAAGTTGTGCCAAATTTGATTATAAAGGGGAACTTTTCAGTTCATTCGTTCTATTATGCCATAAGTAATCTACTTGCAAGATAAAGCACAGATAAGAAAAATTCACCTCTCGCTCTTCTCTCGAGTTTTTTTACTTTGAGATCTGGGTGCCGCATCCGCCCACTGGAGCCGAACAATCCGCCGCCGGCCTTGCTTTTCTCTTCAACCCGCTGCTCATAGGTACCTTGGGAGCAGAATCCTTGCTGGCCTCCTCGCTAACCGGGGCTGAAGACCTCGCCGCTGCTTTGTGTTGAGCCCTAGATGTGGGCCCCGATAGACCCGAATCAGTCGGCGACGTAGCTACAACCTTCGCCTTGCAAGACATGCTGGGCCGCCGCCGTCGGATTCAATGTCGGGGGAGGGAGAAAAAAGGTCCTCTGCCGCCGGCAGATTTTGGGTCAGGGAAGGGAAGAAAAAGGACTGGCGCTGCCGCAACAAGATTCAGTGTCAAGAGTTAGGAAAGTACAATAATGGACTTGCCCCTACGACACATGCAGGGTGGCTAAGAAGAGTGACCGGCGAAGAAGGAGCACAACAAGAACTAGTGTAACAGAATATCCTGACTTAACGGGCGTGATTTGAAAATATTGGGTTTGGCCATCATTCACTCCAAACACCCCTCTCAGCAATTGGCGCCCCAACTTTTCAAATCGTGGTGATTAAAATCAACTTTGGTACCGTGTTGCCTTGGCGCCCCAACTTTCGGGCCGCAAAACGATATTCTCCTTTAGCCGTTGGCCTAGATATTCTGGCTTAAGAAGCCGAACTGTAACTCTTATCACATTGTAAGTAATCTTATGCGTAAAAGCGTCGTAGCTGTGCTACGTTCCATGGATTTGAGTAATTTACTCATGTCTTCTTGTCTTGTAGTCGATACGCTCCTCTAGGAATAACTTCTGTGACGATGTATGGTCCTTCCCATGGCGATTCTAACTTCTTGTGTCCATCTTGCTTGAGGCGAAGAACTAGGTCCCCTATTGCAAAGGACCCAGGCCGCAATCTTCTATTGTGATAATTGCGTAGCTGGTACATAGTTGCTCTTTGGAAGGCTTCATCTTGAGCTTCATCAAGTGCATCCACATCATCTTCAAGTGCTTCTCTTGATTCCTCTTCATCATATGCAGCTACTCTTGGGGAATCGTGTGACACCTCAACTAGAAGCACGGCTTCTGCACCGTGGACCAAAAATAAAGGTGTCTCTTGTGTTGAATTATTTGGAGTCATACGTAAACTCCATAACACGGATGGCAATTCATCCCCCCATGCTCCTTTTGCTATGTCAAGCGGTGCTAGTAGTCTTTTCTTGAGTCCGGCAGTAGCAAGTCCATTGGCTTTTTCTACTTGGCCATTTGTTTGCGGGTGAGCTACCGAAGCGTAGCTTATTTTGACGCCCATTTCCTAGCAGTACTCCTTGAACTCATTGGAAGTGAAGTTGGTCCCGTTGTCCGTGATGATCCTGTTTGGTACGTCAAACCGAAATACTATGGATTTAATAAAATTCACAACCGAAGTTCCATCTTGGGTGGTGAAAGGCATTGCTTCAATCCATTTAGTAAATTTGTTGACTGCCACTAGCAGAAAGACGTGTCCTCCTAGC
The DNA here is from genome assembly GCA_910589775.1 of Avena eriantha. Classification (NCBI taxonomy): domain Eukaryota; kingdom Viridiplantae; phylum Streptophyta; class Magnoliopsida; order Poales; family Poaceae; genus Avena; species Avena eriantha. The sequence goes on from OU342742.1 coordinate 510,953,114, forward strand.
AATGATTTGTGAAGTTTTCCCACCATATCGAGTCCCCGTTGAGCAAACAGCCAGGCTAAAGGTATAGGATTCAACTTAGCGGCAGGTGCTCCAGGCTTTGTTGCGAATCGTTGACATGCCTCACATGTTCTGACAATGCCTTTTGCATCTTGAACTGCAGCGAGCCAGTAAAATCCTACTCTAAATTCTTGTGCAGCAATTGCTCGACTACTAGCATGGTGACCACAAACTCCTTCGTGTATATCTTTGAGTATGAAGTTTCCTTCTTCGAGTATTACGCAACGCTGCAACACACCCGAAATACTTCTCTTATATAGTTCCCCTTTGATTACCCTAAAGTCCTTCGATCTTTGGGTGATTTTCCGGGCTTCTATCACATCTTCTAGTAGCTCTCCCTTAGTCATATATTCTATATACAGCTGCATCCAGGTAGGCTCGATTAGCATGACCTCTCCAATTTCTTGTTCTTGTTCTTTGATGGCCTCTTCTATGCTCCTGGCTTCTGAAGGATCCCCCGAGTCTTTCTACGGATGTTTCTTTTTCCTTGTTTTTGGTGCTACAACCTCGGAGACTATTTTTGCTTTGATCAATCGCTCCGTTATTTCCTCCCACAAAACTCAGGGTGGTATTGGTAAGCACAAGGATCTGATGTTTGCTAGAATGTCAGCTTCTTCATTGCTTGCTCTTCCTATATGTGATACTTCACACCCATCAAATTGAGCTTCCATAACACCATATAGATCGCGATAAGTAACCATATTTCTCCTGACGATGTTGCATTTGTTCATTGCCTACTATGCCACAAGATTGGAATCTCCAAAGATTTTGAGGCGAGTTGCACCGCAAGCTTTTGCCGTTCGCATGCCATGCAACAGGGCCTTGTATTTCGCTTCGTTATTGGATGCATTCGCAAAGCTCATCCAAAGTATATAGCGCATTTTGTCGCCTTGAGGTGATATTAGTATGACTCCTGCTCCTGCTCCTTTCGTTCTTATTGATCCATCAAAATACATTGTCTAGGCACTAGAAAGGTCTGGTGGACCCGCACATTGCAACTCTGTCCACTCTATGATGAAATCCGGTAGAACTTGTGACTTGATTGCTTTGTGCTTCTCATATGTGATATCCCGAGGGGATAATTCGATGCCCCATAGAGAGACACGTCCAGTTGCTTCTGGATTGTTGAGGATGCTTGACAAAGGCGCTTTGTTTACCACTATGATTGATTGCTCCAAAAATTAATGGCGTAGTTTTCATGCTGTCATAAATACCCTGTATGCTAGTTTATGGTAGTGTGGGTACCTTTGTTTGGATGGCGATAGAACCTTGCTCAGGAAGTAGACTTGCCTTTGCACATCGTGGGTCTTCGCTTCTTCGGGTTGCTCCACGAACAAGACCGTGTTGACCACCTGATTTGTGGCAGCGATATAAAGTAGTAAAGGCTCTTTCTCTTTTGGCAACACGATGACAGGAGATGTCGAAAGTGTCCGTTTGCTAAGCTTCTTTCGTCCATTCAAATTTTTCTGATTTCCTCATGGGGGCGTAAAATGGCAGTGCTTTTTCTCCTAACCTTGCAATAAAACGACTAAGTGCCGCTACTCGCCCTGCCAGTTGTTGTACGCAACATAGATTTGTTGGCTTCTTCATTATTAGGATTGCTTGTATTTTTTTGGGATTAGCCTCGATTCCTCTAGTTGACACCAAATATCCGAGGAGTTGCCCTACCGGGACTCCAAAGGAGCATTTTTTGGGTTCAGCTTAATGCTAAACTTGTCTAGATTTTTGAATGTTTCTTCGAGGTCCTTGATCAATGCAGCTCCTTGGCTTGTTGTGACTATGACGTCATCGATATATACTTGCACATTTGTGCCTATCTGGCTTCCCAGACACTTCTGCATCATCCGCTGATATGTTGCTCCAACGTTCTTGAGGCCAAAAGGCATTATTGTGTAGCAGAATACACCATAGGGAGTGATAAACGTCGTTTTCTCCTGATCTTCTTCCTTCATCCTAATCTGGTGGTATCCTGAGTAAGCATCCAAGAAAGAAAGACGTTCGCATCCCACAGTTGCATCGATTATTTGGTTGATTCACGGCAATGGGAAGTGATCTTTTGGGCAATGCTTGTTCAGTGTAGTAAAGTCGATGCACATCCAAAGTTCTGTAGTATTTTTCTTTGCAACACATATTGGGTTTGTGACCCACTCTAATTTCGTTAGTTCTTTGATAAAATTGGCATCAATGAGGCAATGGAGCTCCTTTCCAATGGGTTTGCACTTTGGTTCTGCGAAGTGACGAAGCGATTGCTTTATTGGCTTCGCCTTTGGATCCAAATTTAATGCGTGCTCAACGAGTTCCCTGGGAATCCCCGGCATGTCAGAAGGTAGCCATGCAAAAATCTCCTAGTGCTCACGAAGGAACTCGATGAGCGCGCTTTCCTATGCGGGATCAAGGTTAGAAGCCACAAACATTGTTTTCGTCAGGTCGACAGGGTGTATCTGTACTTCCTTTGTGTCCTTTGCCATGTCAAAAGCCTGATCGGGATTGACATGTGCTATTTCCAGTGGTTGTGTGTTTGCTAAAGTTTTGAGTTGTTCAAACTCCATTGCCATCCCGAAAGATTCAGAATTTTTGTTGAACTCCCGATCGCAGTTCTCGGCACGTGTGAAGCTTCCTTTTACCGTGATAACTCCCTTTGGTGCTGTCATTTTCATAACTAAGTATGCATAATGTGGCACTGCCATAAACTGTGCGAAGGCTGGTCGTCCCAGTATTGCATGATATTGTGATGGCCAGTGCATAACTTAAAATTCAAGTTTTTCTCGCCTGCAATTTACCTTGGATCCAAAAACAACGTCAAGAAATACTTTGCCTAAAGGAATTTCGGCTTTACCTGGTATTATGCCATGGAAAGATGTTTCTGTTGGTGCGAGATTGTCTAGGGAGTAGCCCATTGTTCTCGGTGTTTTTGTGTAGATCAGATTTATGCTTCTTCCCATGTCCATGAAGACCTTGCTCATATTGAACCCATCAATTTGTGCTTCTACTATCAAGGCTGAGTGACCCGGTCGTGGGACCCGAAGCGGGTGATCGGCTCTGCTAAATGTGATTTCCTATTCTAACCAGTGGAGATATCCGGGTGTGGTTGATGTTGCTGTTTCTGCCATATTGATTTGTCTTGTGATGAGCTTCTGAATTCTATTGGATGGACGCCCTTTCTAAATCATGAACATTGCACCTTTTGACCTGGGGTACTCGTCGTTTTGATCATTGATGTTTTGTGGCGGTGCCTGTGGTGGTGGTGGTGGTGCACCGATGGCTAGTGTACCAGGCGTGGATGCGTATCCTCGATTTTCCACTTCGATTGGTTTGCATTACATAACTCCTACATATTTAGGAACGTTTGGCAGTCTTTCATGAGGTGGTTGGATTGTCGCCTGCCTACTGAGTCGACGTAAAAATACATATTATAGGTTCCTTCCAACATTTTCATTGCAGACATAGGTGGGTCTCGTGCTCTTGGATGATATCGCTGTGCGTACTGGCTTCCTCCAACGTCGTCCCTGTTCTAGCGGTATCCTCCTTTGTGGTCGTTTATTCTATTGTTACCTTCTCTTGAAAAACCTGCTGCGACTTAACTTGGTCCCATGTTTCCATCGGTGTTCCTTCTTCTATCATTGCCGTGCTTATCCCTGTCTTCTTTGGGTGATTGCGCGCGTTTATTATGGAGCACATCCTACCCATCAGCCCAGCGATTTGCTATTTCCATTAGCTGGGAAATTGTTTTGGGTTTCACCCATCCTAGTTCTTGTATGAATTCTCGGTGACGGAGGCTATCATTGAAGGTGTCTATGGCCCTTTCATCGGATATGGACTCAGCTGAGTTTTTAATGATATTCCATCGTTGGATGAATGCTCTTATTTATTCCCCAGATTTTTGTTTGCACGCTCGCAACTGCTCCAAGGTTGCCGGTCGTTTAAACATGGATTGAAAGTGCCAGATAAACTTGTCTTCCAGGTCGTTCCAGGTACCGATGGAATCTTCGGGTAACTTCCTGAGCCATGATCTTGTGGCGTCGGTGAGATGTAGTTGTAGGCTTTGCATTGCGGTAGTTGTAGAGCCACCCTATAATTTGACAGTGGCCAAACAATATTCTAGGCAAGCTTCGGGTTCCTAGAGCACATCGTACTTGTGGCGGTCGTGTGGAAGTTTGAGGTCCTTGGGTACTGATGTCTTGCGAATCTGCTGTGTGAAACAGCGAGCATCACATAACTTGTGATCATCTTCGTCGTATTCATCACGATATCGTCGGTTGTGGTTTTCATCCTTGATCCATCGCACCTGAGTTGCGTGTTCTCGTTTCTTGTGTTACTTCGTGGCTCGGATCCTACGAGATGCGCTTGGTGTGGCGATCTAGATCGTCGGGTGTGTACCTGATGGCTCAAGATATGTACAACTCGTTGGGAACCCCAAGAGGAAGGTATTATGAGCACATCAGCAAATTTCCCTCAGTTATGAAACCAAGGTTATTGAACCATTGGAGTAAGGAAACAACTCCGAGCTGTTGCTAGCACCTTGGAATCCTGCACAACACAACCAACTTTGCTCCAACTTACAATGAGGTTGTCAATCTCACTAGTTTTTCTGAAAACAAATGATTAAATGTATAGCGCAGAAAGTAAATAGTAAACGGTAAACAGTAGATGGTATATCAATGGTAAAGGAATGGACTGGGGTCGGAGAACCAACCCGTGGTTGGATGGTTAGGAGGGCAGTGCTACCCCCAGCCCACCAGGGTGCAAACCCCAGGTTTGACGCTTTGGTGTCTCATAAAGGCGCAATATTCTTTTAGTGGGAGGCGACGTTCCCGTCGATAGCGAGGTGCCTGTGGTGACTTCGTCAATTTCAAGACCCGCTGGCTCAGTCTCTCGGAGGTGCTCATAGGGGTAGGGTGTGCGTGCATGTGTTCATACGGGTGAGTGTATGTACGCATTGTGAGCGTCTGCATTTGTACTGTGTTTCTCAAAAAAAAGAATGGACTGGGGTCCACAGTTCACTAGAGGTGTTTCTCCTTCAGATAAATAGCATGTTGGGTGAACAAATTACAGCAGGGCAATTGATAGATTGAGAAAGCATAACAATGCATATACTAGACATCTTGACTCCTACGAGATTTGATTGGGCATTACAACATAATACATAGACCGTAATCCAACTGCATCTATGACTAATAATCCACCTTCAGGTTATCATCCGAACCCCTTCCAGTATTAAGTTGCAAGCAACAGATAATTGCATTAAGAAAAGTGTGTAAAGTAAACAATACAATTTCCCCATGGACAAAGGATTGTTATTTTCTCCCTAGTAGCAACATCACATCTAGAACCATATAGATTTCTATCAATTCCCCAGATTACTGGAGGCATGAACCCTCTATCGAGCATAAATACTCCCTCTTGGAGTTGCAAGCATCTACTTGGCCAAGATAGCTACTAACAACGGAGAGCATGCAAGATCACAAATAACATAGACATGATAAAATCAATAATCAATCTGACATAGTATCTCAATATCCATCGGATCTCTGCAAACACAACATATAGGATTACAAATAGATGATCTTGATCATGAATGGAGATCACAAGATCTAAACATGATAGCACAAAGGAGGAGAACCAACCATCTAGCTATTGTATGTACCCATAGTCCAAGGGTGAACTACTCACGCATCACTCCGGAGGCTGGCATGGTGATGAAGAAGGCCTCCAAGGTGATCTCTCCCCTCCGGTAGGGTGCCGGTACAAGCTTCGGATCCCCCGATCTAGGGATGGAGATGGTGGAAGCTATAGACTCTTTCATGGATTTTTTATCGGCTCCTTAGGGTTTCTGCATTGGGGTACTTTTATAGGCGAAGGGGCGAGGTCAGTGGCCGCCCGAGGGGCCCACACCAGGGCCTAGCATGCCCAGGGGGGTCCACGCCAGCCCTAGGTGTGGCCACCTCGTGGCCCCCTTTCGGCTGCCCTTCGGACTCCGCGTTCCTCCTAGTAAAATATTGACTTTGGCTTTTGTCTCGTCCAATTCCAAGAATATTTCCTTACTAGCTTTTTTGAAACCAAAAACAGCAAAAAAGAGGCAACTAGCACCGTAGCATCTTTTTAATAGGTTAGTTCCATAAAATGTATAAAAATACCTCAAAGTGTAAACAAAACATAAGAAAATTGGTATAAAACAAGCATGGATCATCAAAAATTATAGATATGTTTATGACGTATCAGTCCCACTTGCCGAGGACTATTGTGATGGCATGGGGATCTATCGGGTTGTCATGTGACTCCTTGCTCTTCTTCTGCGAGAGAGGCTCCCACCATGCCAAGGTTCATCAGAGCAGAGTGGTGGAGGGCCGCACGCGGATCGTCGTGTGCGGGTTGGGTGGTGATCAGGTATGTTTGCGCGGCCACAATGGCTGCCCGAGCTGTTTTTACCTTGATGTTTCATGCCTGGTCAATTGACATGAATGATAGGTCGAGATCTCGGATGATTCCACTTCTCTCTACTCGGGGATATTCTGTAGTCGAGATGTTGCCCTTCTTGGTGGTGCTCCTCCTTTCATGCTCATTGATCCTCGAGTAGAGCTTAACGGTGCCCACCGTAAGCTGGATTCATCGGCTAATCTCTTTCTTTCATCAAGCTACCTCTACATCCGAAGTAGGTCTCTCTTCTTGTGGTGGAGCAGATATTGGTATGCTAACAGATCCTCATGTGAAGCATCCGCTGTCATCGGGACTTCTCTCGAAGTTTCCTCCCTTGCTTTTTGCCATGCCGACACTGGTAGCCGAAGTCCTTGTCTCTCTCCTGCGTGCGGTTCTCCGCCCCTTCCTTGGACTATGCGATTATCTGCTTTTTCTCCTCCGTTTCCGTGGTTTTCTTCATTATCGTGGTTCCTGCATGGTCATTTGATAAAATATCATCGGGGTTGAGGATAGTATTACCGTTTTTGTTCTGTGGTGTTGAGGTATCCCCGTTGATCATGCACACTTGGTGGTGTGTTATGCGTGGCATAATGGCGTCGTCTTCTGCTTCTGAGGATGTGCTGATAGTGTTCCGAGAATGCAGCTCCAGATAGATCTTCGCCATCCTCTCCTCGAAGTCGACGTTTTCGGTGCTTTCTTCGGGTTCTATGTCGATTTTCTCGCTTTCGTCAGCTGCTATAGTCTATGTTGTGACTTCCATGGAAGATCCGACGGAAGATGCCTGTACATCTGTAGGTGTAACTTTTTTGACCCGTGGTTCTGATGTGATCAGGGCCGAAAGGTGCAATTCTTGTGGGTCGTCTACCTGGAAGTGGAAGCTTCCGATAATTAGATCGGATCCTCCATTAAAATCGGCGAGTACCAATACAGGGGTGGGCAGGCGTGGATCTGCTTTCGTCGGCTTGATGCTTGGTGGAGAGCGGTCCGGCGAATCCGTGGCTACAGCGTTCAGGTTTCCCACAGATTGCGCTAATTGGCGAGGGGTAACCCCGGCAATGCCCATGGTGATGGACTTGGGGTTTCATGGAAAAGAGAACGCTGAGGATTCTGTTGGATGTCAGGGAAACAATGGAATCAAAGTTGCTTGAATATTGAGTAATTGCACTATTACAAGTTGTCCTGTAGATTTCGGTACCCTCGCTTGGGCTTCTCCCGTCCTATATATAATAGGCCGGGTCTCAAAGCTGTATGCGGATAGGTTTCATACATGCGTGAATAAAATACCAATACAATGTCGGTTCAAAGTCACTTTCCTAATATAATCAAAACCTTCGTCGGTTGCTTCCTTGTCACATTGCATGTTTGTTCTTTTCACAAACCACTTGGATCCACCAATGTCACTGCATGTTTTGTTCTTTTCCTAAACCACCACTAGAGTCCTTTCATGTCTGTCCTTTTCATAAACCACCTCGATCCATTGCATGTGTGTCCTTTTCATAAACCACAACTAGAGTCGTTGCATGTTTGTTCTTTACATAAACCACCTGGATCCACCAGAGTCCTTGCATGTGTGTTCTTTTCCTAAACCACCAGTAGAGTCATTGCATGTGTGTCCTTTTCATAAACCACCTGGATCCACCAGTGTAATTGCATGTGTGTCCTTTTCATAAACCACAACTAGAGTCATTGCATGTTTGTTCTTTTCATAAACCACCACTTGGATCCAATAGAGTCCTTGCATTTGTGTTCTTTTCCTAAACCACCACTAGAGTCATTGCATGTATGTCCTTTTCATAAACCTGGATCCACCAGAGTCATTTGCATGTGTGTCCTTTTCATTAACCACCACCAGTGTCATTGCATATGTGTTGCTTTCCTAAACCACCACTTGGATCCACTAGAGTCATTGCATGTTTGTCCTTTTCCTAAACCACAACTAGAGTCATTGCATGTTTGTTCTTTTCATAAACCACCACTAGTGTCATTTGCATGTGTTTTCTTTCCATAAACCACATGGATCCACAAGTGTCATTTGCATGTGTGTCCCTTTCATAAACCACCTCCAGTATCCTTTGAATGTGTCTTCCTTTCCTAAACCACATGGATCCAGTAGTGTCATTGGATGTGTGTCCTTTTCATAAACCACAACTAAAGGCATTGCATGTGTGTCCTTTTCATAAACCACCTGGATCCACCAGAGTCCTTGGATGTGTGTTCTTTTCCTAAACCGCCACTAGAGTCATTGCATGTGTGTCCTTTTCATAAACCACCTGGATCCATTGCATGCCATTTCATGTGTGTCCTTTTCATAAACCACAACTAGAGTCATTGCATGTTTGTTCTTTTCATAAACCACCACTTGGATCCACTAGTGTCATTCCACGTGTATCCTTTTCATAAACCACAACTAGAGTCGTTGCATGTTGCTTCTTTTCTTAAACCACCTGGATCCACTAGAGTCCTTGCATGTGTGTTATTTTCCTAAAACACCACTAGAGTCATTGCATGTGTGTCCTTTTCATAGACCACCTGGATCCACCAGAGTCATTTGCATGTGTGTCCTTTTCATTAACCGCAATTAGAGACATCACATGTTTGCTGTTTTCATCAACCACCTAGATCCACCAGAGTCCTGGCAAGTTTGTTGTTTTCCTTAACCACCACTAGAGTCATTGCATGTGTGTCCTTTTCATAAACCACCTAGATCCACCAGAGTCATTTTCATTTGTGTCCTTTTCATTAACCACCAGTGTCATTGCATGTGTGTTCCTTTCCAAATCCACCAAAGTCTTTGCATGTCATTGCATGTGTGTCCTTTTCACAAGCCACAACTAGAGTCATTGCATGTTTGTTATTTTCATAAACCAGCCGGACCCACCATAGTCCTTGCATGTGTTTTTTACTAAACTACCACTAGAGTCATTGCATGTGTCTCCTTTTCATAAAATACCTGGATCCATTGCATGTGTGTCCTTTTCATAAACCACAACTAGAGTCTTTCTATGTTTTTCTTTTCATAAACCACCACTTGGATTCACCAGTGTCATTGCTTGTGTGTCCTATTCATAAACCACAACTAGAGTCATTGCATGTTTGTTCTTTTCATAAACCACCTAGATTCACCAGAGTCCTTGCATGTCATTGCATGTGTGTACTTTTCCTAAACCACAACTAGAGTCATTGCATGTTTGTTCTTTTCATAAACCACCTGGATCCACCAGAGTCCTTGCATGTCCTTGCACGTGTGTCCTTTTCCTAAACCACAACTAGAGTCATTGCATGTTTGTTCTTTTCAAAAAACCACCTGGATCCACCAGAGTCCTTGCAAGTGTGTTCTTTTCCTAAAACACCACTAGAGTCATTGCATGTGTGTCCTTTTCATAAACCACCTGGATCCACCAGAGTCATTTGAATGTGTGTCCTTTTCATTAGCCACAACTAGAGTCATCGCATGTTTGTTCTTTTCATCAACCACCTAGATCCACCATTGTCCTCGCAGGTTTGTTATTTTCCTAAACCACCACTAGAGTCATTGCATGTGTGTCCTTTTCATAAAACACCTGGATCCACCAGTCATTTTCATTTGTGTCCTTTTCCTTAACCACCAGTGTCATTGTGTGTGTGTTGCTTTCCAAATCCACCAAATCCTTGCATGTCATTGCATGTGTGTCCTTTTCATAAACCACAACTAGAGTCATTGCATGTTTTTCTTTTCATAAACCACCACTTGGATCCACCGGTGTCATTACTTGTGTTTTCTTTCCATAAACCACATGGATCCACAAGTGTCATTTGCATGTGTGTCCCTTTCATAAACCACCTCCAGTATCCTTTGAATGTGTCTTCCTTTCCTAAACCACATGGATCCAGTAGTGTCATTGGATGTGTGTCCTTTTCATAAACCACAACTAAAGGCATTGCATGTTTGTTCTTTTCATAAACCACCTGGATCCACCAGAGTCCTTGGATGTGTGTTCTTTTCCTAAACCGCCACTAGAGTCATTGCATGTGTGTCCTTTTCATAAACCACCTGGATCCATTGCATGCCATTTCATGTGTGTCCTTTTCATAAACCACAACTAGAGTCATTGCATGTTTGTTCTTTTCATAAACCACCACTTGGATCCACTAGTGTCATTCCACGTGTATCCTTTTCATAAACCACAACTAGAGTCATTGCATGTTGCTTCTTTTCTTAAACCACCTGGATCCACTAGAGTCCTTGCATGTGTGTTATTTTCCTAAAACACCACTAGAGTCATTGCATGTGTGTCCTTTTCATAGACCACCTGGATCCACCAGAGTCATTTGCATGTGTGTCCTTTTCATTAACCGCAATTAGAGACATCACATGTTTGCTCTTTTCATCAACCACCTAGATCCACCAGAGTCCTTGCAAGTTTGTTGTTTTCCTAAACCACCACTAGAGTCATTGCATGTGTGTCCTTTTCATAAACCACCTAGATCCACCAGAGTCATTTTCATTTGTGTCCTTTTCATTAACCACCAGTGTCATTGCATGTGTGTTCCTTTCCTAATCCACCAAAGTCTTTGCATGTCATTGCATGTGTGTCCTTTTCACAAGCCACAACTAGAGTCATTGCATGTTTGTTATTTTCATAAACCAGCCGGACCCACCATAGTCCTTGCATGTGTTTTTTACTAAACTACCACTAGAGTCATTGCATGTGTGTCCTTTTCATAAAATACCTGGATCCATTGCATGTGTGTCCTTTTCATAAACCACAGCTAGAGTCTTTCTATGTTTTTCTTTTCATAAACCACCACTTGGATCCACCAGTGTCGTTGCTTGTGTGTCCTATTCATAAACCACAACTAGAGTCATTGCATGTTTGTTCTTTTCATAAACCACCTAGATTCACCAGAGTCATTGCATGTCATTGCATGTGTGTACTTTTCCTAAACCCCAACTAGAGTAATTGCATGTTTGTTCTTTTCATAAACCACCTAGATCCACCAGAGTCCTTGCATGTCCTTGCACGTGTGTCCTTTTACTAAACCACAACTAGAGTCATTGCATGTTTGTTCTTTTCAAAAACCACCACTAGTGTCGTTTGCATGTGTGTTATTTTACTAAACCACATGGATCCACCAGTGTCATTTGCATGTGTGTTCTTTTCATAAACCACCACCAATGTTATTTGCATGTGTGTTATTTTACTAAACCACATGGATCCACCAGTGTCTTTGCATGTGTGTCCTTTTCATAAACCACAACTAGTCGCATTGCATGTTTGTTCTTTTCATAAACAAGTTGGATCCACCAGTGTCATTGCATATTTGTTCTTTTCCGAAACCACCACTAGAGTCATTGCATGTGTTTCCTTTTCATAAACCACTTGGATCCACTGCATGTGTGTCCTTTTCATAAACCACGACTAGAGTTATTGCATGTTCATTCTTTTCATAAACCACCACTTGGATCCACTAGACTCATTGCATGTGTGTCCTTTACCTAAACCACAACAAGAGTCATTGCATGTTTGTTCTTTTCATAAACCATCACTAGTGTCATTTGCATGTGTGTTATTTTACTAAACCACATGGATCCACCAGTGTCATTTGCATGTGTGTTCCTTTCCTAAATCACATGGATCCACTAGTGTCACTGCATGTCAATGCATGTGTGTCCTTTTCATAAACCACAAGCAGAGTCATTGCATGTTTGTTTTTTCATAAACCACCTGGATCCACCAGAGTCCTTGCAAGTGTGTTCTTTTCCTAAAACACCACTAGAGTCATTGCATGTGTGTCCTTTTCATAAACCACCTGGATCCACCAGAGTCATTTGAATGTGTGTCCTTTTCATTAGCCACAACTAGAGTCATCGCATGTTTGTTCTTTTCATCAACCACCTAGATCCACCATTGTCCTCGCAGGTTTGTTATTTTCCTAAACCACCACTAGAGTTATTGCATGTGTGTCCTTTTCATAAACCACCTGGATCCACCAGTCATTTTCATTTGTGTCCTTTTCCTTAACCACCAGTGTCATTGCGTGTGTGTTCCTTTCCAAATCCACCAGATCTTTGCATGTCATTGCATGTGTGTCCTTTTCATAAACCACAACTAGAGTCATTGCATGTTTTTCTTTTCATAAACCACCACTTGGATCCACCAGTGTCATTTGCATGTGTGTTCCTTTCCTAAATCACATGGATCCACTAGTGTCATTGCATGTCAATGCATGTGTGTCCTTTTCATAAACCACAACCAGACTCATTGCATGTTTGTTCTTTTCATAAACCACCTGGATCCACCAGAGTACTTGCATGTGTGTTCTTTTCCTAAAACACCACTAGAGTCATTGCATGTGTGTCCTTTTCATAAACCACCTGGATCCACCAGAGTCATTTGCATGAGTGTCCTTTGCATTTACCACCACTAGTGTCTTTGCATATGTGTTCCTTTCCTAAACCACCACTTGGATCCACCAGAGTCATTACATGTTATTGCATGTGTGTCCTTTTCCTAAACCACAACTAGAGTCATTGCATGTTTTTTCTTTTCATAAACCACCACTAGTGTTATTTGCATGTGTGTTCTTTCCATAAACCACATGGATCCACAAGTATCATTTGCATGTGTGTCCTTTTCATAAACCACCACCAGTGTCCTTTGCATATGTGTTCCTTTCCTAAACCACATGTATCCACCACTGTGCATGTGTGGCATTTTCATAAACCACAACTAGAGTCATTGCATGTTGGTTATTTTCATAAACCACCTAGATCCACTAGAGTCCTTGCATGTGTGTTCTTTTCCTAAACCCCCACTAGAGTCATTGCATGTGTGTCCTTTTCACAAAACACCTGGATCCATTGCATGTCATTTCATGTGTGTCCTTTTCATAAACCACAACTAGAGTCATTGCATGCTTGTTCTTTTCATAAACCACCACTTGGATCCACCAGTGTCATTACATGTGTGTCCTTTTCATAAACCACAACTAGAGTCATTGCATGTTTGTTCTTTTCATAAACCACCTGGATCCACTAGGGTCCTTGCATGTGTGTTCTTTTCCTAAACCACTACTAGATTCATTGCATGTGTGTCCTTTTCATAAACCATCTGGATCCACCAGAGTCATTTGCATGTGTGTCCTTTTCATTAACCACAACTAGATTCATCGCATGTTTGTTCTTTTCATCAACCACCTAGATCCACCAGAGTCTTTGCATGCTTGTTCTTTTCCTAAACCACCACTAGAGTCATTGCATGTGTGTACTTTTCATAAACCACCTAGATCCACCAGAGTCATTTGCATGTGTGTCCTTTTCATTAACCACCAGTGTCATTGCATGTGTCTTCCTTTCCTAATCCACTAGAGTCCTTGCATGTCATTGCATGTCTGTCCTATTCATAAACCACAACTAGAGTCATTGCATGTTTGTTATTTTCATAAACCACCCGGATCCACCACAATCCTTGCATGTGTGTTTTTTCCTAATTCACCACTAGATTCATTGCATGTGTGTCCTTTTCATAAACCACCTAGATCCATTGCATGTGTGTCCTTTTCATAAACCAGAACTAGAGTCATTGCATGTTTGTTCTTTTCATAAACCACCACTTGGATCCACCAGTGTCATTGCATGTGTGTCCTTTTCATAAATCACAACTAGACTCATTGCATGTTTGTTCTTTTCATAAACCACCTAGATCCACCAGAGTCCTTGCATGTCATTGCATGTGTGTCTTTTTTCCTGAACCATAACTAGAGTCACTTCATGTTTGTTCTTTTCATAAACCACCTGGATCCACCAGAGTCCTTGCATGTGTTTCCTTTTCCTAAACCACAACTAGAGTCAGTGCATGTTTGTTCTTTTCATAAACCAAAACTAGTGTCATTTGCATGTGTATTATTTTACTAAACCACATGGATCCACCAGTGTCATTAGCATGTGTGTTCTTTTCATAAACCACCACCAGTGTCATTTGCATGTGTGTTATTTTACTAAACCACATGGATCTAGTAGTGTCATTGCATGTCATTGCAGGTGTGTCCTTTTCATAAACCACAACTAGAGTCATTGCATGTTTGTTCTTTTCATAAACCACCTAGAACCACCAGAGTCCTTGCATGTGTGTTCTTTTCCTAAACAACCACTAGAGTAATTGCTTGTGTGTTATTTTCATAAACCACATGGATCCACTAATGCCACTCCAGCATGTGTGTTCTTCTCATAAACCACATGGATCCACTAATTTCATTGCATGTGGTGTTCTTATCATAAACCACATTGATCCACTAGAGTTTATTGTGTGTGTGTAAGTGTGCATAACTATGGTTTTGGAAAAGAACACATGCAATGATGCCACTCCAGTATGTGGTGTTCTTTTCATAAACCACATAGATCCACTAATGCCACTCCAGCATGTGGTGTTCTTTTCATAAACCACATTGATCCAGTAGATGTCATTGCATGTGTGTTCTTCGTAGAAAACACATGGATCCGCTGATGCCACTCCAGCATGTAGTGTTCTTCTCATAAACCACATTAATCCACTAGATGTCATTGCATGTGTGTGCTTCATAGAAAACACATGGATCCACTGATGCCACTCCAGCATGTGGTGTTCTTCTCATAAACCACATCGATCCACTAGAGTTCATTGCATGTTTATTCTTTTCATAAACCACATGGAACCACAACTAGAGTCACTGCATGTGTGTTCTTTTCATAAACCACCACTAGATTCATTGCATGTGTGTTCTTTCCATAAACCACATGGATCCACCAGAGTCATTTGCATGTGTGTTCTTTTCAATGACAGCTGTTGGCCACAAACAATCGGGACACAAAACTAACTAGCGACCGCTCCGGGCTTCTAGAAGACACGATCCCCGATTGTTAGGAGCCGTTGGATCGGGGTGCGTGGATGATAAGGATTTCCTTTGTCAGGGCAATCCACAAGAAGGCTATTCTACGAACTAATTGGAAGTGGCATCCACGACTAGGCTTATATCCTTGCCCTTATCCAGTTAACCTCGGGGCCAAAGATCAGATCGTGTACCTTCATTGCCATGCAGAGGGAGAGGCCCAAACTCAGCTTGCACGAGGCTCAGATGTTTGCCCACTACGACATACTCGCGCTATCGGTTGTGAGGCTTCTGGCCAGCTTTGAGCACAGCTACGCCGGGGTGCCTGTCGTGCCGCTCTTGCGTGACAACGCGTTGGCAAGGCAGATCGAGGAGCGCTGCCACCAGCTGCGGGAGCGGAAGAGGGAAATGGCACGGTACTCGCGCACGAGCGCGTACTAGCAAAAGTTGTTCAAGAAGGAGCAGATGGCGTTGATTGAGCCGTGCAGAACCCACAGGCAGGAGATCCACCCGAATCTACGCAACCCTGAAGGGAGGCATCGCTTCTGGGTAGTGCCTTGGCATACGACCTCCACCATTATTGATGCGGCGCGCCAGGAAGAATCCATGAGGAGGAACGCGACCAGGAACGTCGGCATCGATTCCAACACGGAGGAGGCTGATGGTGACGCGAACAATGTCATTGGTGATGGAGACTGCGGGAGCATCATAGTCGATTAGGGCCACTAAAGTCTAAATTAAATCTATGCACGGTATCTTAATGCCCTCTTTGGATCGGGGTCACTTCAGTTTTAGTCGATTAGCGTCATTATCTATATATGTTGGCCATGTTTTAGGTGTCTTTTTCTTTGAAACTAGTTGAAACTCGTCTGATCCTGAAAATAAAGTTCGCGCGTTCCTAGCATATTGGATGGGACAATACGCTGACTCTGCTCCCAGCACTTGATGGCACGACCATAATTTGGAGTGCGTCAGAGGAGAAGGGGTCGAGCGTGTTCTAATAGTGTACTACTTCTATCCAGATATAACTGAGTTAGCTTTTTCATATATTTAAATGTATCTATACCCAAAACATGTCTAGATACATACGAATCTTCACAAGTTCAAGTCACTTAGTTCTAGACGGAGGGAGTAATAATATTTTAGAGGAATAGTTTCTGATGGCATATATTGGCCATGTTTTATGTTTCTCTGTCTTTCAAACTAATCAAAATTCTTCCAATTCTGAATAAACAAAGTCACTGCGTTCACATCTGATGGGACAATACTGTGGGACCCCTGGATTATTCATCCGAGAAATCCCCGTTAGGCATATTTCCACGTTCCCGTGATCAGTGAGCTGTGGAACATAACCGACCGGTAGCAATACAACATCCGACACATATCGAAAATACAAGACTTACATAAGTGCCAGTATGGCTACATCATCATTAGCAGCAGAACATCGCCAAGCGCAGAGCCCAATAGTGCCTCAACCTACAGGCAGCTGACTGGGAAGACGGCCTAGCTTGCTGGACGTCACCTTAATCTCCTGAAAGTCTGGCCAAGTAAAAAGCCAGGGACACAGCCGTGAGTACTTTTGAATGTACTCGCAAATCACCAAGGTAAGTGAACAAAGGGAATGCAAGTCTAGCTGTGGCGAGATAGCTTTATCTGGGGTATCTTTTGAAAACCCTAAACTAACTTTGAAGTTGTGGCATCTCCATATCTTTGTTGAAAAAGAGTTTTGAAAACATGCTTCTTTTTTATAAATCTAGACATCTCCATGTATTTGTTGAAAAAGTGCTTCGAAAACAGTTTCTGGTAGTTAAAACCCTTTTTAAACATCTTCGACCCCTCGGGTCAAACCAAAGCTTTCGAACTCGGGTTCCCCCGGAACCTTTGTCCTCAAAGTACTTGTTTCCCAAACAAGCACGGTTTGGGTAGTCCTAGACCACACCTTTACAACCGTCCTTGACCATGGACACGGCTATTCGAATAGGTTATACTCTGCAGAGTTTGCACACTTTACCCAAAAGAATCAATACATCCGCCAGGATACAACCACGGCCCACTACCGCTGTAGATGGGGGTCCGGATAATCAAACCTAACCTTTCTCTTGTCTACACTAGAAAAGGCATGCTTTTCCTCTTGGGTTTATTCTCCCCGGCAACGAGTATGTGGCTCCCAGCCATAGTCCTTCCTTCCGTACATGCGCATACCCAAGCCGCAACTTGGCGTATACCTTAAATCTGGAGACTCCACTTCCTTCCATACTACCTAAGTCATACCGTCCGCGGGAGACCCAATTGTTGCACCGGCCTCCTGCTAGGTCCGGCTCACTCTTGCCGAAGAAAGCGATAGGCTTCAGATCTTGGATCTGGGACCCCTGCCCGGAATTCCAGGGATTTCTCCCTATAAGCATGGTAGAAGTGCCTCGGCTAATGTTTTGAAATGCTAGAACGTTTGAGAATATGTAAAGTAAGCTAAGATAGTTTGGTAAATAGCTTTTGTCAACTGAGGTTGAGGTAGGGAGTATCCTAAGATACACTTCCTAAGCACAAGTGCAAACAAACAACAAGCAAGCATTGCACTAAGGCACAAGAAAATGTTTTTGTTCCCCCTGAGTTTTGGATTCTAAACAACTAATCAAGGTTGCTGAAAATGGGATGTTACAAACCTTTCCCCCTTAAAAGGATCTCGTCCCGAGATTCCGGAGGGTAAGGTTAGGGGATTTGTCTCGGAGTTAGTACCATGTGTTTCTTGCGGGCTAACTTGTCGATGTTGTCTTCAAGTAGAAACACCTTGACAGCGAGGTTGAACTCCAATCTTCTTGAAACTCGAGGGTCGAGCTGGCTTCAACCATGGTTGCGGGGAGGGATCTTCCTTCTGTAGGGGTCTGTGGCGCTTCTCTTAAGTGGTTTGTTGCATCTAAGTCTATGACCAAGTGTGTAAAGTCTGGGATAAGTCTATGCTCTGGGATTTGTGTCTTCGGGTCACAGGGTCGGGCAGAGAGGTTATCTATTTTTGCGAGAAGGATGCAGTCTTTCCCCCTTAGGATTTGACTTGGGTAGGTCGAAGAGTCACAACTAGGGGACTTACTTAAGAAGGTCGCAAAAGTAGATCTCAAGGTAGCATAGGACATCATAGGGAGGTGGCATCCTAGCTGTCTTTCCAGGGGATATGGGCTAATCTATTACAGGCTGGGCTCGTCGACTTTTGGGAAGTCCTGGAGTGGGTGAAAGGGCTTCTCTCTATCTTTACTTCCACGGGGCGCTGTCGTCTATCGAAACGCGGGACATCATCAGTCTTGAGCTGAGGGGGAGCGAGCGGTAGGGTGACCATCTTTTATGAGGAAGGGGACCTTGGATGTCTTCGAGCTTCTCTTTCACGGAAGTTTTGCCGGGCTTAACCTCGGGGCATTCTCTACTGAAGTGATTGGGTAGTCCACACGTGAAGCAAGTTGACGACTTTTCTAGGCTGACATCGGGAGGTTGACGGGCCGAGTTGACGACATTTCTTCCGTCGTGGCCGAGTTGACGACTTTTCTAGACTGACATCAGGAGGTTGACGGGCCTTGCCAATGAGGGGGATAAATTGGGCATTGGACGGGGACATGGTCTTGGCCTTCACAGATGAAACAAGTGATAAGTCGAGTTGGGAAAACTTTGGGCAAATGAGGTTCTCCACACTTGGGGCAGTGGCCAGAGCATCAGTTGGCTTGGTGTCTTTTGTCTCCGCAGCGACTACATGCCTTCTTCGAGCTTCTGGTCTTCATGGCCATCCTAGGGGAGGTCTTATTGGTGGCAGACGATGTGGGTTGGGTCTGATGCAACAACTTGGGTAAAACACGCAAGAAGGACAATCAAGCAAGCATAGCAATCAAGGAAGTCATTACGCACCAACCAAACTGCACCCGAGGGTTCTAATAGTACTTAGGCATTACAAAGCGTGTTTAGGGGCGATACATGACTCTACCCTATTGCTAGCTGGGCGAGTGCCGCGATGCGGGTGATTACTCGGAGGGTGCATCTGCGGAGTCGGGGCTAGCTTCGGACAAGGCAAGGGAGCTTTCATGCGCCCTCTTGAGGGGCTTGAACCTACGAAGGTACTGACTGGCGGGGGTGCACTTCCTGCTTTTCTCGGGGGCGGCTTCTCCCGAGGTTCCTTCAGTTGCAGTTGCTTGTGCTTGATTCCTTTGCAGGGTTTGCAGAGGTTCCTTACGGTTGAGGATGGCTTGCAGGCGATGGAGCTCCATCTGGGAGTGGCGGTATTCGCCAATGACTGTTGTTAACGCCTCATTGCTAGAGTAGCTATAACGGGTCTGAAAGGAATGAGCAGGGTACGCCAGGCTGGGGTCTTGAGTTCCTCCGGTGCAGTCGACATTTCCCTTCATAGGGAGGTAGAAGGTTGTGGGCTGTCTCATCTCTAGGAGGGAACTACGGATGCGCATCAAGGCTTCTCTGGCTACCAAGTCAATAGCAAGCACGGGACTAGGCATCCGGGGTCCGGTGGAGTAGATAGGGCTTCCATTGATTCCTGGCTTGGCTAGTATGACAATCTGTCCCACATAATCTCCTGATGCCAGTCCCTTGTGGAGGGTGTAGATAGGTCTCTGCTGGTAACCGCACAGTTGCATTGAGTCCCATAGGATTTGGGGAAATCCAATCTTCAGCCACTCTTCATCAATAGGCTCCATCTACCGCAGATCTGTGAGCTGAGGTTGAGTTAGTGACAGGTGTGCAGGATTTTAAGCTTATGAAATCATATTAATTTAAGTAGTCTTTCGAAATAGAGGGGGATAAGTCATAAGAACTTTTGCAAATAGTCAACTTTTCTCCCTTGTCTTTTGGAAAATAGGTTTGTCGTTTCCTGTCTAACGTCCATGCTAACTAAGGTCTCCTACAGTCAGGATGGCTCTGATACCAAGTCTATGGGACCCCCGGATTATTCATCCGAGAAATCCCCGTTATGCATATTTCCACGTTCCCATGATCAGTGAGCCGTGGAACATATCCCACCGGTACCATTACAACATCCGAAACATATCGAAAATACACGATTTACATAAGTACCATTATGGCTACATCATCATTAGCAGCGGAACATGGCCAAGCGTAGAGCCCAATAGTTCCTCAACCTACAGGCAGCTGACTGGGAAGATGGCCTAGCTTGCTGGACATCACCTTAATCTCCTGAAAGTCTAGCCAAGTAAAAAGCCAGGGACACAACCGTGGGTACTTTTGAATGTACTCGCAAACCACCAAGGTAAGTGAACAAAGGGAATGCAAGTCTGGCTATGGCGAGATAGCTTTATCTGGGGTATCTTTTGAAAATCCTAAACTAACTTTGAAGTTGTGGCATCTCCATATCTTTGTTGAAAAAGAGTTTCGAAAACATGCTTCTGTTTTATAAATCTAGACATCTCCATGTCTTTGTTGAAAAACAGTTTTGAAAATAGTTTCTGGTAGTTAAAACCCTTTTTAAACATGTTCGACCCCTCGGGTCAAACCAAAGCTTTCAAACTCGGGTTCCCCCGGAACCTTCGTCCTCAAAGTACTTGTTTCCCAAACAATCACAGTTTGGGTACTCCTAGCCCACACCTTTACAACCGTCCTTGACCATGGACACGGCTATTCGAATAGGTTATACTCTGCAGAGTTTGCACACTTTACCCAAAAGAATCAATACATCCGCCAGGATACAACCACGGCCCACTACCGCTGTAGATGGGGGTCCGGATAATCAAACCTAACCTTTCTCTTGTCTACACTAGAAAAGGCATGCTTTTCCTCTTGGGTTTATTCTCCCCGGCAACGAGTATGTGGCTCCCAGCCATAGTCCTTCCTTCCGTACATGCGCATACCCAAGCCGCAACTTGGCGTAGACCTTAAATCTGGAGACTCCACTTCCTTCCATACTACCTAAGTCATACCATCCGCGGGAGACCCAATTGTTGCACCTGCCTCCTGCCAGGTCAGGCTCACTCTTGCCGAAGCAAGCGACAGGCTTCAGATCTTGGATCTGGGACGCCTACCCAGAATTCCAGGGATTTCTCCCTATAAGCATGGTAGAAGTGCCTTGGCTAAAGCGGACAAACTACGAGTTAAGCCCCAGCAACCTGGGGTAATGTGGTTGCGCGGATAAAAATTGTTCCAGTAGAGGCGTAGAACATCCCATCACATCTTCTTGTTTCTCCTCATCATCATTTCTTTTGTTAAAACTTACACTAGGAATGATGCCTCTTCCCAGGGTTTTACAAAGTCATTTTTGAAACATTTGTAGTGGTGAAAATCCCAAAACAGTTTATTTTCTCAAAACCGGGGTTTCCAAGGAGGTAGGATGCTAACCATCATACTCTCAGTCTAAAGGAGATAAATGATGGGTTCATCGGGGTGGTGCCTCGAAGGACACGAAATCATAACTTGGAGGAGCCAAGTTACTACCGCAGTATTTATAAAACAAAACATGCAGGTAGAGTATGCAATTTGTAAAGGAGATATAAAACAGGTAAAAGAGATTAGGGCATATAATAGAGTTCAGGAAGTGGTGGCTTGAATGTGATCAGCAATTGAGTCCTTGGACTTCTTCAGATGACCAAGAAAACCCAATAAATAAATAATAAGAAATCCTGCCCTTCTTGTCGTTAGACACTCACACTATCGTCGTCATCGGGTATACATGGAAGGAAACAATACCACAATCAAAACAAGGCATACAAACGTAAAACCATAAAACAAACACTCATAATAAAAACTACTGGACTTGGGAGTTTTGGAGAGGTTGGGTATTGGTGGTGGAATTTACCAAATTGCCACTGATGTGTTTTCTCTTGGAAGATAGTTGTCTAGGCTAGATACGATGAGCTTGGATTAGGGTTCTGTGGTCAGTAGGATATCAATGTGCAAAATTGATAACCTCAGATAGGTCTGGTCAAGACAAAACCATCACAAGTGGTTTCACTTGATTATCTAGATGGAGTTATGCTTTTAAAAGTGGATTAAACTCTAGTTTCAGGAAATAATTCACCAGAGAAGTTCTGGAGATCCAAAAATTATTTCCTTGGTTGGTTATGTAGAACTTGATGTACTGAACCATCTAGAGTTGGAATTGGGTCAAAAGAATTAACAGAATGCCCTCAAGAAATTCCTAAAGACAGTTCTGTATGATTCTTCTTTTATTTACCAGATTAAAACTACAAGAGATATGTAGTTTGTTCCAAGGGCATGTGTTAGACATTTGATTTTTTCTTTCTGTAGGGATTGTATTCACCCTTTCTGGAGTTGCGAAACTCCTGGAGTGATTTAATTAGTGAAAATACCCATCACAGATGTATTTAAATCACTAAAATTCAACCAGAGCTCAATAAATTATGAGCTGCTGAGGTTTGGTAGATATGGGTTCTGGTGTGTACTGGGAAGTGGAATCAGGTCAATACCACATTTGGTTAGACCTGGGGAATTTATCTAAGGAAGATAGGGGCTGGTTTGGTTATTTTTGTTAAAGGCAACATACAGTTCACCTTGGTATAGGACTAGTGCTGGATGATAGGTAATTCAAATAACTTCCAGTAGAACTTTGGTTCAACTCAGATGGAGTTGTAAAACTCTCTGTGGAATTTATTTAGTGTTCCAGACACATTTTAGAAGAATAATTACTAGGAATTATTGAAATTTAATTTGAACCTAGGGTTGCCTCTACATGTTTGAGAAAACATCAGAGAACCACCAGGAAATTAGATCTAGGCATTCGGATTAGGTTTGTCATTTTATTTGGATTTAATCCTAGCAGAAACATTTTTTTGGAATAAATGGACCTGCTAAAAGAAAAAGGAAAAAGGGTGTAAAGGGGCCGGATCTGGGGAGCTACTGGGCCAGCCGGGAGGATTCGACCCACGTAGGGGACGCGCCGCGCGGGAGGATCCCGTTCGAACCCGCCAGGTGGGGCCTTGCTACCAGCGGCTGGCAGGGCAAACCGGTACCGGCTGATCTCAGCCGTTCGGTAAAAACGAGATGGACAACCTAGGTCCATCGTCTCCCTTCGAGCTAGCGCGGCATGCTAGAACCCTAACAAAGGCGAAGGGGCAGCGGAGAGGCTCACCGGAGGGAGGGTGGGAGCAGAGGGTTCCACGTCGGGAGGTGGCTCACGCGATGACGTCCACGGATGTGCTCTCGGGAGCTCGCCGGAGATGGTACCTATGGTGGTTCATGCGGCAAGGGAAGGGTGGGGTTAGATGCAGCACAGCCAGATGGTGTTTCCCGCTAACATGCAGAGAGGGAGAGGCAGTAGGGGAAGTTCCTTGCTCAGTAGACGGGGGAGGCCGAAGCTTGGTTTCTTCTCCTACTCACGAGCAGTATAGAGGAGGTGAGAGGCTGGGGAGCTCGGGGGTGGTAGATCAGACCTAGAGGAGCCTCGTGAGTCTACGTGCAGGTGGAGGAGAGCTCGGGGGAGGTCATCACGAGCTCGAGCTCAACAATGGCCGAGAGGAGTTCTCTCTCCTCTCCTAGCCAGTACAGAGTGGGGGAGGGGGAAAGTCGAGCTAGGGGTGGTGAGTGGGGAGCAGTGGGGGCGAATGAGGGGCAGGGGCTGGCTAGGGGAGACCTGCTGGCTTTATACCGAGGGGAGGAGCTAGATGAGGTAAATTACCTTGTGGACATGGTGGGGAGGGGTGCTGGCCAGGGATTGGTCCAGGGGGAGGTGGAGAGGGGTATGGTGGGGATTTGGGTCGTGCTGGACCAGAGTGGGGAGTTGTGGTGATTTATTATGGAAAATCCTTGTAGGATCTTTGATGTCTCTCTGTCCTTCTAATAGCACAAGGGAAATATGGGTAATTTTTGGGTGGAGCTACAGGGATGATCGACCAGTGGGTTGTCTTGATGTTAAGGATGGGCTTGATCAAGAATTGATGGAGAATGTGAGTGCTTAGAGTAGAAGTTTGCTTAATGGACCAATATTGATGTAATAGAGGTTTATGAAGGAAGCCCAAGATGTCACATTGGACTAGAGGAGAAAATGGTACTGGTAGATATATGGAGTAAAGGTAGGCTTCTAGAATTTAATTGAGATTTATGAGAGCAGTTTTAGTCTTCCTAAATCCATTTACTCAACAAGGACAGAAATGATTTTTAGTAGAGCATTTGATAAATTTGCATTGCGAAAGGATGGATTTTGGTGTGGAAGGGTCCCAAATGTGAATACACACTTAGGAGAATTTTCCCAAGATTTATTGAGACACAAAAGTAATTAAAACAATTATTATTCCAATTCAGCCATTTAAGAAAATGGTCAAAAAGAAATAATAAAGGTTCTCAAAAATAATTATTTTTGAGGTGGAAAGATAGGATATGCTTTGTGGGACTCACATGAGTCAAAAGTTGTGGAAGTGGTTTGGTAAGAACCAAACTTTCCTTTAGGAAGGGATTTTTGGGGACTTTGACTATTTAAGAAATTAAATAGCTTTGGGGCCTCAATAATTATGGATAATTATTGATAAATCTTGGAGATCAAGTTAGGTGAGGTGGAGAAGGTGTAGCAAGCATTTGCAACCTTGTGGAAAGGAAATCCAACTAGAAAAGGGGTGGAAAACAAGAGTGGGGGATCTAGGGTGATGTTATTTTTATACCACCAAAACATGCTTGCATCATGGAGCTCAGCGCTCACCTTGGTGCAAGGGATAGATGGATAGGTAGACCAGGTCATATAGATGATCATGTCAGGGGTAGTTGGAATTAATATCATTTGAGGTGATCTAGAAGTGATGGCAAACTTTGTTGAAATTAAGGCTGCCAAGCAATATGAGTCATGATGCATTACAAAGCGTGTGGGTTTAATAAGCTCAAGGGTCCACTCGGAACAAGTGAAGTAGGTTTAGATAGACATCAATGAGTAGAACACAACCATGCAGAGGGTTGGTCCAAAATATATTGGATGAGGATGTGAGCTTCTATCAAAGTTGGTAATATGACTAGTTTTGCAGGAAATGTTTATTTGTCTGCGAAACCATCATGGATGAGTGGGTTGGAGGAGGATCTATCCAGGGGACAAAGTGGGCCTTAGTAGTCCTTAGGATGGTTAACAAGATGGTTCAAGTGCATTTCCAAAAATGCAAAGGGTTTGAGAAAAGGAGACATTCAAAAAGGTGATGTTGAAACTGTTTCCAGACTAGAGTATGAGAGGGAATGTTCTTGGAGTTGCAAGGTATCAGAGCTTTAACAAGTGGTTTATAGGGAAGTGTAGAGAGAGTAGAAGAGATCCTTGCTTGATATTAGTCTTCAGGACTTGCAAACATCTAGAATGGAGATCCTCAGGTTGGCTTTGATTGAGGGTTTTAGATGATCACCTAGTGACTAGGGATCACATCTGGGTTGGCTTTCTTCCTTAGGGATTGATGATTGGGAAACAACTCGATCCTAGTGATGAGCTTCTAAGGTAGCTCATTCTACTTCCTATGCAAACAAACCAATCAGCAGATCAAAGCAACTCATCAGACAACAGATCAAGGCAACTCATCTTATACTAAGCATAACCACTAAAGAGGTTACCATCAAGCCTAGCTTGGGGTAAGGTTGGGGCATTTTGAAAAGGTTGAGTTTTGAATAAGGTGAGAGTCCTTGGTATCTCTACCAAGAGTAGAATTCAAATTCTTTGAACAAGAGTTTTGGGAAAACTAGAGGTAAGATTAGTTGAGTGCTCTGTCTTGAAAACATAAGGAGATTGTATTATATATCTCTCCATAGTTTTGTTTATAGAAGCTACCAAAATAGTTTTGGTTACAAGGCATCTTGGCTCATGTTTTGAAATGCCAGAACGTTTGAGAATATTTAAAGTAAGCCAAGATATTTTGGTAAATAGCTTTTGTCAACTGAGGTCGAGGTAGGGAGTATCCTAAGATACACTTCCTAAGAACAAGTGCAAACAAACAACAAGCAAGCATTACACTAAGGCACAAGAAAAAGTTTTTGTTCCCCCTGATTTTTGCATTCTAAACAACTAATCAGGGTTGCTGAAAATGGGATGTTACAAATACGCTGACTCTGCTACTAGCACTTGATGACATAGCCATAATTCTGTAGTGCACTAGAGGAGATGGGAATCCAAGGGAGATCGGAACTAGTAGCTGCGTCCATACGTAGGTAAAAAATTAGTCCAATGTAATAACATTTAAAAAGTTGTAATCTGGTCCATCTGACCCCATCACAGACACGTTGGACGCGCCAGATATAAATAAAGACGGCACGACTAGTTCAACTTAAATGATAATTCAAGAAACGACGTTACTGTGCCTACTTCTTTCTACTCCTCTTATTAGTCTGCTAGCCCACGTTGCATTAAGAAACAGTTGATGAGGATTCAAAAATGATAAAATGGCAAATAAAACAATTTTTATGGTTACCTTTCATTTGGAGAATCGTACAAAGATGAAATTGATAGTGATTTATTATTTCTCCTGCAGTTAACCGAAAGATCCTCAAGAACATCCTCAATCATCCCTGCAACTTCTTCATATTCTAATACACCTCCATTATTTTCCTTTTCCTCCCTGTTCTGCTTACCATTTTGTATCTTTTCACACCCTTTTCTCACCGGCACCTCCACTTCTTCATAAATTAGCTGCTTACCTTTGTTTTCCTCCGAGTGCTCATCACCATTTTCCTCCACCTGGTGCACTTTGTCTTTGCGCTGCTCTTCCTCTAGTTCTGGCTAAGAAGCCTCATTTTCTTCCACCGGGTGTGAACAGGGACAAGATCATGTGTAACTGGGTTTTTGCACAACCTCTTGATATGACCGAATCGTCCACAACATTTGCATTTCCTTTTCCTAACTCCCAGCCTTGAACCTTTTTCAGTGGAGGCTTCGATCCTTAGCTTTCTAGGCCTCCCAGGTGGCCTCCTAAGAACTGGTGGTTGAAGTTTGAACCCTGGATCGACAATCTCCCAATCATTTTCATCAGCCATAGGTTGTATGTTTTCTACATAAGTTGCAGCAAACTTTTCCATGTAGAAATACTTGTCAACATAGTTCTATATTTCAGCTCCGCTACCTCTAAGCTTTAAGATGAAGTACAGTGCATGGTGACATGGCAGACCAGTAATCTGAAACTGCCTGCATGAACAAGCCTTGTTTCCAATGTCTATAGTGTACCTCTGTTCAGTTCCTCGCTTGTATTCTACATAAACCTCAACCAATGTTCTGGAACTTCTGACCATCCTAATCTTTATTGTTCTCATTGCACTGGTTCTTGCATTCATGAACATAACCACCTTTGGAACTATTTTATGGTAACAAAAGTTTCTTCGACAATTTTTTTTGCCTTAAATCTACCTTCACCATTATGCACTATCTTATTGCATCCAACAAAATTACAATTGTTCTGGAAGTAAGTAGCGTGCGTGCTTGGGGTGTATGTGTATGCTGATTGCCACAAGTCCTCTTCAAAGATCTTTCCTTTGAACTTCTTCGTGAAGTTAGTAGCAAGGTGCCACATGCATTCCCTATGCTCAACCTCAGGAAACACAACATCAACAGCATTCTCAAGACCCTTGCATGCACTAGTGTGTATAACCAAGCCTTCAGGTGACCAATTACTGCCCGTAGTCTCTACACGAACCATATCCAGCTTTCATTTGATTCACCCTCAAGAACATCATAAGCTACGGGTAGAAGCCAATTATGCGCGTCCAAAGCACAAGCAGAAGCAACATGTCCCCTGAACTTCCCTTTTAAATAAGTTGCGCCTATTGCCAAGTATGGCCTGCAGCCATCTAGGAACCCCTTCTAGCATGCCTTCAGGCAGACAAAACATCTCCTGAAGCATTTCTTATCTGCCTTCTTATAGCTGACCCCCCTTGAGACCTTTTATCTTCCTTTCACAACCTCGCAATCGATGTCAACAACACTACCAGGTGATGTTTTCTCTACCTCAGCTTTGAAACTATACAACATGTGAAAATTGTCATTCCACTTGCCTTGAATGAAGTCTAGAGCCATCTCCTTCCCATCAAAGACTCTGTTGTAAGGAATCAAAATGTTAAACTTTTTGCTAATCTTTGCTCCAAGTTTAGTAGGTCCAATGTTATGATCCTGCCTCACCCAGTCAAGTACAGTAGCAGCAATCCACTTGGTAGTCGCCGGTCTAATTTTATCAATTAAAGAAGTATTAGGGAAGTTGGTATTCTTCATGTTTACTTTGATCTGCATTCGATAAGAATCGAAATAAATCAGATCTAATTATCAGCAGAATTAATATGAGAAAGACTGAAACTAAATGTGACTATTGCAACCTAAAATGGGTGTCCACCCCGCATTGGAGATGCATGTAATCTCCATTTACACACATTACTTTCCCTACAATGCACCCTAAATCTCTTTTGGTCACTCTTTTCAATGATAAATTCGTACCCAACTCTAATTGCATAGGTTGCAACTACATATCTGCATTCCTCCATAGTCTCAAAGATAGTCCCCTCATCAATTGTAGGATTGTCCCTGTCAAAGTGTATCACTGGCCTGTCCTCGTCTTTGTCATTGTATCTACAGCCCATTTCCACATCTTCACATTCCTCTTCCTCATCAGTCCCATAGTCAGGCTCAAAGTTCGAATCAACCAAATATTCCCTACTCTCCATCCTATCAGGGTCAGCAGCCATGTCTGGATAAGCTTTATCATCATCATCTGCACCGCCACACATTTCAGTGTCTTCATGCTCGCTTGACAAAACATCATGCTCAAGGAAAAGCTATACAGACATCCCCCGGTTACCAACACATATCCTTTCCATCACCACGGGACTAGAAACGCTAATTGGGGTCTGCACAAAAGGAATCATAGTTCTTACCCTTCAATGGGGACATACTGCACCTTCTCCGGGCTCCATACCTCCAAAGCTCTGCATCCCACTTCCTCTTCCCCTGTTTCGTTCTCCTCTGTGCTCTCTAGACTTGAAGGAGATTTCGTGCTCTCCAGCCACGTAGGACCCATCTCCATGTTCTCAAGCCGAGTAGGATCCATCTCCGAGCAGGATCCGTATCACCAGCATTGTTGGGCACCTAACCCAACTGCCGACTCTTGGTTTTTGTTTCCAGACGCACCTGGGCGGTGGACGGAGGCAAGGAGATAGGGAGGGGAGGGGAGGGAATGGTAGGTAGGGGAGGCGGGAGGACGATGGCCCAATGAGAGGATGAGAGCGGTGCATGACTGAATGGAGTGGCGGCGGCAGGATCAAAGGAGCAGAGCGGAGCTTGTTGTGAAAAAACTGAAAAATTGCACAATAATGTGTTGGTGGGCGGCACTAGTCCTCGAACGTGGGATGCGCACCGTCAAAGGTGGAGGAAGCGGGCCCACCAGTTAGAAAACATGCCACATCGTCATCCCCTGTTTCTGATGCCCTTTAAAAAACAAAAACATGCCACGTCGTCATCCCCTATTTCTAATGGTGTTGCTCCAATTCGGCGGTACATAGTTGCACAGAAATAATATAGTATAAACGTAAGGGTACAGTCATCAATATGTCTAAAATGGAACCCGGTCTCCTACCTGTCCTGGTACATTGATCGATTAGGTGGATAGCCACGACCGATATTTTTAGTACGTTCGCACTCTTATGTTGAGAAGGAAAATAAAGCTTGAGCGGTTAATGCAAGGACTGTCGAATTATTACCCTCTGAGGAAATGGGAGATGACTATTTTCACGCATGCCTGGAGTCCAAACATACTGTCAGTATGTCACTCCCCTTCTCCGAGAAACCACAGTTCCACTTGCACAGCTCTGCCACGACGCACCACCTAGAGTAACATGGCTCCGCCTAAGCACCCGCCGCTATTGCCGCGACAGCCACCCAAACTGGGGTATTTAGCCCCTCTAAGGCAGGCCATGAAGCTCTACTTCAAGGCCGGTCTCCCATTTCCCTTCTAGGAGTCGGTGGAGGGCATCAACTCAGCACCAGAATTCAGGTTCAAGTTCACACAGACCTACGATCCCCACAAGGAGGTGCCGAATTTCAGGTTCGAAGAAATCATTGCAGTGGCACAAATAGTCCTACTGAACCGGGCTAGCGCAAGAAAAGCGGTCATGCATGAACAATGCTGATTTCTTGTAGTTTGGCGGGAAGGCAATATACCAGTTTGGGTTAAATGATCAAAGAAGTTATGTCCTCTCAAGGAAATTGACCAGCGAACTTTTGTGGTGGAGATCTGCAGTTTCTTCAGTGTAGAATAGTTAAGTTCAGACTGAAGAATGGCTTTTGTAGATGAAATGCTGACGCATTGTTCTATAAATTAGTAGGAAGTTTAGCCCACTTTTGTGCAGATATAAGACCCTTTTGTATGGAAGTACTACTGTTGTAAACAAATACTATCAATTATCTATTTCCTTCAATTACTACTCGTGGTTAAATCTAGTTAACTGATTTTTTTATCACAGACAGATAAAATTCAGATGACAGTTTATGTACAGATTTTGCGTCTGCTATGTGTGCTGTAAACCATTTTTCATTTGTCTTGTGTTGTCTGTAAAATGGTACTGCAGTTCAACGTGTTACAAAACTAATAGATACTGTTATAAGGATCATCAGGTAATATTTGTTTGAAACAAGAATCATTTATTGTCTCCTGGATTGCTCATCATTTGGCACAATAATCTAGCTACCTTGTACATGAAGAGGAGATAAACTACATTTTCATGGCATCCACAGAATTGACATTGCTCATTCTCAGTCAACCCTCTTTTCATGAGGTTGTCCTTGGTTATTCACAGAAATTATAAAGCACGGTGTTCAACACAGATGCATTAGACACACATACTTCAAATTCATTACCCAAACATACTTCTTCGATTCAAACTATTACATATTTTAGTCGATGCTAACTTCCTGCTATGCTCTCCATACTACAAATTCATTAGCCACACATACTACAACAATTCACTAGAGCTTTGTCTTCACTCGAAACAAATAAGAACCACCAGCTTGTCCAAGCCCAGTTCCCCCACCGAAATTGTGTGCGCCGTCGTGAAACGGTGGTGGTCATGTGCCATCGATCCTTCCAGGCCAACACTACGGGCGACGAGGATGCTTTCTGGCTGCCTCTTCGGGGTCCTTAATGCCATGTCCCGGTTTCCAGAACCTCCTCCAGGTGGATGATGACAGGGTGCTTCCAACAAAGTTGTCGCCCTGTCCTACTTGGAATCTACACCTCGTACATCTTATGAACGACGTCAGGATCTTTCAGCCACGCCTTTACCTCGATGACCCATCTGTTGCTCGATGGCATGATCTGCACCATCTCGCCGCCAATGCTACTGGCGACCTGCTTGAGGGCCTCCGGCTCCCAAGCATCCAATGGGAGGCCGTCAAAGCCAAGTTCGGAGAAGAAATGAAGCTACCCCAAGTGATCGTCCCACCCACAGACGCGATGCCAACGCATGAAGCTCATTTTCTCCCCGCAGCACTCGAAAGAACAGGAAGAATGCAGAACATGCTCGGTGTCTGAGATGTGCTCGAACCGGACGAAAAAATCTAATGGCGGCGCGCATACCTCAATCTTGACCTAATTTCGTCTGATCCCAACATGAGACATGGAAGCCGACAGCAACTCTGCCGGTGACACGGCAGGACAGATGCCCAGCATAGTGGCCATGAGAGCATGGTTGTCGAACTGATGTGCCAGGGCTACCATGC
This sequence comes from Avena eriantha, assembly GCA_910589775.1. Taxonomy (NCBI): domain Eukaryota; kingdom Viridiplantae; phylum Streptophyta; class Magnoliopsida; order Poales; family Poaceae; genus Avena; species Avena eriantha. The sequence continues at coordinate 510,985,083 of OU342742.1, forward strand.
CTAGGGTGCGCGGCAGCACGCAACTGCCTAAGGCCGGTCGCCGGCCATGATCGCCCATGGGACGCGCTTTGTCATGCGAGAAGGACTAGCCAGAGGCGAGATACTAGTCCAAGGATGCGAAGCTCTGATACGACAGACGATGTGACGACGATGGCTATGAGCTTCGATTAGGGGTGTGGGAGGTTGACTAGACATGGCAGGGATGCAAATTAGAGCAAGTGCGAGCTCTAGTCTGAGACGAGGAGCCAGAGCTGAGCAAAGGTTATGGGGAGGGGAGCAGGGGAGAAGAGCAGAGTAGAGTAGAGCAAAGAAATAGATCTAATCCACACAGGGGTAATAGTCCACGAACGCAAAAGATAACGGGGAATACTGACAGGGCGTGCAAAGAAGAGTTGGCCTAACATCGGTATTTGAGTTCAACCGTTTTTCGTCTAGTTCAAACGACCGTTTGGCTGTTATATTAGTATTCACCCCCCCCCCCATTTGGCCCCTCTAGACAATTGGCTTTTCTACTACGGCCCCTCAGTGAGATTTTAGCCAACTCGGGTACTGGGATGCACTAGCCTGGGAACTTTCAGGCCACAAACCAACAAGACCCTAGAAACGGTAAGAGAATTAAACATTATTAGTGGCCGTGGAGGCACAGTCACAGGTTCGTTGGCTAGAGGTTGTCGATTCCTAGGTAATGGGACACCAGGCCGGTTTTGACATACTCCCTCAGGAATTTTCCATAAGTAGCGTGCTTAGCCTTGCTCGTTGGCTTGTGTTTACTAGCCGGGAATTTACTGATGCTAACTGCATGCGGAATCAAGCTATCAATCCTCGGATTGACTCCTTTCTTATAGAAAGGGCACCTGAGCTCCCCAAGTCGAGTGCGGAAAGGGATTCTCCCGCTCTTGATCTTCTTCATGACATGGCGGCTCTTATTGTCCTTGTCCTTCTTATCAGAGTCCACCTCACTAGAATCTACCTGTAATGTATAAATGCAATCAGAAATGAGCAAAATAATGAATAGATATTCGAACAACCATTCCAAGTTACTCTGAAAACAATAACATATTTATACAGCTTCAGTAGTTCATTACGGCTGTCTCCCTAGCTCGTTCCTAAATTAAGATTGTTTGTGTTCTTGGTAACTTATTAATAAATAATTTGTAATCGCTCAGAACATACTAAATCTCTACATGCATCGGATTGTACGATGCATCTAATCCTTAGGACTAGATTAAGTAGCACATGAACAGATTATGTAGTTCTTCTATAGATTAAAGGGTATATCTACAGCCTAAGCAGAAAATATGAAACATGGATAAATATATGTACCTCTGGGTACACGAGTGGAGTGCGCTTGTCGAACTCCACGCCCTCGTCGGGGCCTCCAAAGTTGTCTGCACCGGCGAGCAGATAGTCCCCATAGGGTTCAAAGTGCACAGGCTCCTCGCCTTGGGCTGCATGATGCTCCTCTAGATCTGCCACAAGAAGCACCACATCGCACATAGCAGGAGTAACAACCCCGGTGGTGATGCTCACAGACTCACCCCCACGCACTGGTTTCATGGAGAAGGTTGGTGGCTGTACGGTGAGGATTGTGGGGTTTTGCTAGTTCGGGGAGAGGGAGGAGTGGATGAGTGCGAGTGGAGGACCCGATGAAGATGGCTGGGTTTTTAATGCAGGGACGTTTAGGTCTCCTCGAGGTGCCCCGGTAGGCAGCTCTTCAGGCTCCGGCTGATGCGTGGAAGGTTCATGCGGTGGGGGCCTATTGGAAGTGAGATTGCAGGCGCACTGCATAAAAATGGGATATCCTGTGGATGACCCGTTACCATATAGTGCATTAGTAGCCTTTGCAGACTATATTAAATGTGACATGACCACTCGTGGAATTATTGAATGTACGGCTCAGTGTTCCTTCTCATGGAAGTGTCGCTGAGAGAGACGAGACCCTAAAAACCCAACGGATAAAATAGCGGGGCCATATGGCAAGCGGACTTCCGTGTGTTCTCACGATGTAGTGTGAAGGGCACGGCATCACGCATCGATCCACGTTGGATCAGAGAGTATCAACGGTAGGCGCGAATGATCCGCGTGAGAGCTGTGTCAACCAATCAACATGTAGCAGTCAAAGTGAGCACATGTTTGGGATTTTGAGAGAGTTTGTGACTACGAGAGAGGGCAAAACTAGGTAGAATCAAAAAACCAAGGGAAAAATAGACTAAGGGATTTAAATAGAAGTAGTTTTAAATACGGATAAATCGTGTTTTTCAAAATGGAATACATACTGGCATACGTCAAATTATCTACAACTGAAAAAACTATAAATAACTATGATATTATATAGATATTATGTGAAAATATGAATCATGACATATCACACCGTATCCATGTAGTCTAGGAAAAGAACACATGAAATGACACTAGTGGATTAGTGTATCAAAGCATGGTGACATAGACCAAAAACACAATGGAAAGCAGCTTCCATGATGCATGTTGCACCAGTGTCACATAAGTTGTGCTCACCGAAGCTTGCTAGCTCACTTCTTGTAGACACCCTCCGTCGGAGATCACCTACAACTTTATCAAGAGTGTGTCCTCTTAATTCGAGGTTTCTTTCTGCACGAGCTTTGCGACGAAGTTCAATCAACTTGTTTCTTCTTGGAGGAATTTCTTCATTATTTGAGTCTTCATCCAGACCACTAGCTTGACCTTGATCAACAGCTTGTTGAGCGAGAACGGGAGATGAAGAACCTTGCCCTTGATTTTGATCAGCAGCCATAACAGGAGGCTACTGCTGTTCTGAAACTTTAGGGCCAGATAATCCGGTGGTGGGAGTGGCCGAATAATCCGGCCTAGGAGTTTCTGGTCCTTCTTGATCAGCCTGGGGTCTTCTAGGATGAGTTGGAGTAGGGCCGGATAATCCAGTGTCACCCATAAAATCCGTCCTCGGATTTTCATCTGTTTCTTGATCGTTCTGTTTGTTCCTGGCATTTGATGACATAGGGCCGGATAATCTGGTGTCACCCGCGTAATCTTGCCTGGAACTTCAGAAGATGGATTATCTTCTGAAGGTTCAGAAGATGGATTATCTTCAAAAGGTTGTGGTGCTAGTGCAGTGGTTTCTCTAGCATGTGGAGCATGGTGAGTTTGCGAAGATGAGGGCTCTACTTGAGTAGAGCATTGTTCCTTCCTGATCAACCACAAGGGGTTCCTCAATGGGGCGGAGAAATCCCATGCCCATTCTTCTTATGGGATCCTGGGGTATTTGAACATCTGCATCACAAACATCAACTTGCCCCACATGGGAGCCATCATTTTCCTTGAACACCACACTACAAGACTCTACAACAGTTCCGGAGAGCTTATTGTTGACTCTATAAGTGTGGGATTCAACACCATAACTAACAAATATATCCTCTAAAGCCTTAGACTCAAATTTAGATAAACAAACTCCTTTAATAAGAAAGAAACACTTACAACCCAATACTCAGAAGTATGAGATGTTTGGCTTGTTACCGGTGAGTATTTCATAAGGTGTCTTGTCCAAGATTTTGCGGAGGTAAAGTCGGTTAGAAGAGTGGCATACAGTGTAAATGACTTTGGCCCAGAAGTTGTATGGTGACTTGAATTCAGCCAACATAGACCTTGCCATATCCATTAAAGTCCGGTTCTTCCTCTCTGCTACACCATTTCATTGAGGGGTGTACGTGGCGGACTATTGGTGTCTTATCCCCTCTTCACTTAGGAATTCATTCAGAGTGTAGTTCTTGAACTTGGAGCCATTATCACTTCTAATTGCCAATATTGGGACATTGTGTTGACACTGAACCTCGTTGGCAAAATCGATGACCGTTTGTTGAGTCTCACTTTTCTCCTTGAAGACGTAGACCCATGTGTATCTTGAGTAATCATCGATGATTACGAGGCAATATTTTTTCCCACCTAGGCTTGCATGTGATGGAGGACCAAAGAGGTCCACATGAAGGAGCTCCAAAATTCTCTTTGATGAAATAATCGTTTTCCTTTGATGGGGAGAGTAATGCATCTTCCCTTTAACACAAGCCCCGCAAACACGATCTTTGGCAAAGGAAACATTTTATTTTAGTCCAAGAATGTGGCCACCCTTGTGAAGGCTTTGCAAAGTTCTCATATTGACGTGGGCTAGACGGCGATGCCATAACCAACCTGCGTCGGCCTTTCCGAAGATACACATCAGACATGTAGTGGTTTTCCCCGAAAAGTCCACCACATACAGGTCATTTTCGACATATCCAACGAAAGTGGCCTTGAGAGACTTGATCCACAACAGTACCACTAAATCATCATCAATGAAAACATCAAATCCCATCTTACCAAGGGCACGAACAAAAAGTAAATTGTAACCAAGGGTCTCGACAAGCATGACGTCCACGAGGGAGATATCATGGGAAACCACAACCTTTCCAAGACCCAATACCTTTGACTTTGATTTATCACCATAGGAGACGGTTATTTGATCATGGTTGGGTCTCATCTCTGTGATGATCTCCTTGCTTCCGGTCATATGACTTGTGCAACCACTATCGAGCATCCATTTAGAACCCCCGGAGGCATAGCCCTAAAATAAAATTACTTCTTGGTTTTAGGTACCCATTTTTCAATGGGTCCTCTCATGTTAGTTACAAGGGTCTTTGGGACCCAAATAGACCAAGAAATTAAATTATCAAAAGGACCAACATAGCTAGCATAGACATCAATATAGTAATAACGAAATAATTCATAATGAGGATTGTTAGAACCTGCAAAACCATAAAAGTCAGTTTTATCCTTCATGACATTCTTTTCAATGGTGCTTGTCTTTTCTTGAACACTCTTGGCCTTCTTCTTCTTGTTCTTTCTCTTATTTGTCTTGGGAATAGCCTAGTCCCTCTTTTCCATTGCTTGCCCTTTGCTTACCAAGGATCTCATCTAGGACTTCTTTACCTTTGGGTTGAGAAACTTTAGCAAGCTCATCTCTTAACCTAGCATTTTATTTAATGGCATCTTCATGTCCACATGATGGTGTAGAGGTGCTAGGCATATCATACTTGTCCAATCGAGTTTGGAGCTGATCACGCGACTCATTTAGAGTAGAGAATTCACTCTCCAATGCCTTGTTGCAATGTCAAGTTTCCCTAATTTCTCAGAGAGTGTAGCATGAGCAGCCCCAAAATTAATTTTCTCCTTCTTTAGTTTATTTACCTTGGCATGAGCATTATCACGTTACTTTATGAGCTTGGCTACCACCTCATCATGTGACTCCTCAATTGACTGAAGCCTCTCTTCTAGAGAGACTCGAGTCTCTTCTTCTTCTGGAGCATTCTTCAAAGATGCAATTTCCATGACATCCTCTCGTTCAATTCTGCCCTTTTCTTCGAGAAGCTCTTCGGAGTGAGAAAGTTGGCTCATGAGAGCCTCAAAATGAAGTTTATGCTCACCTTGCAAGTTAGTGATAAAATTGTCCAAAGCAATAACTTCTTCCTTTACTCTAAGACTTGTATGTTCATCCATATCAACATTCATAGTAGTCTTAGGAAAAGAAGAGATGGAATATGATACATCGGAACCTCTTGCCATAAGGCAAGTGACGTTCTTGTTGATGACGTTTTCATTGCGAGAGTCGAAGAGTGATGTGGGGGTAGATGTGGTAGCTATTGCAGCCACCTCTCGAGTGCTATCTTCATCCTCTTCGTCTTCACTTGCGGATGAATACTCCTCTTCTGCTACCAAAACAATCTTGGGTTGCTTCTTGAAGGGAGCATTTTTCTTGACAAATGGCTTCTAATGTCTGCAAGAGCACATATCGTTTGTAGCTAGTTTTGAATTTCAGATCCACAGGGAGCCCAAAGGTAAGTGTTTATAGGTGAAGTCTCTGTCACACCCGAAGTTGTCACAAGTCTTCAAGTGACTTGCAAGTGTTGAAATAAGGAATTGTTTTTGATTAAATGAGGTGTATTTAAATAGAGCTAAAATGTAGACTTCAGAAATATAAAGCATAAAAGTAAAGAACGACTTTGTTATTTGTTGTTTCCTGCAGATGGCGAAAGAAGGCGCGGGGAGATTTAGTTCATGGTGATAGTGACTGTGCCAGGTGGACAAGTGATCAATGTAACAATTATAATCTTATAAATATATGTGTAGGTGAGCAACCCATAATTAGCCAAAACTCCTCTTGGTAGATTTCATCCCAACTTCAATAATCCTACTAGCCTATTACCAAAAGCATGGTCAGACACTAGACGATTAAGACCCTTTAGGTCACTTAGCAATTCAGCTCATTGGATAGGACTAATGCAATAAGCACAGTGGTTACTCATTATCCTCGAGTCAACTAGCTTTGCATTGATATCTCCGTGTCACCCCGGGGTCGCCGGTCCACTAGCAAACAAGATCTTATCTATGTATAACAAAGCATAATGTTGTCTGGGCCCTTAATTGGACAACACGCATTATGCATTCCAAAGATAGTCAGGCACACATAATATAGTAATTAGAATCTATCACAAACTAATTGAAAATATGAAGGCACATCACATCCCACCAATCCCCTACATCTCCCACGCCCAAAGAATTACTCACACAAGAGAGAAGAATGGATCATCAATATAATTGAATAAAGGGAATTCGTCTTTGTATTACCGTGGAGATCCACAATAAGAATATAAAATATCCAACACAATTGAAGATGGGAAGAAACAATCTCAAACCCTAGTATTGCAAGGTGGAGATCCTCTCTCTCAAGTACAAGTAGTGGCTATGGGGGTGTATTGGCTAGGAGGTTGAAGATCGTGGAGCGAGATGAAGAATGTCTTCCCCTTCTTCTCCGGATCTCTTATTTCTCCCTTCTGGATGGTATGTGTCGTAGTGGAGTCATGGGAGATGCCATGGATAGGCTAAAGGTGGGGCCAATATGCACTAGAGGAATCTAGGGAGGGATAATGTGGTGATTCCACACACTGATGCTTTGTATTCTCCAAGTTCACTAGGTTTACAGATGCTCCTTGAGCTGTATTCGGGAGAGGAGGAAGAAGAAGCTCTCTTACTCTCACCACTGCCTATTTCCCAATGAACCAACTACTCAAGTGCCAACCAGCCAACCCCAACTACAGAGGCCCTAGTGCCCCTTATAAAGGGGAGGCTAGGTCTCCAGTTAGGGCATACGTGGAGGCATATTCCTGGGAATATGCCTCTTCCCAAAATAGACCGGGTCACCTTTTGCCATCACAAGCCATGCAGAGGCTACGTAAGCCTCTACGGCACCAGCGTCAGCCGACATAGGGTGCGTCACCTTTGTCGGCCACGCCTCGCAGGTCCCTCCCTCTGTTCGCTTTGCTCACGCTCCTGCGCACAGAGGTCACCTTTTGACCAGCGAGATACCTTCCTTAACTTGCAAGCCTGGTATGATCCGGCCCCGTGGGTACCTGCATACAAATTACAAATAGCCCGCCGGCATACAAAGTACGTCGGCCGGGACATAGTCAGGTGGACATCCTCTGGTCCAGGATACTCCGTAAGTCAGCCTGCCTTGAGGTGACCTGGCTAGCTTTCGCTTTGACCTTGCCATACCTCAGCTAACTCAGCCTTTATACCCCGGTGTTACCCTACCCGGGGGTATCCCCCCAACATTAGTCCCCGAAGTTGGTGCGGTCTTAGCAACTTCAGCTGCTAATGCCACAGCAGGTTCAATCTGTTTGCTCCCTTTCCCGAGTTATTCTGTAGCTCAGACCCTGTGGCGTAGCATTTCCTTGGCACATTCCGAGTCACCACTCACTGGCCGTTCTACCCTTCAGTTTTCCAGGTTATCCTTCCTTCTCTCGTACACTTCCCCATGTCCCACGTGGAGGGTAATCATTATCTTGCCTCATTTTAAGGGCCTGCGCGAGTTACAGCACTTATTGTCAGGGGTTACTAATGCACACGTCGCGTCGTAGCTGCCTCCTCGTTAACTTCATCACCACGTCGTGTCATGGGATCCCCTGTTTCCTGTGGCCTTTCCTGTGGCTTTCCTCTGATTTGCTGATCCGGCTAATACATGGCCACACCGTGTGGCCTCGATGCGCAGCACAATCCCACTACCCACTGCTAGGGAGTGGTTAAATAGGGTAGGGGGCGCGTCCCTTGGGTGGTTTCCCCTTCTCGAGCCCCTTAGCCTTTTCTGCATCTTCTCCTTCCTCACGATAGCGCCACCGCTGCCGTATCTGCTCTGCAGCGCCACCGCCGCATCGTGCTTTTTTGCACTAGCCTCGCTGCCGTTCCCACGCTGCTTCAATGTCATGGGTCCGCGCCAATCCAAGCCTCTGCACCCCACCTCCGAACTGGCTAGTGAGGATAGTGATCTGGAAATGACTGAGGAGGAGCTCGCTACCATCGGGGAAGAAGAGATGGAGCAGGGCGAAACTCTGGGGCACGGTGGCTGGGCCGGTTCCTAGGTGTGCCAGGATGACCTGCATTGGCTCTACCGCACCCGCCGCATCCCCGAGGGCGTGATTTCGCGCCTCCCCTACGAAGAGATTGCTCCCTCACCCAATCCGGGTGAGTTCGCGTCTTCCTCTCTCACTTCCAGCGCGGCTTCGGCCTGCCAGTGAGTGATTTCTTCCACAATTTCATCAACATCTACAAACTCCAACCCCACCATCTTCCGGCGAATGCCATTACATCCCTTTCTTCCTTCGCCTCCACCATAGAAGGATACCTCGGACTGTGGCCCACCAAAGAGCTATGGATCCGGTTCTTTGGTCTGTGAAGGAACGTTGTTCCGGATAAGCTACATGCCCCGGAGGATAAGCACCTGACCCAATGTGGTGCGGCCTCCATCTCACCTCGGAAGCAATATGTCTTCCCCCGGGTTACGGGGCTTGAATCTTGCAAGGGCTAGGCCCGGACCTTCTTCTACGTGAGGAATGGCACGAATGAGGATCTGATCCGGCTGTGCCCCTTTGCGATGGGTCCTCCTAATCCAAATCTATGGGACCGGGTTTACAAGAAGCCAACTGCCTTGGCGAATCAAGTCAATAAGCGGTTCCAGGAGCTGAAGGATCTGGGGCTGCGCAACGAGGATGTGATTATCACATTCGTCCGTAGCCGGATTTCCCCCCTACAGAAGCGCACACACAAACTTTGCCACATGAGCTAGCGACTTGACCCCAACCGGACCTCCTCCTTCGAATTGAACTGAGATCTTCCGCCAGGTCAAGGCCCTCTTCACGACTGACAAGGATTTTAGCTCTGACTAGGAGTAGGGGTTGGAGCACTACTGTCGGGATAAGCCTCCTCCTGCGGTAAGTCTCATTACCCAATCCTTCTCCGAGTTATATTCTATGTCGGAGCATGTTGTTTATTTGATCCCTTTTGCATTTTCCTTTTAGTTGTTTCTTCAGCAAACCCTCGAAGATGGCACCGAGCCTTCCCTCAAATGGGGGAAGGATCGACTTGTCTCAGACGAGGAGGAGCCGGATCAGGAAATGTTCCTGCCTACCCCGGACGCAACCAAGCGACCCTCTGGTAACTTCTCTTCCTTGAGGAATTGGCCTGATGATGAAGATGATTCCAACATTGAGGTGGTGGAGGTATTTGACGCTGTACCCATTTCTTATGCATTTCCGGCTTCAGCTAACCCGGCTGGGCAGATCATGAAGATCCCCCTCTCGCTTCGAGTGAGCCGGCCCCAACCGCGTCTAAGAAGCGGGCTGCTACCTTGGTTGCTTCCTCCAAGCAACCCCAAGCAACCAAAAGGCGAAAGAAGTCCGCCAACAAGGCCGCCACCAAGCCTCTGACTAAAGGCATAGTCCGGAGAGCTCGAAAGCCTAGGGAGCCTTTGACTTCTACGAGTGAGTTTCTTTTTCCTTGTACCATTTTCCGCTTCAAGTTTCTTTGTATTCACGCCTCTCTCTTTGTTATATAATTTGTTATTCGTTATTTAATTTGATAGGGCCGCCATGGAGGTTCCCAGAGCGGCTCCAGCAGCGCTTCGCCCCTCTAGCATTCCCCATCTCCCCCTCGTGGTGACAGCTCTGGGTCACAGCCCACCTTGTCCAGAGGGGGGCAACCTCGGAGAAGGGGGAAGTGGCAAGCCGAGGTAGCTGATCCTCCTAGCTATTCATCTTCTCAGCCGCAACCCGTCACCTCCGAGGTACCAGCAGCACCAGCAGCACCAACACCAGCACCAGCACAAGGACCAGCGCCCGCATCAACAGCAGCACCAGCAGCAACACAAGCACCAGTATCAGCACCAACTCCTTCTGCCTCGTCCGAGTCTACCATGACCCAGCGAGAAGCCCCCCCTAGCACCAAAGTTGCACCCAAGTCTAAATTAGCAGCTCAAGCTTCAGCCTCCCAACAGCAACCCAAGGCCAAGAAAGGTTCTGGGGCCACCAAGGCAACATCTATCGAAGCTGGACAGCGCACGCTTGCATCCATGCTGCCGAAGAAAGATGCCCCCTCCAGGTCAGCTACCAGTAAGCAACTCGCACTACATACCAGCCCTGCTGCCGCCCAAGTTGCGAGGAGGGAGGCCCACGCCAAAGGCTTGGTTTCACCTCACATGCTTAGTGGAGAGGGCTATCCTCTGGCTCTGATCGAATATGTCAATAATTGGAACAGACGGAGTTCGTCAATCCTAACGACGATCTCCTAGAGAAGTTTGGGCCCGCCGAATTTAGCGCCCAAATGAACACAGCAGCCAAGGCTATCAACATTTTTGGCCGGATGATGGAGGTACGCTACTTTGTCTTTTACTTAATATGCGCAATTGCTTCGAGACATATACATTAGTCCCCGAGCCTCCGGGGGAGTAACTTGTTACTCGGCCGGATGCTCCTTAGAGAACTAGCGTAGCTCCTTAGTAGCTTCGAATATGCACACACCTAAAGCCGGGTTAAGTTCCACTTGGCCCGGATTTTGTACACTTCGAATATGCACACACCTAGAGCCGGGTTAAGTTCCACTTGGCCCGAATTTTGTACACTTCGAATATGCACACACCTAGAGCCGGGTTAAGTTCCCACTTGGCCCAGATTTTGTACACTTCGAATATGCACAGACCTTGAGCCGGGTTAAGTTCCACTTGGCCCAGATTTTATACACTTCGAATATGCACACACCTAGAGCCGGGTTAAGTACCACTTGGCCCGGATTTAGTACACTTCGAATATGCACACACCTAGAGCCGGGTTAAGTTCCACTTGGCCCGGATTTTGTACACTTCGAATATGCACACACCTAGAGCCGGGTTAAGTTCCACTTGGCCCGGATTTTGTAAACTTCGAATATGCATATAACTGAGCCAACCTTGCTCTTTTCAGGTCACCACCACCCGTCGGAGTGCTGAGTTTCAGTGCCTCTTGGACTCCCACAAGGTGCTGCGCTCGAAGCATGGTGCTCTTCTTGCTGAAGTCGAGAAAAAGGGTAAGTTTTCTCTTCGACCTCTCCTTATCTTTCTTTGTTTTTCCGCCGAACTAATCTGTCATTCGGATTGCGCAGCCGGAGTGGAGGCCGAAAATACCATTATGAGGAAGAACTTGGCCGAGATAAAAGGTAATTCACCTTGGTTACTCAATTTCCATGCTCTCTCTCCTTTCTCCTGAGCTCGGCAAATATTTATACCTCGGCTCTGCCGGGTCAACAAACCGTTTCAGCATCCCTTGAAGATAGTGTGCCCGTGCCTGATATGATGCTGCATTTTCTGAACAAGCAGGGCAACATTAGGCCGAGCGCAAGAAGAAGGATGATGAACTTGCCAAACTCCAAGCCAAGGATGATGAAGTTGCCAAGCTCAAGGCTGAGATGAAAAAACTTAAAGAGCTCCACAAAACAGAGATGGAAAAGGTTGGCCAAGACTTCAACGAAGAGCGAGACCGTCTTAGCCTTCAACTTTCAAAACATCAAGAGTTGCTGAAGGAGTCTGACGTCAAGCTTGACTCGGCTAATGTTGAACTTGAGAAGCTCCGGAAGAGGCGTGCTGATTGCACCAATGAGCTGACTCAGATCCATAGCCATATCTCCCATAAGCTCTTTTCCTTCAGCCAACATATATCTCTCCGGATTAAACTCTTTTACTTATTTCACTTGTTTTGTTTTCAGGCAAATTCCCAGAGGGTGATGCCATTGCGGCCACTGTCGTTGCCAAGTTTCGCGAGGAGAGGGGTACCCCAATTGGTCCTGGCTTTGAATCCATTCCTTATGACGTGGAGGATCTGCTCGTCAGCCTATCTGCCCGGATTGAAATCATGAATAACTATGGTTCGGGTCTCCTGGATGCAGCCGTCTGGATCTTCCGTGCCCTTTGGTCTGATGAGGATGTTCCGGAGGGATCCACTGCTTTGATCAACAAGCTGATGGATTGCAAGATCCAGCTCGACCTCTGGAGGGAATCCGCCGCTCGTGCTAGAGCTGACACTGTCCTCCACTTTGTGCTTACGTGGTATGAGAAATTGGATCTGAAGATTCTCGAGCGCTTGTGCACCAGGTCCAAATGGTTAAATGATTCGGATTGGGTCGCTCGGCGCAAGGCTTGCGCCCACAATCTCATCCAGTTTGCCGCAATCCATCAATGGAACGAAGGACCAAGCTTCCTCGGCGCCGCTGACGGTGAATATGTTGAAAATGATTCGGGCGACGAGGAAGAGGACGAAGCCTCGGATCTTGAAGAAAATGAAGACGATGATGAGGCTGAAGCCGGAGTTCCACCTGCTAGCACCGAGTTACCTCCTCCTACTGCTGCTCCTTGAGCATGGAAAAACACTTTGAAATTTATCAGATCCCCGGTATGCCGAGTGCAGATGTCTTAAGCACACAGATTATGTTTTGCTACTAAGCTATTCACACCGGATTAACTTGGACGTAGTCCCCGAGTCTCATTTTCTTTTTTCTTCAATTTTATGGCTCAGCTCGCGTCTGCCTTGATTCGGTTTTGTGACTTACGAGCCCGAGTTTCAAAAATTGACTTAACAATACTTGGAAACTTTAGGATTAGCTCAAAATAATTTAGCATGGTAACAATTAAATAAACATAGAGTTAGTCCGAATAAAGAATGTCGGCTCGATTATGTTCTTTTCCTTAGTCGTTTTTCGTGTGCTATGCAATTCCAAACTTGTTCTCTTTATTGCAATTGAAGCCAATTCTTGTTGGACAGCAGCAAGTCGAAGAGTTGAGTTTTTGGTGCTCACACACTACTAATCTGGCTTAGGTAGAAGCAACTTAAGCCAACTGACATAAAAAATAAATAAGAAACACAGAAGACAACAAATATTACTAAGGCAGTCCCCGAGTTACTGCTCGAGGTGCCAAGATTTCATTGATAAACTCATTGCCAGCATACATACCGACATATGAGAAACTCGGATACACACACTTTTTTGTTAAGTGTAGAATGGACAAAGTAGGGCTATATTCCATGGACGCTTATACCTCCTCGCCATACCTATCCGCCTTGTTTTTCTCCTGTGGTTGTGCATTAATGAGATAATAAGAGTCATTGTGCAACGCTTTGCTCACAATGAATGGCCCTTCCCATGGGGGGATAACTTATGCATGCCAGCAGTATGTTGTACCAGCCGGAGTACCAGATCACCTTCCCAGAAGACTCAGGGGTTTACTTTCCAGCTATGATACCGTCGGAGATTTTGCTGATATATGGCGGATCTGGACAATGCCAATTCTGTCGCTTCTTCCAGCAGATCAACATCATTTTGTTGGGCTTCTCACACTTCGGCTTCTGTGTATTGGGTGACCCTAGGCGAATCATGCTCTATGGCGGCTGGTAATACAGCTTCTGCCCCATATACCAGAAAAAATGGCGTATAGCCTGTTGATCGATTCGGAGTTGTTCTTAAACTCCACAGTACCGCTAGTAGTTCTTCTATCCAGCACCCCGCTGATCTTTGCAGCGGCTCAATGAGCCGGGGTTTTATCTCGGATAAAACTAATCCGTTGGATCTTTCCACTTGTTCGTTCGATGCGGGGTGGGCTACTTAAGCAACCTCTAGCCAGATCTTTTTATCCCGGCAGAATCGCGGAAATGCTTCTTCAGCAAAATTGGTGCCGTTATCTGTTATGATACTGTGATGATAGCCATATCTTAGAATGATATCTTTGAGGAATGTCATGGCTGTAGCTCCATCACATTTTCTTATCAGCTTTACTTCAATCCATTTTGAAACTTGTCAACCATAACCAAGATATGGGTCATATTTCCTCTCACCGACTTAAATGGACCAACCATATCCAAATACCATAGAGCAAATGGTCAGGTAATTGGTATGGTCTTGAGCTCCGACATTGGCATGTGTCTTGGTGGCATACCTCTGACAACCATTGCATTTTCTTACTAGATCCTCTGCTTGTTCCAAGGCACTTGGCCAGTAAAACCCATGCCTGAAAGCTTTTGCTACTAAGGCTCTAGATGAGGCGTGATGCCCACATTCTCCTTGATGTATATCTTGGAGGATGTCAAGCCCTTCTTCCGGGTCAACACATTGTTGGAGGACATTAGTGACACTCCTCTTGTATAGCTCGGCATTGATAATCGTGTATGCCTTTGCCCTCCTCTAAATTTGCCTCGAAAGCACTTCTTCCTTGGGCAAAGTTCCATCCTTCAGGGACTAGAATATGGTTAGTGCCCAAGCTGGAATAGCTCGCACCAGAAACACATCCTCGTCAATTTCCATTTGATCCACCGACATAACCTTAGCCGGATCACGCTGCGTAGTCCCCGGGTTCTGCAAAGTAGTCCCCGGGTTTCCTGAACCACTTCCCACATCAATGTCCATGGACGCAGCTTCTGACTCCAGATTTGCCGGGATATAGATTAACTCGGATTCTAGGGATGGCCTGATTGATGGCTTTCTAAGGTGCTCTAGTGCTACACCCGGTGGAATTGCTTGTCGGGTTGCTCCGAGCTTCGACAATAAGTCGGCAGCCTCATTTTCCAGCCAGGGTACGTGATGAAACTCGCATCCCTCGAAGTATCCTGATATCTTCTGCACATGAAATCTGTACAATGCCATGTTCGCATCCAGAGCATCCCATTGCCCTAAGACTTGCTGAACTACCAGATCTGAGTCACCAAAGCACTGGATCCGACAAATTCCAATTTCTTTTGCCACTTTGAGCCCATGAACAAGTGCTTCATATTCCGCAACATTGTTTGATGCTGCGAATGGATCTGCAGCACATACTTCAGTTGGTCTTTCTTGGGTGAGGTAAGCATAACTCCGGCGCCTAACCCGGTTTTCGTTTTTGATCCATCAAAATGCATTCTCCAGTAGTTCGGATCTGCCAATGGTGGCTCATATTGCTTCTCAGCCCAATCCACGAAAAAGTCGGCCACAGCCTAAGACTTGATCACATCTCTCATGTCGTATTGTGGAGCATAAGGGGCTAGCTCGATTGCCCATTTTGCAATCCGGCCGCTCGCATCCTTGTTGCTCATTATCTCAGATATGGGGACTTCACATATCAATTTTATGGGGTGTTCTTCAAAATAGTGCTTTAGCTTCTTAGCTGCCATATACACACCATATGCCATCTTCTGATAGTGAGGATAGTTTTGCTTTGATGCTGATAATACCTCGCTCAGGTAATAGACTGGCCTTTGCACTGACTTACCCTCCTCATCACGTTCCATCACAATCACGGCACTTACAACCCGGTTGGTTGCGGCTATGTAGAGCAACATTGGCTCTTTTGACAGTGGAGAGGCTAACACTGGTGTAGTGGCTAACATTTTTTTTAACTGGATGAAGGCTTCATTGGCCTGCGGCATCCATACGAACTTGTCTGACTTTTTCATTAGTTGATAGAGAGGCAGTGCCTTTTCTCCCAACCGACATACAAACCGACTTAAGGATGCCAGACAACCAGTGAAATTCTGGACATTGTTAAGGCACTTCGGCAATTCCATTCGCTCTATGGCTCATATTTTAGTTGGGTTAGCTTCGATACCTCGGCTGGAGACAAGAAATCCAAGTAATTTTCCAACCAGGACACCGAAGGTACACTTGTCCGGGTTAAGCTTCATCCGGAACCTCCTTAGGTTCGCGAATGTTTGCGTGATATCATCAAGGAGCGTTTTGCTTTCCTTGGTTTTTATAACCACATCATCCACATACACTTGCACATTTCGGCCAATTTGGTCGTGTAAACATTTTTGCATACATCTTTGGTATGTTGCCCCTGCATTACGTAAACCAAAAGGCATAGTGCAATAGCAATAAGCCCTGTACGGGGTAATAAACATAGTCTTTATTTGATCATTCGGGTTCATAGGTATCTGGTGGAAACTAGAATATGCGTCTATGAATGACAACAGTTCACACCCAGTAGTAGAATCTATGACCTAATCTATCCTTGGCAGTGGGAATAGATCTTTTGGGCACGCCTTATTCAGGTTCGTGTAATCGATGCACATACGCCAAACCACTGCCACATTCGGATCATCTTTCTTCTTTTCCACAAGCACCGGATTAGATAGCCAATCCGGGTAAAGCTCTTCCATGATGAACCCGGCTGTGAGGAGCCGAGCTATCTCATCTCCAATGACTTTGCTCCTATCTTCGGCGAAGCGGCGGAGAGGTTGCTTCACCGGCTTTGCTCCGGGTCTCACATTTAAAGAGTGCTTGGCCAACTCCCTCGGAACACCATGCAAGTCCTGTGTGGACCAAGCAAAGATATCTCAATTCTCACGGAGGAAGTTGACGAGCTCACTTTCCTATTTCTCAGACCGGCACCAATTGTTACGGTGCGCTCTGGGAACAAATCATCAATGGGCACTTTCTTTGTATCCTTTGTTGCTTGAAATGATACATTTCCATGCGGATTACTCAGCGCCGGCATATACTGCTGCGCAGACTGATCCAACGCCACTAATTCCTGGATCTTTCTCTTTTCTAGTGCAATCACGAGTGATTCGGCCAGGTTAGACCCGGCTGACGCACACTCAATGGAACGTCGGAAATCCCCAACTATGGTAATTACTCCATTTGGCCCAGGCAACTTCATCTTCAGGTAACTGATGTGAGTACTTGCCATGAATTTTTTCAGGGTTGGCCTGCCGAGCAACGCATGATATGCGCTTTCTAAGTTCACAACCTCAAATTCCAAATTCTCAGTTCGGCAGTTATCTCTTGTGCCGAATAACACGTCAAACCGGACTTTGCCAATGGGTTCGCAGGATATACAAGGCACAATGCCATGGAAAGTTGTCCTTGTGGCTTGGAGCATGTTCTCCGAGATACCCAACTTGCGCATTGTATCCACGTACATGATATTGATGTTGCTGCCATTGTCAATCAACACCTTAGAAAATCTCACATGATATTGATGTATTTGGCCCGATGAACCTTGGGTCCAGCACCAATGCATACGAACCAGGGCTCGGCATGAGCTTGGGATGGTCCTTGATACTCCAAGTAATTTCCTGATCTGACCAAGGCATATACCTCGTTATTGCCAGCATAACCACATTCACTTCCATATGTCCGTGTTGCAGGCTTTTTCTATCTGTTTCCTCCGTGGTAAACACACAGTAACTCTGATGGTGCTCCCAATATTCATTTCTCCCCTCATTGTCGGGATACCTTTGATCTGGGTGATGCTGATTTTCCACCTGATGCACTGCATCCCTTCTTTCATGATTCTCATCCCTCGGGGGGAGGTGGTGGTAAGATTAACTATTGCGTATTTGCTCTGGAGAGCAACTGCTGCTGAGGTAACTCCTGTCGAGGTTGATCGTTTCGAGGTGCTTGAGCATTCCCCGAGCCACTTTGCTCTATCTTCCTCGTCCACTCACATTACCGGGTCGTATGACCCGCCGGGTTACTCGGATTTGGCGTGTGAAATTTACACGGCTGATCCAGCATTGCCTCATACGTATACCTCGGCCAGTCTTTCTTTTCTTGCCACTGTCTCTTTTGCTCGAGCATCCAAGTTTTCTTGCCATCATTTCTTGGAGTCCACTATTGCCCTCCAGTTTTCTGACGCTGATTACTCCCTGTTCCGGGTTGATCTTGATTTACAGCAACTACTTGTTGCAAACTGTACCTATAATCCGGTCTATCATCTCTTCTCTTACCCCGGTAATCATTTCGTCGGGATGATCCGGCTCCATCTCATTGGTGGTACTCCTCATTTGACTTGTTTGACACAAGCCTGGATTGAGTCGGATCACCCAAAGCATACGAATCAGCAATCCGGATTGTCTCTGCTAGAGTAGTTGGCATATCCCTTTGCAACCTTTGCCACAACATGCTTGCATATCTACACCCTTGTGCAAACCAAGTTATGGCCTGAGACTCAATCACGCCTTCACATGAGTTTCTCACGGTGCACCAGCGGGTTAGGAACTCCCGGTCTATTTCATTTGGTCTCTGCTTACACATCGCTAGGGTTTGTGGCCTATTCGGCCTCTGAGACGTGCTCGAGAAGTTACTGACGAACATTTCCTCAAAATCGATCCAACTGTTGATAATTCTGGGTGGTAAATTGTTTAACCATACCCTCGCTGGCCCCTCCAGCATCTGAGGTACGTATCTCACTGCCCAACTCAAATTGCCTGTCGCTATCTTTACTGTCGTTGCATAGTTAATTAACCAATCCTCTCGCTTGGTGCTGCCATCATATGTTTTCGTGCCTCTAGGTAACTGGAAGTTAGGTACCGGAGGCTCTTTCATGATCCGGGGCCCAAAGCACGTGGGACCCACAGGGCCTTGCCCCTCAATTCGCTTCAACCTATAGTGCCGATCCAGCTTTAACCTGGCGTCATCAGGCATCAAGTTCCTACTTCCCAACCTTGACCCTATCACATGATGGTCCGGCCTATGGTATCCTGCATTCACCATTTCTGAATCACCGTCGTTGTATCTGTCTTGCTCTTGTTGAGTACAATTTTGCAGCATACCCTGGCCGACATTCTGCTCTTGCCGAGGTATACTCCGCTGCTGCTGCTACCGAGGTGGGTTTTGCCCTGCACCCGCCAAGTTACGCTGTCTGGCATTGCCATTTCCAACGTTCTCTGACCGGCGTTGCCTTGGTCGCGGTTACCTCGGCCAGCTTCACCTCGGCTGACACTTTGTCGATCCTCATTTCCTTGCACTGCCTTTCCTTTCCCTGCCCTTGTCGGGTCATATGGGACTATATGTTTGTTTCTCCTTACCGAGGTTACCACTTCTTCTCTTCTAGGGCCATCTTGAGGGGATGATGCAGCTCCAGCAGATTTCTCCGGGTTACCTACTGCCGAATAAACGACCTTGGAAACCCCAGCTCTTGTCGGGTTAGCCCTGTGTAACTCTTCATTCTGTCTGTTAGCGATCCGAACTAACTCATTGACCCTCTCTTGCTGTCTTTGCCGGGCCTCACCCGTCAAACCTTCTAACTCAGATGCAGCTGCGTCTGCTACTCTGAGGTTCTTTGCCGAGATGCTGTACTTCGGCAGCCCCATGGACAACAGGTTCTCTGATTCCTCAACTCTAGTCTCACCCTCTTTGTTTATTTCACTGATGAGGTTTCTCCCTTTTACTTTTACAACATCTACCTTATTTTCTCTTGCGTACTCACACAACGTCATGTTCAAAGAATGCTGAGCCGCGGCTATCTTTTTCGCACCCTCTAGTATTTTCTGCCTAGTTTCCTCTAACTCGTCCTGTGCCTGAGCCGGATCTACTACGGGTGCTATAGGGCTCGCCAAGCTATATATTGCTTGCTGCAGCACATTCTCTGGCCTCTCTAGCGGATGACCTCTACTTTTTCTAGGCGCCTTGGGTGTTACCTCCGGATCTGGTGCCGGATCCTTGCTCACGCCAGCGTCATGCGCTGTCATCATCACCTCAGCACGGTCAAGGGAGCGAGTGATACACGCACCGTGAGTCGCGCTAAGGGGTGGCTCGCCTCCCTCGACGACGTACCGCGGGTGAACGCAAGACACATCGACGCCGACATAGATCCTGTGGGCGCCAAGCTTGACGAAGATGACATTGCATGGTGGAGGTTGCTTGCCGAAGCAACCAGCATTGTCGCTGACGTAGTCCAGCGCTCCAAAGCGCTGAACGAGCCAAGAGACGATGCGCTCGCTGTTGCCGATGATGCTTCCCATCCGGATCTTCACTCCTGCTAGTGCCGCTAGCCCCACGGTGGGCGCCAACTGTCGTGGTGGAGTCACGGAAGATGCCATCGATAGGCTAAAGGTAGGGCCAATATGCATTAGAGGAATCCAGGGAGGGATAATGTGGTGATTCCACACACTGATGCTTTGTATTCTCCAAGTTCACTAGGTTTATAGATGCTCCTTGAGCGGTATTCCGGAGAGGAGGAAGAAGAAGCTCTCTTACTCTCACCACTGCCTATTTCCCAATGAACCAACTACTCACGTGCCAACCAGCCAGTCCCAACTACAGAGGCCCTAGTGCCCCTTATAAAGGGGAGGCTAGGTCTCTAGTTAGGGCATACGTGGAGGCATATTCCTGGGAATATGCCTCTTCCCAAAAGAGCAAACTGACCGGGTCACCTTTTGCCATCGTAAGCCATGTAGAGGCTACGTAAGCCTCTGTGGCGCCAACATCACATACGGTGCGTCACCTTTGTCAGTCCCTCCCTCTGTTTGCTTCGCTCACGCTCCTGCGCATAGAGGTCACCTTTTGACCAGCGAGATACCTTCCTTCTCTTGCAAGCGTGGTATGATCCGGCCCCGTGGGTACCTGCATAAAAATTACAAATAGCCCACCGACATATAACGTACATCGGCCGAGACACAGTCAGGTGGACATCCTCCGATCCGAGGTTACTCTGTAAGTCGGCCTGCCTTGAGGTGAACCGGCTAGCTTTCGCTTTGACCTTGCCATACCTCGGCTAACTCAGCCTTTATACCCCGGTGTTACCCTACCCGGGGGTATCCCCCCAACAGTATGGCAGCTGCTATGTTGTGTTTTTGTCATCGGTCCCTTCACGGAAGTTGTCCCTTTTATCAAGACAGAGGCAGCGGCAACTATATGGCGGGAACTATACGGCTAGAAAAATATTCCCATCGTATAGTTGCTCGTCAAAGCTTCTGTGAGCTCCCCTCACGCGCTTCCAAGGTGGGACTTGCTTATTTTCTCCAGAATATTGTATTTCTCTAGTTAAATCCCTCTGTTGACGTTCAGAACCTGAAACACACATTAAAAACCAAGTTTTCTTCGCTACCGAAGTATTAGCATTAGGTAAAGCTAGAAAATGCTCAAATCCGGGAGAAAACCATCAATAAAAGCCATGAAAAATTTGTCGAATCTCACAGCTATCAACTCCCCCAAGCTTAGATATTGCTCGCCCTTGAGTGACAAGGAAATAAGGAGGAATAGCGGAGATTCGAGACTGAAAATAAAGGAACTCAGAAGTTTGAATTGGTGTCAAAATCTTTTCTTCATAATCCCTGCAATCTTAAATATGATCATACAAGTATTCACAAGATTGCACTGAGTCCACTTCCTAACCACGTATATCTTGTTAGCAAATAAATCATATGCCAAAGCAAATGTTAAAAGTTCAGCTAGGAAAGTGAGACAAATTATTTTGGTGGCTCTCTTTATAGAGAGATGAAAACTTTTTGTTCTTGTTTGTTTAACCATTAGGAGTACTCAAGTTAGCATCAAAGAATGTAATTTAAAAACAAATCATCTATTCCATTTCAAAATTTCAATACTATCAAAGCACCTCTTTCTTTTCTTTTGCCTTTCAAAAACTTTAGCTCTTTCATAGACAAATCAAGCCACTATTTTTATCATGTTTAACTGGGCTGTGTTGTGCACTCGTGACCATGCCAATAAATAATTGTTGAGAAATAATGGGCTAGAGGAGTACTACAACTTCACTTGGAATGTGAAACCATGAGGAGACTAAACAATTTACTCGTCATAGCATTGCTGCTACAGACATTTACATAACTCAATAGCTAAAATCAAGTGGTTTCCCACATTTAGATCGTTTGTTGGCCAACAGAGTTAATAGTTCTCCATGGAGCACGACAGATTTGTAATGACACGTGTAAAGCAATATCTTATGGTAATTATTAGAAAAAGTAGTGGCATAATTTCTACTACTTCGAAGCATCCATTTTATCAAACAATTTCAATCAAGGGTAGTACCAAGTCTATCTATATTAAGCTCAAATGGAATGGAGTAAAAGTTCTAAAATTAAATTCTTTGGGCTAAACATGGACCCAAGTCATCTATCAGATGCTTTTTCTTGTTGTAAAAATATAGGAAGTATTTTTAACCAAGTTCTTTGCTCATTATTTCAAGGCGAAAAAGGAGACACTAGCAAAGGAATAGAATTTATAGGATGACAAGCTAAGCGGGGAGCGACCTTAGTGCAAGCGAGTAAATATTTGTAGGATCAATTTAAGGTTGCAGAAAGGATGATGAAAGGAACGTGATACCTCTTCTAATTTGCTTCATTCTTGTATTTGAGTCGAACCCCCTCTATGTTTCCCTATTGCCAAGTCACCTGAAATTAAGCAATCTATGAGAGAAACAAAGAGACGAACTTGTGAATAAAGTTACAACTATTTTTTTTGTATTTTCGATTTAGAAATGCAAAGCTGAAAACAAACATGCAAATTTAAAGAAATAAAATAAATAAAAAGAAGAAATGAAAATATGAATGCAAAGTTTGGAGGTTTTCAAACCTCCCCCAAGCCTAGGCGATTCCCAGGCTCCGTTGTTGCCGTCATTTGGCGGCTGGTGCGGATACTGCTGGTAGTAGTCAGGGAAGTGGGTCATGAAGTGACTGAAGTTGTGAGTCAAAGTATTCACATCTTCATTCGCATCCTGAAGAGTGTGGTCGATCTCCCCAACACGATGGTTGAGTTGCTGGAACTCCTGATAGGGGACGTAGCTGTACCCCTATTGTGGCTGGTTGGGCCACGGGTCCCAAGCTCCTCCTTGCTGCTGCTGATGTCCCTCCCAAGCAGGGTTGTGTCCCTTCTCTTCCTCCTGCTCCTACTCCTGCTGTTGGGGATATACTTTCCGGGTATCCTCACTGTGCCTCACTGACCAGGGTGGCCCACTTCGGGTT
The DNA here is from genome assembly GCA_910589775.1 of Avena eriantha. Taxonomy (NCBI): domain Eukaryota; kingdom Viridiplantae; phylum Streptophyta; class Magnoliopsida; order Poales; family Poaceae; genus Avena; species Avena eriantha. The sequence goes on from OU342742.1 coordinate 511,008,131, forward strand.
AGAGCTTTGCTTCATGGGCGGCCCAATCAGGGAGAAGAGACGGAGTCCAGTCCAGCTACGGGAAGGCCCAGATGACTTACCGACATAGGCCCGTAGTGTTACTTGTAGATCAAGATATACTCTGTAACCGACTCTTAGTTGTAGCCGGATGGATCTGTCCTGTAAACCCTAGGCCGGATATCTATATAAACCATCCTAGGGAGAGCCTTTAGGTCACCCTCACAATAGTATACAATCTCAACTCGCACAAGCGAAACCGTTGTAACCCATATTCCGGCTCTGCCATATTACTGGATTGCTAGCAGGAGTAGCATCTGTCCAAAGCCGGCAGATTTGAACCTGGGTAAACTTGTGTGCTCACCGTCCCGGAACACCATACGTCTCACATCCCTCTCTTCCACACACCTCAAGGACCCCCTCATGGTGTACTTGTCATCAATCTGACAACAGTTGGCGCCCACTATGGGGAAAGTGAGCTTCGGATCTGTGTTTCGAGTAGAATCTGCAAGAATCAGAATCGGTGAGACTATCGCCATCGGTCGCATCCTCTACGCTAGCGATGTCCCTCTCATCGTTCTCGACGAGACCTAGATTCTGGGTAGGGAGGCTGTGACTACTTACACCATCATGTCCTTTGGCGAGATCGATGTGTACATCAGTTTCGCTGAACCTCTCCCACCCACCCCAGAAGTGATGATAGAGGCAGAAGAAAACTCTAGGTCCACTTTGTCCGCGGAGGCGGCAGAGTTCCAGATCTCAGAGAACCCTAATCCCACCTAGCCCGCACCTGTCACGGAGATAGTGGAGAAAGCTGAACCTGAAGCAGATCTTGCGGTTCAAGTCGAATCTAGAGTGGATCTCCCTAGTGAGGCCGAATCCCAGACCGATCTACCCGCCAAGGTCGAAATCTAGGAGGGGCAGAACAATAACCTTGGTTCCGGCTCTGCCAACACTAGAACTGACCAACCTTTCCTGAGGCATACGTTGAGGCGCATGATCATGCAAGGCGCAAACGTGGATGATGTTCTTGAAACCATCAGGATTTTTGAGGAAGCCCACGAGCAAAGCCGCACCTACCTCAGCAAAGCCCATGCGGTTCAAGTCGCACTTTGTCGGAGATGTTGGATCTGGATCCGGCTCTGCTGATGCTGGAGACAACGAAGACTCGGTGCTGGAGGCGATCGGAACAAACACCGACTTACCCGCATCCTCGGATTACTCGATGACGTCGATGGATTTCCGGAAGTTCTTCGCGGAATATGAAGAGGAGTTCAACTCCAAAGCTGCAGAAGAAGGAGAAACCATGGATGAAGGATCCAGAGAAAACTCTCCCAAAACACAGGATGACATGGATCTCGGAGATAATCCCGAGGTCTAGATGTCCGAAAGTACAAATCTGAGCTTGACTCCGAGAAACGGACCCAAAGCCGTCTTTGCTACCGGCGCTGCCAAGAAGGCAAAGAAGAAGAACAAGAAGAACAAGACCCCAGCAAGATCTTCCAGTGAGGAGGTGATTGCCGAGGAATACAAGGAGGATTCATATGGAGCACTTATCCTAGACGAGCCCAAAGAAGAGTCGGTGGATGGACACGTGGTCACCGCAGGTGCCCGTAAACTCATCGATGCTGCATTAACTACACATACCCCTACTACGGCAGAACTTACTGCTGCAGAATTGGAAGAAAGGGCTCAAGCCCTAGAAGTGCGTCGCCAAGTACTCCTAGATGAACCCAAAATCATCGAGGAAGAGAAGAAGCGCATGGCTACTTCAGAGAAGCTCATCTCTTTACAACATCAGAAGAACCAGAAACGACACACATGTGATAATCAATTTCCGGAAATACGCAAGGTTCTATTTGAGGGAGATCCGGCGATGCCTCAACTCGACAGTACTGGAGATCTGATGTATCCAACACTAGTGCAAAACACTAGCGGTGCTCGAGATATCCTGGAAAATAATCCAGGCCCAGAACAGGTTCGATTGGGCATTAAGCTACTCACCAAGGGTCTGGAGCACCAGAAGGTCGCGAAGTCCGGGAGCGGAAACTGGTCTCTCAATCAGACCAATGTCGCACAGATCTAGCCTGGAACGACGTAAGACCCCAACGAGTTCCGGAACAGCATCACCGTTCCGACCGTCGGGAAGACAATCACTCAAGAACCAGATCTTCAGGGCGGCACCATAGAGCCGCACGTGACTGGCGCAACGTTGCTCCAACCGCCAAGCAAGAGGCAATTGCTGCACTGTATCCGATAAACCCTCCCCGGCGAGAGTCGAACGATCGCATGGAAGAAGACAAAGAGAAACATCGGGAGGAGGACCGTCAAACAATGCCACCTCCTAGACATACAAGTCGTCCGACTGAACCCCATTGCGATGGTAATGGCAGACGAAGGAACGTTGGACACCATACTGAGTCAAGCCAGCAGGGGGCTCGTCGAAATGAAGACCCTCCCCGGAACCGAAATAATGACGCTCCGGACGGAGGCCGGCGATCAGCTGAAAACAATCCACCTTCTCCACCAAGTAGCCATCACAACAGTTCCCAAGGAGACCAAGGGCGGCGCCGTGGCGAAGTAGGTGGTGGCAGAAGCCGAAGTCCGGCTCCAAGGCACCGTAGCCACAGCCGTCAATCAGGATGGTAATCTCTATCACCAAGTGACACGAGACATCGGATCAACTCCAATGTAGAGGCGCGGCGCTACGAGAATGAAGAAATCTATGTGGGTCCAAAATGCTTCGGACCACGCATAAGAGCAACAAGATTCCCGGAAGGATTTGCTATCACAAGGAACATCCAACCCTATGACGGTGTAGCTCGGCAAGATACTTGGCTCCAGGATTTTTTCCAAGCTTGCTGCATCGCCAAAGGCGAAAACAGCTTGGTCGCAACCCGATATATCCCACTTATCTTGCGGAAGACGGCATGATCATGGCTCAATGAACTTCCGGAGAACACCATCCACAACTGGTATGACATGCAAAGCGTGTTCTTTCGGAATTTCGAAGGCACATATCGGAGGCCCTGTACGGTAGGAGACCTACAGCGTTGTAGCTAGAAAGCCGGAGAAACTTGCCGAGATTATCTCGGACGATGGATCGACACAAAGAACTCCTGTGAAGGAGTAAATGACCAAACTGCGATTGAAGCTTTCATTGCAGGACTACCAATTGGTTTACTACGTCATCGCTTGAAGTGTGACAAGGTCACTGATATGGGAGAGATGATAGAAATAGCGAGCAAGTATGCAGATGCTAACAACGATGTAGAGGGATTACTAAACACCCTAGTTGTGCCATAGTCGGCAAAACAACCAAAGCAGCAAGCTCAGAAGCGCAAGAACACCTCGGAAGAAAAACCCAACACGAAAACGACAGTGGTCACTGCTACTTTCGGGTCTGGAGGATGAGGAGGACGCGGTGGTGGCCGCAGACGTGGTCGTGGGACATCAAGAGTCCAGGGTAGAGGAGACCAGCAACCTGGAAAAACCTACTCCTGGGCCGACATCGCCAATAACCCATGTGTGCATCACTTAGATGCTACTGGGGGCTCGTCCCATACAAACGCCGAGTGTCGTTTTAATGACAATATCAAGAAAGACGATGCCGCTGGCTACAGGGCTAAGCGGAAGAAGGGAAAGAAGAATCCCGAGAAAGACAAAGAGACCAAGCAAGATTCCGACATGGAGGAAGCTGATCCTTCAAATCCCAAGCCGGAGGGATAGAAAAACTTCCCAACAAAGAAATACACTTACGTTAGCTTCCTCGGATCTCAACCAGCTAAGGTCAATAAAGCAGTTCTGCATGAGCTCAATGCAACTGTTCTGGCTGTCCCCCAATTCCTGGACTGCTCGGAAGTGGAAATCACCTTTGACCGTGATGATCATCCGCCTAAGTTGCATAGGCGAGGAAAATATTCCTTAGTCGTCAACCCACTTATTGATGGCTATGGTTTCTCCAAGACTCTCATGATGGCGGCAACAACATTAACATCATGTATGTTGAAACGCTAAGCTGGATGCGGATCTCGGAGACCCAGCTGAACTACAGCTCTGTGATCTTTCACAGAGTTGTCCTAGGAAGACAAGCAAATTCCCTAGGAGAGATCACTTTGGATGTTACCTTTGGAACTCCAAAGAACTATCGGACGGAGGCACTTTCCTTCGAAGTGGGCCTGTTCAAGAGCGCGTACCACGCTATATTCGGACGTCCGGCTTACTTGGCTTTTATGGCTCGTTTGTGTTACATTTACAATATGATGAAAATTCCAGGTCCCAAAGGCGCGATGACAATCAGGGGAGACTCGAAGAAGGCATGAGAGTGCAAGGACGAAAATGCCGCCTTTGCTGAAGCCGTGCTGCACGACCAGGAGTACCAGGAGATCAAGAAGAACATTGATCCATCCGAGATGCCTGCAACAAAGAAGGAGGTGACAAATCCGAATCCGGAGTTCAAGGCATCAGAAGAGACGAAGAAGATGCCGTTGAAGGATGATGATCCCGCTAAGGTGACCTAGATAGGTGTAGGCCTAGATAGCGTATAGGAATGCGCGCTCGTCAAGTTCCTCCAAGAAAATCAAGATATGTTCACATGGTAGCCATCTAACATGACCGGAGTACCTAGGGAACTTGCCGAGCACTCTCTAAATGTACACCCGGATCCTAAACCCGTCAAACAGTCCCTATGATGTGTCGGCGATGAAAAGCGTAAGGCAATAGCTAAGGAACTAGCCCGGCTCGAGTTAGCCGGATTCATAGAAGAGGTCATCCACACTGAGTGGTCGGCCAATCCTGTAATGGTCCCTAAAAAGGACACCACTCATCTAAGGATGTGGGTTGATTATACTGCCTTGAACAAGGCTTGTCCCAAAGATTCGTTTGCTCTGCCTAGAATTGATGAAGTTATCGATTCTACGGCAGGCTCGGAACTCCTATGTTTTCTCGACGCATATTCTGGTTATCACCAAATCGGGATGAAGGAATCAGACAAATTCAAAACTTTATTCATAACCCCATTCGGAACCTTCTGTTTTCTTACGATGCCCTTTGGGCTCAAGAATGTAGGAGCTACGTACTAGCGCACTATGCAGTGTTTCCTCCATGACCAAATCGGACGCAATGTACATGCATATGTGGAAGACATTGTGGTGATGTCCAAAAAGAAGGAAACTCTAATTTCCGTCTTGGAGGAAACGTTCACCAATCTATGAAACTACAATATAATGCTTAACCCGAAGAAGTGCTTCTTTGGAATACTAGCCAGAAAATTGTTAGGTTTCATCGTGTCTCAAAGAGGCATAGCGGTGAACCGAGACAAGATTAAGGCTATACTCAATATTTCCAGGCCAACTCGCCTAAAGGACGTTCAAAGACTAACTGGTTGCATTGCTACAGTCAGTCGGTTTGTAAGCCGGGTTGGAGAAAGAGCCGCACCACTATACAAGCTCCTGAAAAAGACCAAAAAGTTTGTTTGGACTGACGAAGCTGAAGATGCACTACAAGACCTAAAAGCAGTACTCTCATCTGCTCATATCCTTGTAGCATTGGAACCACGGGAACCGATGTTGCTCTATCTCGCTACGACAAACAGAGTCGTCAGTGTCGTCATGGTGGTGGAGAGACTACAGGAAAATCAGGAACACCTGGTGCAACGTCTGACTTATTATCTCAGTGAGGTCTTATGTGAATCAAAGCAATGGTATCCGCACTATCAAAAGCTGGCTTATGGTGTGTTTTTTGCATCTCGTAAGTTACTGCATTCTTTTTAGGAACATCCAATTACCATGGTGAGCATAGCTCCCATGAGAGACATAATCACCAACGGTGATGTTATAGGACGCGTCGCAAAAAGGGGCATAGAGCTTTCAACTTTTGACATTGAGTACAAACCTCGTACAGTAATCAAATCCCAAATCCTTGCTGACTTTGTCGATGATTGGACAGAGACAACGGAGAATATGACCCTGCCAAAGTCGGAGTACTGGACCTTACATTTTGACGGGTCTAAAGCTCTCGAGGGCTCGGGGGCTGGCGTGGTGCTCAAATCACCCCAAGGAGATTAACTTTTCTATGTGTTGCAGATCTACTTCACGGTGACGTATAACATTGCCGAGTATGAAGCACTACTGCATGGAATCCAGATTTCTAAGGATATCGGCATCCGATGTTTGATGTGTTATGGAGATTCAGATCTTGTTGCCCAACAAGTGTCGGATATCTATAATGTGAATAAACACATGGCAGCATATAGAGCTGTCATGGATGAACTATCTAAATCGGTTGACGGGTTTGAAGTTCATGTTGGAGATATGCCCAAGAGGCAATAATAAAAGTGATTATTATTATATCTTTGTGTTTATGATGAATGTTTACATCCCATGCTATAATTGTATTATTAGGAAACACTGATACATGTGTGTTTTGTAGACATATAAGAGTCCCTAGTAAGCCTCTTGTTGAACTAGCTTGTTGGTTAATTGATGATTATGGTTTCCTGATCATGGACATTAGGATGTGATTAATAACAAGGTCATATCATTAGGAGAATGATGTGATGGACACACACCCATAGTAAGCGTAGCATAAGATCAAGTCATTAAGTTCGTATTGCTGTAAGCTTTCAAATCACATAGTAACCTATTCCTTCGACCATGAGGTTATGTTAATCACCATCACCGGATGAATACTTTGATAACATCAAACGCCGCTTCGTAACTGGGTGGTTATAAAAGTGTCATTGGGTATTCTGAAAGTATGAGTTGAAGCTCATGAACCAAGATTGGGATTTGTCCATCCATATGACGGATAGATATGCTCTGGGCCCTCTCGGTGGAATGTCATCTAGTTAGCTTGCAAGCATGTGACTAGGTCACAAGGGATGACATATCACGGAACGAGTAAAGAGTACTTATCAGTAACGAGGTAGAACTAGGTATGGAGATACCGACGATCAAACATCGGATAAGTATAATATCGTGAGACAAAGGGAATTAGTTTCGTATGTAAATGGTTCAATCGATCGCGAAGTCATCGTTGAGTATGTGGGAGCCATTATGGATCTCCAGGTCCCGCTGATGGGTATTGATATGAGATGTGTCTCTATCATGTCTACATATTCACGAACCGTAGGGTGACACACATAAGGTTCGAAGTTATTTTAAGTAGATATGGAATGTGCGTTGGAGACCGAATGTTGTTCGGAGTCTCGGAATGGATCCGGGACATCACGAGGAGATCCGGAATGGTCCGGAGAATAAGATTCATATATAGGAGATCATTTTATGAGATAGGAAATGTTCCGGAGTGTTTGTATGAGGATTCTAGAAGGTTTCGGAATGTTCCGGAAGGTTCTAGAAGATATCTTGGAGTTTGCTTGAAAATCAAGATAGGGATCAAGGAGTCCTGTTGGGTCAAGATAAGGAGTCGTGGGGGAGGAGGATTCCTTCCCACCTCCCCAACCCGCCGGCCCCATAGGAGGGGAGTCCTACAAGGACTCCCCTTCCCTGGCGCGCCCTCCCCTCTTTAAATAGAGGGGCAGGGGCGCCCCCTCCTGATACGCTCTCATAACATCCAATCTCTGCCGCCTCTCTCCTCCACCATATTCTGCACAGGCATAGGCGAAGCCCTGCAGAATTCTCTACTCCACCACCACCACCACGCCGTCGTGCTGCTGGGATTCCGTGGAGAAGATCTACTACCTCCGCTGCTCGTTGGAACGGGGAGAGGAAGGTCTGCTTCGACTCCGCACGTGTGACCGACTACGGAAGCGCTGCCGAATCGTGGCGCCGGAAGGATCGTCAACTTGACCAAGGGCGGAAGCGCTGCTGGAACGCGACGCCGGAAGGATCGTCTACTTGACCGAAGGCGGAAGCGCTGCTGGAACGCGACGCCGGAAGGATCGTCCACAGGATCTTGAGATCAGCAAGTGATCGACTACATCAACCACGAGATCTAATCTCGTTAACGCTTTCGGATCTATGAGGGTTAGTTCCCATCTATCTCGTTGCTCATGTCTAATAGATTAGATCTTGGCTTTTATCTAGATTAGATCTAGGTTTTGTTCGTTCTTGCGGTAGAAATTTTTTTGTTTTCCATGCTACGAACCCATCAGTGGTATCAGAGCCGTATCTATGCGTAGATCTGTTGCACGAGTAGAACACAATGTTTTGTGGGCGTTGATGCTTTTGTTGTCGGTGTCTTAGCGTGTACTTTCCATCTTGCGGCATGGTGGGATGAAGCGGCTCGGGCTAACATTACATGTCATCGCACATGAGACTTGCTCCACGCTTGACGTGCAACTTGCTTTGCACAAGTGGCTTTGCGGGTGTCTGTCTCTCCCACCATAGTTAAGATTCAATTTACAATGAGCATCTTGACAACACTTGTATCAACGTTGTGGTCCTTGTTCGTAGGTAAGATCGGTCTTATGCGAAAGCCCCAAACCACGTAAAACATGCAAAGAAAATTAGAGGCATCTAACTTGTTTTTGCAGGGGTTTTGTGATGTGATATGGCCAACATGTGATTGTGATTGTATTTGATGTATGCAATGATCCTTGTTGTAATATGGCAACCGGCAGGAGCCTAATGGTTGTCTTTAATTCTGTCAAGACCTGCGTGTCTATTCATCTTGTAATAGCTTTATTCCAAGTAGTTGTAATAGTTGCTGGTGATGATGGACAACCATGAGGCGGCGCCACTGACCTTGACGCAATGCTGGTGATGATGGAGATCATGTTCGTTCTTTAGAGATGGAGATCAAAGGCGCAAGAAGAAAAGGCCATATCATATCACACTAATTATGAATTGCCTGTGATGTTAATCCTTTATGCATCTTGTATTGCTTAGATCGCGACGGTAGCATTATAATATGATCCCTCTCACTAAATATCAAGTAATAAAGTGTTCACCCTTAGTTGGCACCGTTGCTAAGACTCGTCGTTTCGAAGCATCTCGTGATGATCGGATGTGATAGATTCTACGTGTGCATACAACGGGTGCAAGCCAGATTTGCACATGCGGAAACTAAGGTTATCTTGACGAGCCTAGCATGTACAGACATGGTCTCGGAACACGGAATACCGAAAGGTAGAGCATGAGTCATATAATTGATATGATGAACATGAAGATTGTTCGCCGATGAAACTACATCTTCTCTCGTGAAGATCGGACTTGGTGTAGTAGACTTGGTTCGTGTAATCACTAAGACAATGTGAGGGATGTTGTTTTGAGTGGGAGTTCACCTAGTTAGTTTAATAATTAAATTTGAACTCAATTTGTCATAAACTTAGTCTAAACTACTTGCAAATTGTTGTAGATTATGGCGACCCCCTCCATCAATTTCAATGCGTTCCTAGAGAAAGAAAAGCTTAAAAATAATCGAAGCAATTTCACGGACTGGTTCCGTGGACTGAAGATCGTCCTCAGGGTTGGTCAGTTGACCTATGTGCTCGATGCACCGCTAGGTGACCCACCTGCAGATAATGCCACCGATGACGAAAAGAATGTTTTCGCCACTCGGAAGAATCATTACTCCACAGTTCAGTGTGCCATCCTGTACGGTTTAGAAGCGGAGCTCCAACAGCGTTTTGAGCACCACGACCCGTTCGAGATCATTAAGGAGCTCAGGCTAATTTTTGAGACTCGCACGGCAATGGAGAGCTATGAGGCCTCCGAGAAATTCTTTAACTGTAAGATGGAAGAAGGAAGCTCCGTTAGCGAGCACGTGCTCACCATGTCTGGGTACGCTAAGAAGCTCCAAGAGTTGGGAATATCGATTCCTAATGAATTGGGGATTCACCGTCTCCTTCAATCACTGCCACCAAGTTATAAGAACTTTGTGATGAACTACAACCTGCACTGCATGAACAAGACGTTGCCTGAACTGTCGTCCATGCTGAAAACTGCTGAAGTGGAGATCAAGAAGGAGCAACAAGTGTTGATGGTCAATAAGACCACCAATTTCAAGAAACGGGGTAAGCCTAAGAACAAGGGCAACTTCAAGAAGGACGGCAAGAAAGCTGCCGCACCTGCTAAGAAGCCTAAGGCTGGTCCTAAACCTGAAACTGAGTGCTTCTACTGCAAGGGAGCTGGTCACTGGAAGCGTAACTGCCCCAAGTACCTGGCGGATCTGAAGAACGGCAACATCAAGAAGAAAGGTATATTTGATATATGTGTTATAGATGTGTATCTTACTAGTAATCGTAGTAGTGCCTGGGTATTTGATACTGGTTCGGTTGCTCATATTTGTAACTCGAAACAGGAGCTGCGGAATAAACGAAGACTGGCAAGGGACGAGGTGACGATGCGCGTTGGAAATGGCTCCAAGGTTGATGTGATCGCCGTCGGCACGCTCCCTCTACATCTACCTTCGGGATTAGTTTTAAATTTAAATAATTGTTATTTGGTGCCTGCGTTAAGCATGAACATTATATCTGGATCCTGTTTATTGCGAGACGGTTACTCTTTTAAGTCTGAGAATAAAGGTTGTTCGATTTATATGAGTAATATCTTTTATGGTAATGCACCTGAGATAAATGGTTTATTCTTACTGAATCTCGATAGTAGTGATACACATGTTCACAACATAGATGCTAAACGAATTAAATTGAATGATAATTCTACATACATGTGGCACTGTCGTCTTGGTCACATTGGAGTGAAGCGTATGAAGAAACTCCATTCAGATGGACTTCTTGAATCACTTGATTTTGAATCACTTGAAAGATGCGAAGCATGTGTAATGGGAAAAATGACTAAGACTCCATTCTCTGGTACAATGGAGCGAGCTACAGACTTATTGGAAATAATACATACCGATGTGTGCGGTCCAATGAGTGTAGCATCGCGTGGTGGATATCGTTATGTTCTCACTTTCACGGATGACTTGAGTAGATATGGGTATGTCTACTTCATGAAACATAAGTCCGAAACTTTCGAGAAGTTTAAGGAATTTCAAAGTGAAGTGGAGAATCATCGTAACAAAAAGATTAAGTTTCTGCGTTCTGATCGCGGGGGTTGAATATCTAAGTTACGAGTTTGGCATGCATTTAAAGAAATGTGGAATACTTTCACAGTTGACACCGCCGGGAACACCACAGCGTAATGGTGTGTCTGAACGTCGTAATCGAACTCTCTTAGATATGGTTCGGTCTATGATGTCTCTTACAGATTTACCGTTATCATTTTGGGGCTATGCATTAGAGATAGCCGCATTCACTTTAAATAGGGCACCATCTAAATCCATTGAAACGACACCATACGAATTGTGGTTTGGTAAGAAACCTAAGTTGTCGTTCCTTAAAGTTTGGGGTTGCGAAGCATACGTAAAGAAGTTACAACCTGATAAGCTAGAACCCAAAGCGGAGAAATGCGTCTTCATAGGATACCCTAAAGAAACAATTGGGTATACCTTCTATCATAGATCCGAAGGCAAAGTTTTTGTTGCAAAGAATGGATCCTTTCTTGAGAAGGAGTTTCTCTCGAAAGAAGTGACTGGAAGGAAAGTAGAACTCGATGAGGTTATTGAACCTTCTCTCGGATTTGAGAGTAGCGCAGCACCGGAAGATGTTTTGGTGCCGCCTGCACCAATTGAAGAGGAAGCTAATGATAATGATCATGAAACTTCGAACGAAGTTACTACTGAACCTCGCAGGTCAACGAGGGTTCGTACCACTCCTGATTGGTATGACTCTGCCTTGAACGTCATGTTGGTGGACAACGCTGATGACCCTGCGACGTATGAAGAAGCTATGGTGAGCCCAGATTCCGACAAATGGCTAGAAGCCATGAAATCTGAAATGGGATCCATGTACGAAAACCAAGTGTGGACTTTGGTGGACTTACCGGATGGCCGTAAGGCTGTCGAGAACAAATGGATTTTCAAGAGAAAAACAGATGCTGATGGTAATATTACCGTCTATAAAGCTCGACTTGTCGCGAAAGGGTTCCGACAAATTCAAGGAGTTGACTATGATGAGACATTCTCACCAGTAGCGAAGCTAAAATCTATGAGGATTTTGTTAGCAATTGCTGCACATTTCGATTATGAGATTTGGCAGATGGATGTCAAAACGGCGTTCCTTAATGGTGACATTGAGGAAGAGTTGTATATGGTACAACCCAAAGGTTTTGTCGATCCTAAAGATGCTAACAAGGTATGCAAACTTCAGCGCTCCATTTATGGACTGAAGCAAGCATCCCGTGGTTGGAATCAACGTTTTGATAAGGTAATCAAAAACTTTGGATTTATACAAACTTATGGAGAAGCTTGTATTTACAAGAAAGTGAGTGGGAGCTCTGTAGCATTCCTAGTACTGTATGTAGATGACATATTGTTGATTGGGAATGATATAGAACTTCTTAATAGCGTCAAAACCTATTTGAATAATAGTTTTTCAATGAAGGATCTTGGCAAAACGGCATACATTCTAGGCATCAAGATTTATAGAGATAGATCAAGACGCCTAATAGGGCTTTCACAAAGTACATACTTGGACAAAGTTCTAAAGAAGTTTAGAATGGAAGATAGCAAGAAAGGGTTCGTGCCCATGTTGTCAAGTAAGACCTTGAGTAAAATTCAAAGTCCAGCTACGACAGAAGATAGAGAGAAAATGAATAAAATTCCCTATGCCTCGGCCATAGGTTCTATCATGTATGCCATGCTGTGTACAAGACCGGATATAGCACATGCTGTTAGTTTGACTAGCAGATATCAAAGTGATCCTGGAGAGGAACACTGGACAGCGGTCAAGAATATCCTAAAGTACCTGAATAGGACTAAGGATATGGTTCTTTCTTATGGAGGTGATGAACAGCTTGTTGTAAACGGTTACACCGATGCTAGTTGGAACACCGATCTGGATGACTCAAAGTCACAGTCGGGTTACGTATTTATTTTGAATGGTGCTGAAGTGAGCTGGAGGAGTGCGAAGCAAAGCGTTGTGGCGAAATCTTCAACTGAATCAGAATACATAGCTGCTTCGGAGGCTGCACAAGAAGCCGTTTGGATGAAGGAATTCATTACTGAACTCGGCGTGGTTCCCAGTGCGTTGGACCCGATGGCCATCTACTGTGACAACACAGGTGCCATAGCTAATGCGCAGGAGCCAAGGTCACATAGCAAGCTGAAGCACATCAAGCTACGTTTCCACGATATTCGCGAGTATGTCCGAGATGGTGACATAAAGATTTGCAAAGTACACACTGATCTGAATGTGGCAGATCCATTGACTAAACCTCTCTCTAGGGCAAAGCATGACCAACACCAAAACGCCATGGGTGTTCGGTATATTACCATGTAATCTAGATTATTGACTCTAGTGCAAGTGGGAGACTGTTGGAGATATGCCCAAGAGGCAATAATAAAAGTGATTATTATTATATCTTTGTGTTTATGATGAATGTTTACATCCCATGCTATAATTGTATTATTAGGAAACACTGATACATGTGTGTTTTGTAGACATATAAGAGTCCCTAGTAAGCCTCTTGTTGAACTAGCTTGTTGATTAATTGATGATTATGGTTTCCTGATCATGGACATTAGGATGTGATTAATAACAAGGTCATATCATTAGGAGAATGATGTGATGGACACACACCCATAGTAAGCGTAGCATAAGATCAAGTCATTAAGTTCGTATTGCTGTAAGCTTTCAAATCACATAGTAACCTATTCCTTCGACCATGAGGTTATGTTAATCACCATCACCGGATGAATACTTTGATAACATCAAATGCCGCTTCGTAACCGGGTGGTTATAAAAGTGTCATTGGGTATTCTGAAAGTATGAGTTGAAGCTCATGAACCAAGATTGGGATTTGTCCATCCATATGACGGATAGATATGCTCTGGGCCCTCTCGATGGAATGTCATCTAGTTAGCTTGCAAGCATGTGACTAGGTCACAAGGGATGACATATCACGGAACGAGTAAAGAGTACTTATCAGTAACGAGGTAGAACTAGGTATGGAGATACCGACGATCAAACCTCGGATAAGTATAATATCGTGAGACAAAGGGAATTAGTTTCGTATGTAAATGGTTCAATCGATCGCGAAGTCATCGTTGAGTATGTGGGAGCCATTATGGATCTCCAGGTCCCGCTGATGGTTATTGATATGAGATGTGTCTCTATCATGTCTACATATTCACGAACCGTAGGGTGACACACTTAAGGTTCGAAGTTATTTTAAGTAGATATGGAATGTGCGTTGGAGACCGAATGTTGTTCGGAGTCTCGGAATGGATCCGGGACATCACGAGGAGATCCGGAATGGTCCGGAGAATAAGATTCATATATAGGAGATCATTTTATGAGATAGGAAATGTTCCGGAGTGTTTGTATGAGGATTCTAGAAGGTTTCGGAATGTTCCGGAAGGTTCTAGAAGATATCTTGGAGTTTGCTTGAAAATCAAGATAGGGATCAAGGAGTCCTGTTGGGTCAAGATAAGGAGTCGTGGGGGAGGAGGATTCCTCCCCACCTCCCCAACCCGCCGGCCCCATAGGAGGGGAGTACTACAAGGACTCCCCTTCCCTGGCGCGCCCTCCCCTCTTTAAATAGAGGAGCAGGGGCACCCCCTCCTGATACGCTCTCATAACGTCCAATCTCTGCCGCCTCTCTCCTCCACCATATTCTGCACAGGCATAGGCGAAGCCCTGCAGAATTCTCTTTTCCACCACCACCACCACGCCGTCGTGCTGCTGGGATTCCGTGGAGAAGATCTACTACCTCCGCTGCTCGCTAGAACGGGGAGAGGAAGGTCTGCTTCGACTCCGCACGTGTGACCGACTACGGAAGCGCTGCCGAATCGTGGCGCCGGAAGGATCGTCAACTTGACCAAGGGCGGAAGCGCTGCTGGAACGCGACGCCGGAAGGATCGTCTACTTGACCGAAGGCGGAAGCGCTGCTGGAACGCGACGCCGGAAGGATCGTCCACACGATCTTGAGATCGGCAAGTGATCGACTATATCAACCACGAGATCTAATCTCGTTAACGCTTTCGGATCTACGAGGGTTAGTTCCCATCTATCTCGTTGCTCATGTCTAATAGATTAGATCTTGGCTTTTATCTAGATTAGATCTAGGTTTTGTTCGTTCTTGCGGTAGAAATTTTTTGTTTTCCATGCTACGAACCCATCAGTTCAACACATCCCTCGAACAGAAAATGAGGAAGCAGATGCATTATCTCGTATAGGCTCTGCACGGAAAAAGGTTCCGGATGGTGCTTTTTTAGAGCACCTCAAAGTTCCGTCTATAAAAGGAGTAGACGAGGAATATTCGACCAAATCCGACTCACCTTTAGTAGCAGTTCTGGCTGTAATTCCCATATGGACTCAACCCTACCTTGATTACTTGGTAGATGGAAAATTACCCGAAGACGAAGTTCTGACCCGGCAGATCGTCCGATGAGCAAAAGCCTATGCTATAATTAGTCGTGAGCTCTATAAGCGGAGTGCGTCTGGGGTCTTTCAGCGCTGTGTATCTCTAGAAGAAGGAGTGGAAATCTTACAAGAAATCCATGAAGGCGAGTGTGGTCACCATGCTGCAGCCAAATCTCTAGTGGCAAATGCTTTTCGACACGGTTTTTTTCTGGCTTACAGCCAAGGCAGATGCCGAATGGCTGGTCAAGAGGTGCAAAGGCTGCCAAAAGTACGCCAAACAAGCTCACATTCCGGTTTATCAGCTGCGAACAATACCTATAACATGGCCTTTCGCGGTCTAGGGGCTTGATATGGGAGGACCGTTTAAATGGGCTCCAAGTGGATTTACTCATCTCTTAGTGATGGTGGATAAATTCACAAAATGGATTGAGGCTAAACCCGTCACTAGGTGTGATAGAGGAACAGCTAGAAGATTTGTCGAGGATGTCATAATCCGATATGGTTATCCGCATAGCATTATCACGGACAACGGGAGTAACTTTTCCATGGGAGAGCTTGCCGAATTCTATAATGAACAAAATATCCGGCTTGACATTGCATTTGTCGCACATCCACAGACTAATGGACAAGTCAAAAGAGCAAATGGTTTAATCCTACAAGGCCTAAAACCAAGACTCGAAGTACCACTACGACGTGCTGCAGGGGCTTGGGCAGAAGAATTACCTTCTGTAATATGGAGCTTACGAACAACTCCAAACAGGTCAACCGGATACACACCTTTCTTCTTGGTCTATGGCGCAGAAGCAGTTCTTCCTAGTGATTTGATTCACACTTCTAGAGTTGCCGCGTATATTGAAGAGGATGCCGAAATTTCTCGACAAAATGATCTCGACTTAGTCGAAGAAGTTCGCGTCGTTGCTAAGATGAGATCAACAGCCTATCAGTAGAAGTTATGCAAGTATCATAGCCAGAGTCAGAAACCGGTCTTTCAATAAGGGTGATTTGGTCCTCTGGCTTGTGTAGAAAAGAAAGCACAAACTTTCCCCATATGGGAAGGGCCCTTTTTAGTTAGCCGAGTAATGCACAATGGTTCTTACTATCTAACTAATATGCAGCCAGTCAAACAAAGACCTGCTACTAAGAAAAGAAAGAGAGCTGGAGACAGTACAGACCCGTAAGAATTAGACAGACCATGGAATATTGCTCAGCTATGTCCCTTTAATTCTTAGTTTATGTTTCTTTGTAATCATATATGTGTACATGTTCAATGATAAATAAAGTATTGGTTGCCTCAAAAAAAAATGAGAAGCTTTTTACCATCTTATTTCCGAATGATCATGTCACAGTCGAAAATCCCAGAATACTTGAAAGTACTTTATGCTCATGTTTGTTCTGGTTTAGATTTCCGATTCTAAAATTGCTACCTTCGGGTATAACTCTAAAATTTCTAGTCTATACTTTGGTTATTTATCTGATTGCCGGATGTGGGCATTTTCCGAGTAGTGAATTGTTGGTACTGGAAGTCGGCTTTGTTTCCGAGTTTAAACTCGTTTAGCAGTTGAGCTCCATTGCTCGGCAAAGATTCCGTGCTAAAGGTTGGCCATCTCATGAAAGGGACGAGGCAGAAATCCAGATAAACGATAAGTACAGACAAAAAACATAAGTACTTATGTAAACATTTCAGGCACGAAAATTATAAAGCCAAAAGTGCTAAATAGATAAAATAAAACTTAGCACCAGCAAAAGTATCATACTACTTATTTACAACGCGAATTGTTTTCAGAATAATACATTGTTTCTTCTGATGCTCTATGATGCAGGGGGAGAAGAAGGAGCTGCCGGCTCACTAGAGACATCAGCCTTGCCTCGATATCTTTCCGAGACGTTCAAATACGGGATGGTTTGTTTGTCGTCGGGAGCTTCACCAGTTTCTTAGGTGGGCGGAGGCGGCGTCTCTACGCGAGTGACGAAGGGAGTGCCGTAGCTGGTCAAGTCAGCTACGTGGCACCCATATCCAGTGTAGGAGTCCATGATTGCTTTGATGTCCTGCTCCTGACCGTCTTCATCCATAGTAGAATACCCTTTGGTTCATTACCAGATCTCCATGCTTCCATGGTGGCTCATGACCATGGTGAGAGCATTCTGCGTTGCGGTCCGCGCGTAGGACATGTTCCAGTCCTAGATGAGATGCAACATCTCATTGGCCTTATCTCGCACTTCAAAGCTAGACATTCTATGCATGTATGGAACCTTGAGAACTTCGCCAATATCCTCAAGGGATTGGTGGAAATCATGAAGTAAATCGCCGACTTGGGTAAGCCGGCTAGTGCAAGACTCGGTGGAGGCTGAATCCAGTAAATTCAGAGGACATTCGCATGTAATGCAAAAGGTAAGAAAATATATCCAAATTCCATAAGTCGGAAAAGACAGAAATTCAGAAAAGGAGAAACATACACTACAAAGAACGTGCTAACTAGTGACCCCAAATATTGGTCATAGAAAGGTCATAGTAATTCATCTATGACCTTTCTATGACCAAAAGCACGTAGCGAGGGTCACTATAGACAGCTAACGATCTTTTTTTTCAATTGGTCATGGGCAACTATGAGCAAAATAGATGGTCATAGTGTCTATGACCAAACAATTTTGTCATAGGCTATCTGCCCAGTCCACGTCAGCCAATCCTATGTGGAAGATTTCTGTGACCAAATCAATTGGTCGTGGATCAGATCCATCCCCGTTCAACTCAACCTTCTAAATGGGCCGAGCCCAATAATTCAGCATGTGTAGTTGTCTTTTTTTTCTACCTGACTATTTAATTTCTCTAAGCTGTGGCCATTTTACAGTGCATTTCCTTTTGGGCTGCAGCCTTTGTACATGTTTGACAAACTAAAGATCAGTTCTGGCACTCCATTCTATCATATTGCTCCATTACAATTTGACAAACTAAAGATCAGTTCTGGCACTCCATTCTATCACAATGCTCCATTACAATTTGACAAACTAAAGATCAAAAAAAAGATCAGTTCTAGCACTCCTCACTTCTTGAAGCAACACACTAGGACTCCTCACTTCTGGCAGCAGCAAGACTGCAAAACACACCAGCACTCCTCACTCCTGGCAGCAACAGGACTGCAAAACACAAGGACTCCAACACCATTAGCAACAGGCCAGCTGTTTGCATTGAGCAAGCAGATAAAAAAAGATAATGGAGGACAGAATTTACCTTCCAGCTTTAAACTAATCATCATCGTCGTCCTGCCTATTATCTTCACCATTGTCATAGTACTGGTACATTGTCTCATCAACTCCATTCTTGTTTTCACGTTCATCATCCACCAGCTCCGTCCTATGTTTCTTCATTCTTTCCACAACCATAGCATCAACTAACACTCGTTCATGGTGCCTTTGCGATCTGGTTTCCACATTGGATTCATTAGCTAGCACCAGAACTTCTAGCGTGTCATCATCTTGGTATGATAGGCCACCACCACCACCACAGGGACCCTTTTCCACTTCACTTTCCTTTACGCTCCACAAATGTCTGTGCTGGAACTTTTGCAGAACGCACCAACGCCCACCCAAAAGGGTGTCTGGCACATAGAAGACCTTTGTTGCTTGTGTTGTTAGAAGAAAAGGATCATTCTTATACCAGAACCTTGTAGTGTTAATGCTTATAAAGTGTTGACCCTCCCGAACTCGGCTCGTCTTCTTGCCGCCAAGATGAAACCAATCGCAGTGGAACAAGACGACTGAATGATGGACACCTCCGCTAGAATTGTATTGCAGCTTGATGATGCTTTTGAGCTGACCATAGAAGTCAATGATGGTCGACTCATGGTCTCTCTCCGCGACAATTCCACTATTTTGCGTGTTTGTATTTTTATCGCGGTCAACGGTGTGGTAGTGGACACCATCAACAACACATGCTGAATAGAGTCTCACTCACCTATCCGGTGCACATGCCAATCAAAATAGATCATCACTGACCTCATTCTTCTCGTACAATTTTCCAATTTGCAAAAATAGGAAAAGAGTGAATTCCATCATAGTACTACTCCAAATTCAAGTAATTCCATCATAGTACTACTCCAAATTAAAAGTACTCACATGATTCTTAAACCATCTAGAAAATCCCTTCCCAAGCCATTTGTCAACATTGATGCGGCTATCTTGACCAATCAGCTCTTCCTTGCACAAACTGCAATGCCAACAAAAATATATAGTTAATTAAATGTACATCAGGGTAAAATGTACCAAGAAAAAAGATATCGAGTGCACAAGAGATGACATACTTGATATACGGTAGAACCTCAGGGAAACTTCTGAGCACATACCAGCGCATATTGTCATAGTCATCACCACTAGCCTTTAAATAATGTGACCCTCCAAGGAAGTTGACACCATGGTTGAAAACTGAGACATCAGCACTTTGCGAATCGTTCCGCTCTCTATTTCTGCCCGGCCGATTAAATCTTGTTCCCACATCATCAAAGTACCGCGAGCAAAATGCCAGGCACTCATCAACAATATATGCCTCGGCTATTGACCCCTTAGGCCTCGTCGTGTTTCGCACATAACGCTTAAATGTAAGCATCCTTCTTTCGACGGGGTACAACCAACCGTATTGTATGGGACCGCTAAGTCTTGCCTCTTTGGGTAAATGGACCACCAAATGGACCATGACGGTGAAGAAGGCTGGAGGAAATATCTTTTCAAGTTTGTAGAGGATAACCAGAATTTATTTTTTGAGTCTTTCAAGAACAGATAGCTTAAGTGTTTTACAGCATAGCTCTCTGAAGAAATTCCCCAACTCAGCAACCGCTTCATATATTTCTTTATCCATTATTCCACGTAGTCCAGCAGGTAAAATCCTTTGGAGGAGGATGTGACAATCATGAGTTTTCAGACCTTTGAGTTTGCATCCATCAGGAGACACACATTTTGCAAGATTAGCGGCATGCCCATCTGGAAATCTCACCGCTCTGATAAATTCACAGAATGCAAGCTATTCTTTTTTAGTCATTGTATACCATGCTTGTGGCATCTCAAATGACTCACCACCTTCAACAGGCCATAGATGCAAATCTTCTCTTATGCCCATATCTTCCAAATCAAGCCTTGAGTTAAGTGTATCCTTTGACTTCCCATCAATGTTCATAAATGTCCCAAGAAGATTATCACATATGTTTTTCTCGATGTGCATTACATCAAGATTGTGCCTCAACTTGATATCTGCCCAATACGGGAGGTCCCACAGGATACACCACCGGTCCCAACATTGACCGTCCTCCCGCTTCCTTTTTCTTTGACCCTTTCCCGGTCTCACATCTTTCACCTTGTCAAGTTGCTGCTCGAGGTCTTGTTTACTGAACTCCGCCGGTGCGTCGCGGTTTTAGTATTCCCATTGAAATCTCTGCTTCTTCACCAATGAAGGTTGCGAGGAAGAAAACATCGGTTCCCTATCCAGCACAACTTGTTCCTTATTCTTTAAGAGCACGGGTTCTTGTCATACTGAACGCATGCTTGATAACCAGCCGTGAGCCTGCCCGACAGAGTGTGCAGCGCAGGGAAATCATGGATGCACCATATTACCGCAGCCTCTAAATCAAACTTATCAGGACTCGGGGCATCATAGGTACGCACACCCTCCCATAGCTTCATCAGATCTTCAATGAGGGGCTCCATAAAGACATCAAAATCCTTTCCTGGAGAAGATGGACCCAGGATCCACAAAGCCATCATGAAGTTGGATTGATCCATACATGCCCAAGGTGGAAGGTTGTATGGAACAACAAATACATGCCACATGCTATATTTCTTGCTCATTCCAAAAGGGTTAAAGCCATGCGTGGCAAGGCCAAGTCTTATGTTCCTCGCATCAGCGGCAAACTCTTTATGTTTATCATCAAAGTCTTTCCATGCCTCTCCATCAGCTGGATGGCTAAGCTCATTATCCACAGGCTGCCGCTTTAGCTTATGCCATTGTACCTCCTCAGATTGCTTCTTTGAAAAAAAATCCTCTACAACCTTGTAATAATAGGAAAGTACCTCAACACCTTCTCCGGAATCTGCCTCCTCCCATCTGCATCTTTCCACCTTGAGGCATCACATTGCAGGCACTTCTCAAGGTTGGCATATGTCTTCTGAAACAAGACACAGTTGTTTGGGCAGACATGGATTGAATCATAACCAAGCCCCAGTCCGTGGATTGCACACAATGCTTCTTCATAATTTTTGGGAATTGAGCTTTTAGGGTAGTGGATGGTCAAGATACGGAGTATTCTGTTGATGGCAACGTTGCTTATCTGGTAGAAGGACTTGACGTGGAGTAACTTCACAGTGAAAGAAAATTTGGACATTGTACCACCATCACTAGCTGGACGCTTCGCCTCCTCTATAAACTCGGCATAGATTGTATTCATTCCCTCGCCTTGTGGTTCGGATTGGTATAGATCCTTAAACAGATCAGGGATTCTATCATCTTCATCCCCATCCTCCTCCTCCAAAACAACATCCTCTTGCTGATCATCATCTTGTACAAAATCACCACCTTGTTGTGCATCAGGTTCATGTTCAGGTTCATCTCCAGGTTCTGCATGTAAAGCCTCTCCATGATGGATCCATCTATCATACGTGGATTCCATCCCACGCATCAGCAGATGAGCCTCTACATCATGTAGAGTCTGGTGATCACGGTTATTACAGCTGGGGCACGGGCAAAGAACTTGAGCACCCTCGACAACACTTCTATGAACAAAACTGTTGGGTCTGCAGCATAGAAAACAAAAAATTCCTACGATGAGAACTACACGCCAAGATCTATCTACTAGGTACAAAACAGCGGGTGGACATACATCCAACGAGAACTTACCGTCGAAGACAACGAGTTTTATTAACGAGTAGGAACTCGTGGTTGATGTAGTCGTACACTTGCCGATCTCAAGATCATGAGAAAGTCCGAGCGCCGCAACTCAGCAGCGCATCCGTACTCGCACACACGTTCAAGCCACCGGACAACCTCCACAACCTCGCTCCAGCGATCCAGCAGAAGCAGCAACTCCTTCCAAATGAAATGCCACCGGGAACATGTATCTTGCTAATCCGAGACCATGGGGGAATAATTCTAGAGGGGGAGAGAGATCCTTCACAAGGAGGTGTGAGGATGAAGGAGGGAATGGGTGGCCTTTTATAGGAGGAGGGGGGTACCCCCTCTCTCCATGGCCGGCGCATGGGGGGTGACCCCTCACCTCCCCCATTCATGTGGTGGTAACCCCTCCACATTAAAATGCCTCTTCACATTCCCTTTTAAAGTCTCCACTTTAAATGCATTAAAATTCTCCAAGTTTAATGCTCTCTCATTTAATAAAACTCTTTTATTAAATTCATTCAGAATTTTGTTAATTACTTTAATTAACAAACATTCACATATAGCCCCTTGCAATATTTCAATATCACATGCAGAACCACTTTCTGCAATTTCACCCGAAACAATTTCTAGTTTCTATCGAAACAATTGCTGCGCTTTGCAATTCTTTCGTCTAAAACATATGTGCTCCAAAATGGTGTCCGGTAACTCTTAAGTGTGTCACCCTAGGGTTCGCGAATAATGTAGACATGATTAAGACTCCTCTCAGATCAATAATCAGAAGCGGGACCTGGAGATCCATACTGATTCCTACACATTCAACGATGACTTCTGTGATCATGAGAACCTTTAATGCTAGTAACTAAATCCCTTTGTCTCGCGATATATTACATGTCCGAGATTCGATCATTGGTATCTCCATACCTAGTTTGATCTCGTTACCGACATGCACTCTTTTCTCGTTCCCGTGATATAACATTCTAGTGATCACATCACTTGCTTGCAAGCTATCTCAATGTGATATCACCGAGAGGGCCTAGAGTATATCTATCCGTCATCGGGATTGACAAATTCCACTCTTGATCCATGAGCCTCAACATAACACCTTTGTAGTACTTAACCCATCTTTATAGTCGGCCTATTACGGTGTGACGTTTGATGTTATCAAGATACTCTTCAGGTGATAGCAATTAACATGATTTCATGGTCTAAGGATAAAGATTACTTCGTATGATGTTATAGCAATATAAACATAATGACTTGATCGTAATGCTATACTTCGGATGAATGTTTATCACATCATTCCACGAATGGTGTGACCTTGTTATTAACAACATCCAATGTCCATGATCAGGAAACCTTGATCATCTTGTTAATCAAGAAGCTAGTCTATAAGAGAGGCATAACTAGGAACCCTTTTTGTTTATTAAACACACATGTATTGATGTTTCCGATGAATACAATTCTAGCATGTAAAAGAAACATCTATCATATATAAGGAATACATAATAACAACTTTATTATTGCCTCTCAGGGCATATTTCCTTCACAAACTGCATGAACTCGTTCACTCCCCTTATATGCTCAGAAGAAAGCCTTCTAACTCCTTTGGTAATCCAACGTCTATCCATCTGCATGCAAAAGACCAAAGAATTGTTAACATGTAGAATTCCTAAGCTTAGACAAAATGAGTCGGGCAGGAAGAGGAAGATCGGGCGGGGAAAACGGGGTTCGGACGGAGTTTAACGTAAAGCTCCAAGGGAGTGTCAACAGTCTTCTCATCATTGAGTTGGGCTCGAGTGATATAACATCAAATCAAACCAAACCAGAAAATTCCATAGCTAAGATTAGAGTAACATCATAGTAAAATTGCTACAGGGAGCATTTGAATGAATTGCTACAGGGAGCATTTGACTGAAAATTTTATAGCTATAGGGGGAATTCTACCAAACAATTGCAAGAGGGACACAAACTATTCCATAGCAACAGGGACACAAACTATTCCAAGCATTTCACCAAACAATTCCATGGACACAAACTGAAGAACAGACCTAGACCTAGAGGGGAGAGGGGAGAGGAGAGGGGCATAGACCTGGAGGTGCTCGGCCGCGGCCCCTTGCTCGGCCGCTTTCTCTGCCCCTTGCTCGGTCATGGCTTCGGTAGCACCGCCACCGACGGGAGTCACAGAAGGGTCCTCGTGGCGATGGGGAGTCGCAGAAGGGAGCCTCTTCCTCTTGTCCTGGTAGCAAGAAGAAAGCGGAAGGGGCTCCGTTGAGCAGCAGCACCGTCAATGGGGAGTCCGGTAGCACCACTGCCCCCGCCCTCGCTGGTCGCCTACACCGGCAGCAAAGAGGAAGACCCAATTTTTTTGCTAGGTTCCCCGCATGTCGCTGTGTACAGTCAGATACAAATAAAGTCTATTCATATACATAACAAAGGCCACATTATCAACAATACTAGCCTGGTTCAGTGGTAGGGGGCTATCTGAATCAGCGCCCGGTCATGGGTTCGAGTCCCCGGTGCGCTATTTTTTGCCAATTAACTAGGCGTGGGTTCTACCCATAGTATGGGCCTAACTAGGCACCATCCGGTGTAGCAGGTTTATTCGGGCGCAATATGCTAAATGGTTGAGCGGGCTGGTCCAGTCTAGCAAAGCATGCTAAATGGTCTGCTGAGAAAATATGGCCCAACATGCTAAATGCACTTGTCCCACCTGTTAGAATAGTCAAAATCATTGGGTCCCACTTGTTAGATGGTTCCAATGACACCTAGATACTGCCGTGTAGACGCCACTGCTGATGTGGCGACCCAGTCATGTCAATACATCCTAGTTAAGGACGTTACAGTATGGTCATATATGTTATGACCATTTAAATTGGTCCTAATCTACTAAAAAGGGTCGTGGACCACTACTGTTTAGGCTATGACCAATTCATGTAAGAATATTATAACCTTTATTGCTAAATTGGTCATAAAATTTATGGCTTTGGACCCTCCCAAATGGCCTACAACCATTTTGAACCAAATGGTCACAGAACTATGACCAAAAAAACCATGGTCGTTAGGAAAAGGTAACTAGTCAACACATTTCTTGTAGTGATACCAAAGATGACATCGTCAACTTTGGTCTTCTCTTCACGAAGACTCTGGAGTTTAGCCTGGAGTGCCTCAGTTATGTCCTTCTCTCAGAATAGTTCATTGTTGATATCTGAGATCCTTTGATCCTCGGCCGTGATCCTTCGATCACGTTCTTCGGTGGCCATGGAAGAGGATTCAAGAACTTGCGCAATGCTCCATACATGATCCGCCTTTTTCTTTTCTAGCTCCCGATGTAAGTCGGTGTTCTCCACCTCCAGGGTCTTCAGGTTCTCGGCTTCTTCAATCATAGCACAGGATTGCTTTAGTAGTGCTGTAGTGAAAAGAACAACAGTTGAATAAAAATTCGACTATGAAATAAAAGGCAAGGTTTGAGTTCTAGAATGTTTACCTTTAGCCTCATCCCTAGACACTTTCAGTTGAGAATTTTCAAGTCAGGGAGCTTTGATTTCTCTCCGCTTGTTGCAAATATTCTTCAGTAATTCCTAGTTATATGAATTAACTTTTTGTATGTCAGAATACCCAGAGTCAGAAGTCTACTAAAGACTCTGGCTAATATTTTTACTAATATCAGCACGAGCCTTGGGGGCTACACTAGTTCATTCTTTGGCATCCTAATAAAGCATAAATTCAGATTATCTATCCAACTTCATGATTGGGGGCTAGAGGATATGATATGGAATAAAGTAAATAAGATAAGTTGGAATTCCACTTACATGATGTTCATGGGTGAGTTTTCTCAGGCTCATGGACACCTCGGTGCTAACTTTCTCGGCAAGGGTCAGCGGGATTACTGGAGGTGACGGAAGCACACCAGTTCTCAGCCCCTCATCGCGAAGACGAATCTGCTCGAGAAGTTCGGAGTACTTGATCTCCTTCGCTTCTTGTGCCTCTTCCTCGGCAGTTATATTCCGGCTCTCCAAGCATTACTGGGCTAGCCGTTAGATCTCCTCCACTAATTTCCGAGTAATGCCAAGCTTGGCAAGACCTGGATTGTTGAGCAGGTTTTCAGCGAAGACCTCTACCGAGGGATAATTACCCAAAGAGGGTTCACCCTTATAAAAACCTGAGTCACCCATGGTGACGTCAGTTTGTGATCCGAGGAATGCTTGCTCTGCTTGATGAGCCGGATCTTCTGCGACGGCTAGAGATGGAGTAATCTCCAGCGCCGTAGAAGGCTGAGGGGCAGGTGTCGGAGCCGATGCGGCAGGAGAAGTCAAATTCAGCTTTGACTAGCACAGGGGCTTCGACAGACCTCCTTTCCCCTTGCCCTTGGTGAGCTATCTAGCTCTGAGGAAGTAATAGAATAAAGAACATTACATCTTAGAAAGAATTAAGACATATAATACAAAGACCTTGTGAGGAAAGATTACCTCTTCACAACAGGCACCTGCTTTGTGCCAGTAGCAACTATTGGAGTTTTACGCTTTCGGGTGAAGGTCTCTGACAGTGGAATCAATTCTCCTTCATCCTGAGAAATCTCAGGAGGTCCCTCGAGAGGAGCAAGCTCCGATTCGGGGAGGTCAGCAACCTGAAAAAGAAGAGATATCTCAGTATGGCCAAACAATGTAAAGATGAACACATAATTCGAGTTACTGCTGGAAACTTACCGGTACTATTGGATCTTCAGCCGTATGCATGTCCAAAGACAGCTCCGGGAGTTTCCTCTCGACCCACTCCCTTATCAGCCACTTGATTTGAGACTCGTATTCTTTATCCGTGTAACACTAGGAGCAGATTCTGAGGGAATCTTTCTTGGACGCTGTAATGGAGTGCATAAGCTGGTCTCCATGATGTTGAAGTGGCTGGATCCTGTGTGCCACCGAGTAGTGAACTAAGTCGGACCCCTTAAGGCCCTTGTGCTTCATCAAATATTCGATCCATCTCTTGGAAAGAAGAAGATCGTCACTGAGAGTCGGCGCATCTGCATCCCAGGACTCTTGGGGCATGGCGGCCCCGTCGAAAAAAGCCGGCAAAGCAGTAGCTTTACCGGGAGCAGGAATATCCTTGTGATAGAAGAAAGTGGACGGCCACTGTTTGACCGACTCACTGGCCCTAATCCGAGGATACACGCGCTCTCTCCTAACGGAAAAACTAATAGTTCCGGTAATATATGGATTATCGGTGGTGATAGAATTTCTTCGGACATGAAAGTAAAACAGGAAAAGAGTGAGACTCGGCCTAATGCCAAGGCACCCCTCGCATAAAGAGGCGTATGCGCTCATCTCTAAGAGAGAGTTCAGAGGAAGATGATGGAGTTGAACTCTGTACTGACCGATAACCTCAGAAAAGAAGTCTGAGGGAGGGAAACTCAAACCTCTATCGAGGTGGGTGCCGAAGTGTACCCGCTCATCGGCACGAGGAGTGGGGACGGTTTCGCCGTAGCCGCTCCACCAATCGCCGGTGCGGAGGAGCCCTTCGCTCTCCACAACGCGGAGCTTAGCGTCGTCGGGGACGCACGGGATCCAGACCCCGCGGTAGCTCTCCTTCTGCGCCACTGAAGCCGTCGCTGCTGTCGCCGCTGTGCCGGAAAATGATGCTGAAGCCATTTTCTTGTGAGACGGTGACCTAGGATGGGCGGCGCTGGAGGATTTTGGGGAGTAGAGGAGCTCTATGTTTATGGGAGGCGTTGGGAGGAAGGAAACGGCACAAGTGCTGGTGAAGAAGATGGAGTGGAGAATCCTAGCCACTTATATCCCCTAGCTGCGCCAAGATTCGTGCAAATGTGTACAGTAACCGTGAAACGCGTCGCGGAAGGAACTGGGTAAGCCCCACATGATGATTACGCCGCCTTGATCTACACACACACATTAAAACGACGCCTCGGTTCCGCAAAAGGTGGACCCACCAACGGTCGTGCTAACGGGAATGTCTGTCAGTGACGTGACTTGACCATGACTAGTGTCAGGTTACATCAGAGACCAAGTTTCGGCTTAGTTTGAATTTCGAGCTAGAAACCCAAATAACGTATTCATAGGTCCGACTTATTTGAGACCTGGATCTTATCCTTTCTTTTGAAGTTTCAGGAACCCTTCAAGATTCTACAAGACAAAGATCAAGCTAGACGATGATGAAATCTGACTCTGGATCTTGGAGGCTTCCGAGGACTGCTGTTGGGGATATACTTTTCGGGTATCCTCACTATGCCTCACTGACCAGGGTGGCCCACTTCGGGTTAGAGCTTTGCTTCACGGGTGGCCTAGCTAGGGAGAAGAGACGTAGTCTAATCCGGCTACGGGAAGGCCTAGATGACTTACCGACATAGGCCCGTAGTGTTACTTGTAGATCAAGATATACTCTGTAACTGACTCTTAGTCATAGCCGAATAGATCTCTCCCGTAAACCCTAGGTCGGATATCTATATAAATCGTCCTAGGGAGAGCCTTTAGGGCACCCTCACAATAGTCTACAATCTCAACTCGCATAGGAGAAACCCTTGTAACCCATATTCTGGCTCTGCCATATTACTGGATTGCTAGCAGGAGTAGGATCCGTCCAAAGCTGGCGGATTCGAACCTGGGTAAACTTGTGTGCTCACCATCCCGGAACACCATACGTCTCACACCCCTCTCTTCCACACGCCTCGAGGACCCCCTCATGGCGTACTTGTCATCAACCCGACAACACCTGCTCCTCATCATCCTACTGCCCTTCATCATCCTCTTCCTCGGGCTAGAGCTCGGCCAAGGTCTCCGTCACTTGGTCCTTGGTGAGGATCCAAGTGTTCTTGTCCATAATAGAGAAGACTTAGGGGCAGGGCAACTGAACCTGCTCACCCTGTGCATCATCAAGATAACTGAATTGATATGCTCGGAGCCTCAAGTTAGCATGGTAAAGACCAAGGAAGCCACATGCAGTCAAATATTTGACGTCCATGGGTTTGGAGCCGTCAACAGGTTCCATAACAGGTAGTACAATTTTCAATGCATAGGCAAGGTGGGTTACCAATCCACCAATGCGAATATCACATTTGGTCTTGTTGCTTTGGTGGCAGAAGTGCTAGATGAGTAGAGCTGCAGGACTGGGGCTTTGTGGTGAAGTGGGGAAGAGAGCCTTGGTGATCATTGCCATGTCCGCATTGGTCATGGAGCCTGTGTCACCTCTCCCTAGTAGAGTGTTGGCGAGGAATAGAGCATAGTAGCAAATGGTTGGGTTCTAGATGGTGGACATCTTCTTCTGATAAAAGTGCCTACCACCATTAACAGAAATAACCTCCCAAGTCGTTCCACTTGTGACGCTATAGAGGTTAGTAACATTAGGCTCCCCAGTATGAGGGAAGCTGAAAGAATTGCAAAATTGTTCGAAACTTACATCATAGTGTTGCCGATTCATGGTGAAGCTTATCATGCACAAATTACCTTTCTCCCTATGGTCGTTGTTGAAGGAGGCAAGGAACTCATGGGTAAGCTTGGCATAGGTGTCGTGGCTTGCGAAGCCAAGTACCGCCAACCCCGCCCTGCTGCACATGAGGTCGAAATCCCCATTTAACCCTGCTGCAGTGAGAAAGTTGTGGTCGGCCCAACGTGTGGGTAGCACCCTCCTCGATGAGACAATGTCCAACTTGGTGTTGCATGGGGCTCAGGACCCCGAGCTCGAGCCCTCACCCCGTTGGCACTTTCTCGAATGAAAGAGACTACCAATTTTGTTCATAGTGATGCACTGAAAAATTTCACCATAAAACCTTAGGCATATAGTTTCTATATGATATATGAATGATTCTACGTGGAAAAATTCAATCCTAACGTGAGAAATTAATAGGAAAAACAAAATAAGCTTGAGTTCATCCACTAGATCAATGTGAGAGTTTCAACCAATGAAATCTGAAAATAAAGCATGTATAGGGAACGAAACATATCGATATGTTGATTCCCCCATTCAAACGAACGAAATCCGCGAAGAATCAAGAGTTCGAGGTGGATTTTGAGAGGTTTGGAGAGAGAATATGAGATAAATAATGAGGAGAGGAGGAAGACCTAGCCGCCCCGGTGCGATTTTGTGGTCGCACCGAACTATATGGCCGGAACTATATGGGCGGGCGATGTTGCTCCGCCCGTATAGTTGCGGTGGCGCCGCCAACTAGGGTTTCTTTATATAGAAAACATCTATACGGATGCAACTATACGGCTGGATCGAAACGATCCCACCGTATAGTTGGTCGTTAAATTGTATGCCTCTCGAGATAAATTTCTAAAACTAGCATCGATATCTATACGACCGGAACTATATGGCCGGATTTTTTACTCCTGTCGTATAGTTGGTCTTTAAACTCTCAGTACCTTTGGGATGAAATTCTATGAAGGCATCGATATCTATATGACCGGAGATATACAGACGGAATTTTTTATTCCCACCGTATAGTTGGTCTTTAAATACTCTGTGTCTTCAAAGAAAAATTGTTGATGACTGATACGTTGCAAATGTATCTATAATTTTTGATGTTCCATGCTTGGTTTTATCCACTTTCTTGTGTTTTGTTCCAACTTTAGAGTACTTTTCATATGATTTCTTGGACTAACCTATTAACAAGAGCCACAGTGCCAGTTGCCTGTTTTCTGCTATTTTTGGTTCCAGGAAGGTTACAAAATGAATATTCTCAGAATTGGACTGGACAAAAGCCAAAGTTCCTATTTTCCCGGAAGACTCACGGAGCCAGAAGGAGAGTCGGAGAGGGGCCACAGGGTGGACACACCATATGGTGGCGCGGGCTAGCCCTGGCCACGCCACCAGGTGGTGTGGGCCCCCTGGCCGCCCACCGACCTTGCCTCTTCGCCTATAAGAGCCTCCCGATGCATAAAACCTAGATCGTCAATCAGAAATCAACGAAAAGTTCCGCAGCGCCGCTGCCACCGAAGGGGAGATTCGGGGGATGGAAAGTCTCTGTTCCGGCACCCTGCTAGGACGGGGAAGTGCCCCTGGAGCCATCTCCATCGATCTCCACCACCATCTCCATCACCGTTGCTGATTCCCATGATGAGGAGGGAGTAGTTCTCTCTCGGGGCTAAGGGGTCTACCGGTAGCTATGTGTCCATCTCTCTATGCATGATCTTATCGAGATCATGAGCTTATAATCTATAGATCTACCTTGCTACTCAAGTGCTTTAATAGATCTCTACTCTCCCCATGTGTGTGAGAGTGATAGCGTGCACACCATGCTGGCACTTAGGCTAGAGATTACAAATACTTGTTATGATTTATATTTGGAGTTGGATATATTTATGAAATTGTGCTATTTGTTGGAACCATCTAGTGCTCAAGGTGACAGTGTGGGGTTTTCTAGATGGGAAAGACTTAGTTTGAGGTGTGCTGTTATAGCCCTACCATGGATTAGAGTGTCCAACCGGAGAGTAGTTTAGAGTAGTATCATAAAGAGAAGATATTTATATGAGAGTGTTCACTAGTGAAAGTATGATCCCTAGGCCTTGTTTCTAAGCATTGAATCTCCGTTTGCTACTAGCTCTGTTACATGTTTGCTTGCTTCCTTCTTTATTTCAGTTTGCCTTTAGTCTCTTCCACACCATCAAGCTATTTTCTATCACCGTTACCACTTATAATTATCCATGCCACTTGTATTTCACTATCTCTTCGCTGAGCTAGTGCACCTATACACCTGACAAGTGTATTGGGTGTGTTGGGGACACAAGAGACTTTTTGTATCTTGATTGCAGGGTTGCTTGAGAGGGAATACCTTTGACCACTTCCTCCCTAAGTTCGATAAACCTTTGGTGATCCAGTTAAGGGAAAACTTGCTGCTGTTCTACAAACCTCTGCACTTGGAGGCCCAACAACTGTCTACAAGAATAGAAGTGCGTAGACATCAAGCTATTTTCTAGCGCCATTGCCGGGGAGGTAAGGTAAAAGGTATTCACACCGGAGGATTAAAGAAGAAGAACCTCCCACGGCAAACGCCTATTTTCTGGTGTGAGTACTCGAAGTTATTTCCTTTAGATTCTGCAATTTTGTCTTTTTGTTTCTTGTTTTCACTAGTTAGACTTAATGGAAAACAACAACAAAATTAGAGAGCTTTATAGTATTTATCTTGAGTTAGGACATGAAGTGTTTGAAGAGAAAATTAAAAAACCTATGGAACTTTATTTGCATGCTAATAGCAATGTTGTTAGTATGAATTCTTTGGACACCATTATTGCTAATGCTATGGAAAAGTCTAAGCTTGGGGAAGCTAGTTTTTATGAAAATGATCTTTTTAGTCCCCCAAGCATGAAGGAGAAAATTTACTTTGATGATTCTATGCCGCCAATATATGATGATTACAATGATGAATATGCTATTTTCAGTCCACCTACTATTGAGGAGGCAAGTAATTATGACTACAATATGCCTCCTATATTTGATGATTATGGTGATGAGAATAATAATGATAGCTATTTTGTTGAGTTTTCTCCCACTACAATTAATAAGAATGAATATGTTTATGTGGAGAGTATTAATTCTTTTATGCATGTGGCTCATGATAAGAATGTTTGATAGTTATATTGTTGATTTTATTCATGATGCTACTTAAAGTTATTATGAGAGAGGGAAACATGGTTTTATGCATCTCAATAATATTAAGTTTCCCCTCTTTATGTTGAAAGTCTTGAAGTTGCACCTGTTTTGCTTTCCTATGATTGTTTCTTTGTGCTTTCATGAATTGTTTCTTTACAAGTTTCCTATGCATAGGAAGTGAATTAGACTTAAATGTGCTTTGAATTTGCTTCTTGATGCTCTCTTTTACTTCAATTCATATTTCTTATGTGAGCATCTTCTCAAACTATCATGCCTAACTTAAAGGCATTAAAGAAAAGTACTTATTAGGAGATAACCCAAAAGTTTTAGATGAGTCTTGGAAGTTATTGCCTCAGTAATAACCGCTCCTTATCCATTTATTTTCTTTTTGTGCCAAGAGTAACCTCTAATGAGAGAGAAATAATGATTGGGAAAGTTGCTGTCCCGAAACAGATTTATGTGCTTCACCGTAAAAATTCGTGCAAAATCTCTAAACGTCTTTTTGAGGCATAAATATTTGTTCTTCTACCCCAGGTTGTTATATAACTTTCGTTAGTTCAACACTTTTTGATCTGAGCAATAGCAGGTCTTCGAAAAAATTCTTCTTTACCTATTGGTCTGTTTTGACAAATTTCTGTCATTTTCTGCATTTGCTTCTTGTTGGTTCCTTTTTGAGTTCTTTTGGGGAATTGAGATTTTTGAGGGAAGTGCTACCGTAGCTTGTGTTTTAATGGAAGTTTTATTGGTGTTGAAACTGAACCTTAAGACTTATTTATCTTGAGTGCACTAATGTTGCTAATTAAGATGGTGAGAAGTTTTGTATGATGGAAAAAATTCAGGTGTATGGAAGGAATGAGTAATGAGATGAAGGATGGACTAAAGCTCAATCTTGGGGATGCCACGCGTGTCACCCCAAGAAATATCCAAGAAGTACAAGCGTCAAAGCTTGGGGATGCCCAAGGCATCCCTTCTTCATCAATAAAAATCCCAGGTTTCTTCCAAACGCTTCATTTTTATTGTTTCATGCACAGTTGTGTTTTTCTTGGAGCGTCGTCTTTTTCGTTTTTTTTGGTTTTTCATTTTCTTAGTTTGCTTAGTTTTCTGAATAAATTGGTTGGACCCCCTCTTTCTTACATTGGTTTGCAAATAGTTTGGTTTGGTTTGGAAAAGAGTAGGAAAGTTCATGCTTATGTGGTAAAAAGAGCTCGTTTTTGACTGTGGCCTATACTTTGTCATGCCATGCTTGATATTGTTTTTGCTTTATGCTTAGTATTCTTTGTTGTAGCATGACTTGTTATAAACAATTGAGATTGATTAATGTGCCTTGGATGAATCATGGGTTGTTTTAGCATATTAAAGCATAGTATAGTGGTATTCTCCTTTGATGCTTTATTTGGGTTGACTTGGCGCATGCTCACACCATGTTATGACTATCTCAAGTCACCATAGCCTTTATGATCCTTTAGTTTTCAAATTGTAGTATCACTTTATGCTTTGATCAATGATGTTTTGTCGCTCTGCATGATTATGGCCATTATTGCTCTCTTAGTTTGTCGCTCCCAGTCTTTTGATAGCCTCCACAACAAAGTATGAGTTCCACTCATGCATCCAACTCCCTAAACCAAGTTATTCCAAAGAGTCCACCATACCTACCTACTAGCTTATGCTATTCCAAGTATATTCATGCTTTTGTTTACCTTCCAAATTAAACTTGTTATGAGAAAACTAGTGATTAAAGCTCTCACGAACTTGATGGCACACTTTACTTTACTTGCCCTTAATAAACTTGAACCATTGTGTCGTTTATGTTGTATATGCTTGCACTTATTTGTTGGGAATTAGCAGAACCATGCTTTCATGGGGAACGCTTTCAACATTGCACTTGGTACTTGTACCTAGTTGATATCATGCTCTTTTGTATATGGATGTCGTCGGTGTGAAATGAAAGGGGAGCTTGTAAGTCCATGGAGTTATGTATATGTGTTAGAGAAACGCCTGGGCCACTGGTCTAATCCATGCTGACATAGTGGAAACCTGCAGCGTAACCATAATGAGTTGTCTATGAAGCATTCTTCTTATAAAAAAAGAGTCCTATATTGAGAAAAAAAAAGAGAAAAAGAAAAAAAGATATTATGAAAAGAGGAAAGAGAGAAAAAAGCACCATATTCCCATGGTAAATAATAAGATTGCTGAGATGCTCGTTGTCTGCTTGCCTTGTCATTTTGATATGGGGATTCTTCCGTATCATCGGGCAAGGGGTACCCCGTTGGCGGTTCTCTATGATACACATGTACTTACCATGAGAAGAACTTACCGGTGACTAAACTTGAGTAGCATGAGGAGCGGCCCTCGTATTCAAGGGACATGAGATTTCCAACTTATACTTTGTCAAGCATATACTCCATAGTTTGTTCACTTTAACCTTAATCACTTCAAGATGCTTATGATAGGGGAAATGAGAGCTCAAAGCTAATAAGTACCATAATTTTTGGAAGCTCTTTATGAGACTTGAATCCCTACTTCCTTCTATGAAGGCCTTTCTTTTACTTTTATGTTGAGTCTCCACCTTCTATCTTTATGCACCTACTTTGAGAGCATAGTGGCCATTCTTAGTTCTATGTGCATTGTCCCAAGACTTCTTGATTGATGCATAGCTTTGATATTGCTTGTTTTAGACTATTTGTATCTAGTCACTCTTATGAACTTTGATGGTGTCCTATGCATTTATGTTTGCTACTCTATGAGGGACAAGCTGAATGCCACGATGCTATGTTTTCTTTATGTGAAACAAACGAACGTCTTGCAAAGCATTGTTATTTATTAATCTTTTGTTTGTGCCTTTTCATGTTGCAACATAGTTTCTTTGTCTTATTGCTAGAACTTTATCTTTCATGATATGATTGAAGTACTATGATCCCAGCTTTGAATGTTTTACAAATACTTCGATCAAGTCTTTGATGGTGCATGTCACCTCAAAAATTATTCTTTCTTTTTATCACTTACCTACTCAAGGACGAGCAGGAGTTAAGCTTGGGGATGTTGATACATTGCAAATGTATCTATAATTTTTGATGTTCCATGCTTGGTTTTATCGAATTTCTTGTGTTTTGTTCCAACTTTGGAGTACTTTTCATATGATTTCTTGGACTAACCTATTAATAAGATCCACCGTGCCAGTTGCCTGTTTTCTGCTGTTTTTGGTTCTAGGAAAGTCAGAAAATGAATATTCTCGGAATTGGACGGGACAAAAGCCAAAGTTCCTATTTTCTCGGAAGACTCACGGAGCTAGAAGGAGAGTCGGAGAGGGGCCACAGGGTGGCCGCACCATATGGTGGCACGGGCTAGCCCTGGCCATGCCACCAGGTGGTGTGGGCCCCCTGGCCGCCCACCGACCTTGCCTCTTTGCCTATAAGAGCCTCCCGATGCATAAACCCTACATCGTCAATCAGAAATCCATGAAAAGTTCCGCAGCGCCGCTGCCACCGAAGGGGAGATTCAGGGGACGAAAAGTCTCTGTTCCGGCACCCTGCCAGGACGGGGAAGTGCCCCCGGAGCCATCTCCATCGATCTCCACCACCATCTCCATCACCGTTGCTGATTCCCATGATGAGGAGGGAGTAGTTCTCTCTCGGGGCTAAGGGGTCTACCGGTAGCTATGTGTTCATCTCTCTATGCATGATCTTATCGAGATCATGAGCTTGTAATCTATAGATCTACCTTGCTACTCAAGTGCTTTAATAGATCTCTACTCTCCCCATGTGTGTGAGAGTGATAGCGTGCACACCATGCTGGCACTTAGGCTAGAGATTACAAATACTTGTTATGATTTATATTTGGAGTTGGATATCTTTATGAAATTGTGTTGTTTGTTGGAACCATCTAGTGCTCAAGGTGACAGTGTGGGGTTTTCTAGATGGGAAAGACTTACTTGAGGTGTACTGTTATAGCCCTACCATGGATTAGAGTGTCCAACTGGAGAGTAGTTTAGAGTAGTATCATAAAGAGAAGATATTTATATGAGAGTGTTCACTAGTGAAAGTATGATCCATAGGCCTTGTTTCTAAGCATTGAAACTCCGATTTCTACTAGATCTGTTACATGTTTGCTTGCTTCTGTCGTTATTTCAGTTTGCCTTTAGTCTCTTCCACACCATCAAGCTATTTTCTATCACCGTTACCACTTATAATTATCCATACCACTTGTATTGCACTATCTCTTCGCCGAACTAGTGCACCTATACACC
Organism: Avena eriantha; assembly: GCA_910589775.1. Lineage (NCBI taxonomy): Eukaryota > Viridiplantae > Streptophyta > Magnoliopsida > Poales > Poaceae > Avena > Avena eriantha. The sequence continues at coordinate 511,045,226 of OU342742.1, forward strand.
TGACAAGTGTATTGGGTGTGTTGGGGAGACAAGAGACTTCTTGTATCTTGATTGCAGGGTTGCTTGAGAGGGAATACCCTTGACCACTTCCTCCCTGAGTTCGATAAACCTTGGGTGATCCACTTAAGGGAAAACTTGCTGCTGTTCTACAAACCTCTGCACTTGGAGGCCGAACAACTGTCTACAAGAATAGAAGTGCGTAGACATCAATGAGAAAGATATTTATATGACCGGAACTATACGGCAGGAACTTTTATTCCCACCGTATAGTTGGTCGTTAAACCATCAGTAATCATCAAAAAAAATCTATTTCTTCGAGGGTACCTTCTTATCCCAAAACTTAGCAAAATACCTTGTTTTTAACAAAAAATTGACAGTACAAACTATCGACCAACATTAGCATATTAAAAGCAAAATTTTAGCTTTTGTAAATAGAAAACTCAAACTTTTATTCGTATTATTATTCTCTACTCATTCAATCAACATTTCTACTACTTTTTGATAGCTGCATCTTCACGGGCGCGCTTCCGCAAGAATGTCTGTGAAAAAGTGGTAGGAATGCGATGAACTTCTTATTTTCTAATCTATTTAATTGACATGATGGGTTGACTCCCATTAAGCATTTATTAAGAATGGATGAGTAACTCAACCTTTTCTCAAATTCTTACCTTTGGTTGCCCCTTATCAAAGGCGCTTAACGTATGAACTCGTTTTTCCGGTGGAACATATCTTTCTCTTGCTCCTAGCTTCTTTGGAAAATACCAGATGATTTCAGCGTCATAAACATTGAAGACTACCTTTCCTTCAGCACAATCTACTGATGCACCTGCAGTATTGAGGAAAGGTCTTCCAAGTATTATAGATACTCTTTCATCTTTAGGCATCAAAAGAATAATAAAATAAGTGGGAATAACATGCTCATCTATTCTAAGTAGAACATCCTCGATCATACCAATGGGTTGTTTAGTGAACTTGTCACCCATCTATAAAGTGATAGTACTAGGAGAATACTCCCCTAATCCTAACCTTTTATAGAGGGAGTATGGCATTACACTAACTCCTGCTCCTAGATCACACAAGGCATTATGAATATTATTTTTGCCTATTGAGCATGAAATAGTTGGTATCCCGGGATCTCCAGACTTAGACAACAACTTCCCATTAGCAGGATAGCTCGTTACCATGGCAACAATTTCAGTTATTTCTTTCTTTCTACTAAGAATATCACAGAGGAAGTTACCATAAGTAGGAACTTTGATTGCATCCGCAAATGGAATTTCCAGACGAAGGTCCCTAAGTGCCTTTGTAAAAGAATTATAAATTACCTGATCCGGTGCTTTCTTTTTTCAATCTGGATAAGGAAGCTTTTTCTCACCTGACTTACTCTTGTATTTTACATTTTGTGGGGGGGGAGGCTCTTTTGTTGCTTTCTTTTGTTTTCTACTACAACTTCATCTTCCTTTCTTATTTCTTTATCTTATCTTGGATCAACCATCTCTGCATCAGAGTCATAATGGTCATCTTGTGCATCATTTTGGTCCTCCTTGGTTTGATCTTGCGTTTTAGTTTCATCTTGATGATCCACCAATGTATCATCTTCTTGGCTTGCTTCGAGCAAGGCTTTTTCCTTTCGCTCTTTTTCGGCTTCGTATTCAAGTGGTCCTAAGGGTCCTGTAACAACTACATCCCTTCTTGTGACAAGATTAGTAGAAACAGGAATATCTTTATCTTCACGAAGAAAAATTTGATAACCAGATGCTATTTGTTCACGCTAGGTTTTAATCATACGAAGGTACTTGTGAAATAATTTAATTTCTTGGCCAATCTCCTCATAGTTTTCCTTGAGTTCCGCCAAAATCTTTTTGTGTTTTTGTAAATACTTATGCAAGTTATTATGAGATTTTACTTGTCGATGTTTTAATTCCAGAAAAACTTTTCTAGTTTAATCTTCTTCAGTTAAAACTTGTAACAAATCTACTTTGTTTTCCTTAACAAGTTCAGAAGGTATACCTTTTTCTTTCATAGTTTTGCGTACCTCAGGCATAAGAGCAGGAGTTATGTGAAGTATCCCTTTTTCTGGCTTAGTGCCAAAATTCGGATTATATAAAGATTCATTCTTAGCCCTAGTAGACATTAATTCCAAACATTCTTTAATAGTCAAATTATTTATTTATCCTCCTGCTGAGAAGTCAAGCAACTCACTACATTGAGTATTGAGACCATGGTAAAATAAATGGAAAATTGTTAGTTTAGAATAGCCATGATTAGGAATACTATTGATCATTCCAAAAAAAACTTTCCCAGGCTTGTGGGTAGTTTTCTCCCATGTTCTGACTAAAGTTTCCTATGTTCTTTCTTAGTTCAGTTACCTTTTTAAAAGGAAGAAACCTATTTATGAATTTAGTAATGCAGTTTTTCCAACATTTAATGTAATGGCGAGGGAGAGAATATAACCAGTCTAGAGCTTTACCTTTAAGAGACCATCGAAATAATTTAAGACGAGAGAAGTCTCTTGGCAAACCTTTTGGTCCAAGCGATGTTATCACATTGTGAAACTCTCTAATATGTCTTCCTAGGTCTTCATATACCCTTCCACTGAAAGCTTTCTCCTGCAAAATTTTAATAATTCCACCATCAAATCGATATTCTCTAACTCTAGGATTAGGGAACTCTATTGGTTTTTTAAGAAATTCAGAACTTGGAGCACTGTATTCCCTGAGAGTTTTCTCAGGTTTCATAGGAGTTGTCCTGTAAATAGATATGATTTCCATAATATCACTCAGGTTTTCAACTTCAACTTTATTTGATCTTAAAAGTTTTTCGATAATTTCTTCGCGCCTCTGAGCAGGCGCGTGCTCAATATAATATGGCAGGTAGGTCCTACCAGAGCGTGTAGACCGTTTGTCTCCTAAGGAGAACATTTTGTAGTAGTAACACCTGAAATGTCAAGAGACAAACACTTAGAGCTTAGCTCCCCGGCAATGGCGCCAAAAAATAACTTGATGTCTGCAAGAGCACAGATTGTTTGTAGCTAGTTTCGAAGTTCAGATATCGATCCCACATGGAGCCCAAAGGTAAGTGTTTATAGGTGAAGTCTCTGTCACACCCGAAGTTGTCACAGGTCTTCGAGTGAATTGACTGCAAGTGTTAAAATAAGGAATTGGTTTTTGATTAAATGAGGTGTATTTAAATAGAACTAAAATGTAGATTTCAGAAATATAAAGCATAAAAGTGAAGAACAACTTTGTTGTTTGTTGTTTCATGGTGATAGTGACTATGCTAGGTGGACGAGTGATAAATGTAACAATTATAATCTTATAAATATATGTGTAACAATTATAATCTCATAAATGTAACAATTTCCTGCAGATTGCGAGCAACCCATAATTAGTCGGAACTCCTCTTGGTTGATTTCATCCCAACTTCAATAATCCTACTAGCTTGTTACCAAAACCATGGTCAGACACAAGACGATTAAGACCCTTTAGGTCGCTTAGCGATTAAGCTCCTTGGATCGTACTAATGCAATAAGCATAGTGGTTACTCGTTATCCCTGAGTCAACTAGCTTTCCATTGATATCCCGGTGTCACCCGGGGGTCGCGGTCCACTAGCGAACAAGATCTTATCTATGTAGAACAAAGCATCATGTTGTCTGGGCCCTTAATTGGACAACAAGCATTAGGAATCCCACAGATAGTCAAGCACACGTAATATAGTAATTAGAATCAATCACAAACTAATGGAAAATATGAAGGCACATCACATCTCACCAATTCCCCACATCTCCCATGCCCAAAGGATTTACTCACACATGAGAGAAGAATGGATCATAAATATAATTGAATAAAGGGAATTCGTCTTTGCATTACCATGGAGATCCACAATAAGAATAGAAAAATATCTAACACAACTCAAGATGGGAAGAATCAACCTCAAACCCTAGTCTTACAAGGTGGAGATCCCTCTCCCTCTCAAGTACAAGTAGTGGCTATGGGGGTGTATTGGCTAGGAGGTTGAAGATCGTGGAGCGATATGAAGAACGTCTTCCCCTTCTTCTCTGGATCACTTCTTTCTCCCTTCTGGATGGTATGGCGGCTACTGTGTTGTGTTTTTGTCGTCGGTCCCTTCACGGCAGTTGTCCCTTTTGACAAGACAGAGGCGGCAGCTACGATACGGCGAGAACTATATGGCCGAAAAAATATTCCCGTCGTATAGTTGCTCGTCAAAGCTTCTGTGAGCTCCCCTCGCATGCTTCCAAGGTGGGAATCGCTTGCTTTCTCCAGAATATTGTGTTTCTCTAGTTAAATCCCTCTGTTGACATTCAGAACCTGAAACACACATTAAAAACCAAGTTTTCTTTGCTACCGAAGTATTAACGTTAGGTAAAGCTAGAAAATGCTCAAATCCGGGAGAAAACCATCAATAAAAGCCATAATAAATGTGTCGACTCTCACAGCTACTAGCTTCTTCTAAGGTGCCTTGGACTTTTCTTTGAGGATGAGCCTGCCCCATTATCTTCTCTACTTTGATAAGGACACTCAGCCACAAAGTGCAAACGATCTCCACAATTGTAGCAAGTTCTCAGTTTTGGGTCATTTTCCTTTTGCCCATTTGACTCATTCTTGCACTCAAGTTCAGATATATCCTTAGCTGGGTCCTTCCAAAAGTTTCTTGCATAAAAGTCCATGTACTCATCATGAGCATGCTTGACCTCCTCGGGACAGCTCATGGAGACAATGTCAAATCCTCTATCATCTTCATCTTTTTCAACAACATTGGCCTTCAATGCTACATTTACACCTTTTCTGCATCCCAATTGCCCGAGCATGAGCATCTTCGGTGTTCTTAGATGCCACTTTAAAAGCAGCCATTTCTTGCATGACTTCATTGGAAGTCATTTGGTGGCAGTTGTGTCTACCTTGTAAACTCTTCTTGTCTGTGGGCTCAAATGGCATGAGAGCACTCACATACTTTCTCTTGATCCAAGCATCATCGATGTGGTTGGCACCATGATTTCTAAAGGTTGTTGCAATGCTCTTGAGCCTTCTATACATGTCTTTGTGGTCCTCACCATGCAACATGTATAATCCTTTAGCTTCGTTGCTTAGAGCATCATACATGTTCCTTCTCATACTCTCATTTCCAATGAACAAATCGTGAGAGCATCCCAAGCTTCTTTGGCGGTGTTGAAGTGATCAACGTGTGACATGTCCTTGGGACAACACCTAGCTGAATCATGTGTAGAGCAGTTACATTGAGTTGACTCTCAACAACCTCTCTTCTAGTCAAGTTGTTTGGATCTCCAACATGAAGACCATTCACAATGATCTTCCAAAGCTCAATGGACAAACTGCAAACATGAGATTTCATCAAAAATTGAGTATATGCAGAGAGCTTGGGTGGATCAACCCTATTATTTATATGAGGGTGAGGGATTGGTGGATCAGGTGAATATAGGTGAGAGACCTCACTATAGTCCTCCTTACCACTTCCCTTATTGGAGGAGGAGCCACTATTTTTCATACCCACAAACTCTTCTTCCTTGGAGTTAGCATTAGCTTTCTCCTTAGTTAGCGGAGTGGAGGCCTCAGAGGTAGATGAAACTGGGGTTGTAGATGAAGTGAGGCGAGCAATCATTTGCTGCATCTCTTCAATTTTGGACTCAAAGGATTTAATCAAGGTTGTTTCCAACGTCTTGAGATCATCCATTGTGATCTTGTCCATAGCCTCACTCCCATCTCCCTTAGTACTCATACTTATCTTAGGCAGTTAAGCCCGAATAGAGAGCCGAGGCTCTGATACCAATTGAAATGGATCGTATGGGCACCTAGAGGGGGGGTGAATAGGTGATACTCCAAAATTTAATACTTTTTCAATTTTAGGCTAGACACAAAGGTAAAATCTCTAGATATGCAACTATGGAGAATTTCCCTATATGCAAACCTAACTACAAAGCAAGTAAAGGCGAGTAAGAGTGAGAAGCAAGGAAATCATAGTGGAGCACGCGGAGACACATGATTTTTTTACCTCAGTTCCTTCTTTGCTAAGGGAAGTACGTCTGCATTGGTGAAGGAAATATGCCCTGAGAGGCAATAATAAAGTTGTTATTATGTATTCCTTATATATGATAGATGTTTATTTTACATGCTAGAATTGTATTGATTGGAAACATCAATACATGTGTGTTTAATAAACAAAAAGGGTTCTTAGTTATGCCTCTCTTATAGACTAGCTTGTTGATTAACAAGATGATCAAGGTTTCTTGATCATGGACATTGGATGTCGTTAATAACAAGGTCACACCATTGGTGGAATGATGTGATGAACATTCATCCGAAGTATAGCATTACGATCAATTCATTATGTTTATATTTCTATAACATCATACGAAGTAATCTTTATCCTTAGACCATGAGGTCATGTTAATTGCTAACACCTGAAGAGTATCTTGATAACATCAAACGTCACACCGTAATAGGGTGACTATAAAGATGGGTTCAGTACTACAAAGGTGTTATGTTGAGGCTCATGGATCAAGAGTGGAATTTGTCAATCCCCATGACGGATAGATATACTCTAGGCCCTCTCAGTGATATCACATTGAGATAGCTTGCAAGCAAGTGATGTGATCACTAGAATGTTATATCACAGGAACGAGAAAAGAGTGCATGTCGGTAACGAGATCAAACTAGGTTTGGAGATACCAATGATCGAATCTCGGACATGTAATATATCGTGAGACAAAGGGATTTAGTTACTAGCATTAAAGGTTCTCACGATCACAGAAGTCATCGTTGAATGTGTAGGAATCAGTATGGATCTCCAGGTCCCGCTTCTGATTATTGATCTGAGAGGAGTCTCAATCATGTCTGCATTATTCGCGAACCGTAGGGTGACACACTTAAGATTTACCGGACACCATTTTGGAGCACATATGTTTCAGACGAAAGAATTGCAAAGCGCAGGAATTGTTTCGATAGAAACCAGAAATTGTTTCGGGTGAAATTGCAGAAAGTGGTTCTGCATGTGATATTGAAATATTGCAAGGGGCTATATGTGAATGTTTATTATTTAAAGTAATTAACAAAATTCTGAATAAATTTAATAAAAGAGTTTTATTAAATGAGAGAGCATTAAACTTGGAGAATTTTAATGCATTTAAAGTAGAGACTTTAAAAGGGAATGTGAAGAGGCATTTTAATGTGGAGGGGTTACCACCACATGAATGGGGGAGGTGAGGGGTCACGCCCGCATGCGCCGGCCATGGAGAGAGGGGGTACCCCCCATCCTCCTATAAAAGGCCACCCATTCCCTCCTTCATCCTCACACCTCCTTGTGAAGGATCTCTCTCCCCATCTAGAATTATTCCCCCATGGTCTCGGATTAGCGAGATACATGTTCCCGCTGGCATTTCGTCTGGAAGGAGTTGCTGCTTCCGCTGGATCACTAGAGCGAGGAGGTGGAGGTTGTCCGGTGGCTTGAACGTGTGGGCAAGTATGGATGCGCTGCTGAGTTGCGGCGCTCGGACTTCCTCACGATATTGAGATCGGCAAGTGTACGACTACATCAACCACGAGTTCCTACTCATTAACAAAGCTCGTTGTCTTCGAGGGTAAGTTCTCGTTGGATGTATGTCCACCCGTTGCTTTTTACCTAGTAGATAGACCTTGGCGTGTAGTTCTCATTGTAGGAAATTTTTTGTTTTCTATGCTGCGGATCCAATAGTGGTATCAGAGCTTGATCTATGCGTAGGTGCTTTGCACGGGTAGTACACATATGTTTATATCTGGGCAATGATGATCATGTTATTGCATCTTGTACGTGTTTTGGATATTGGTGGCATAGTGGGATGAAGCGGCTCGGACCAACCTTACATGTCATCGTACATGAGACCGGTTCCACGACTGACATGCAACTTGTTTTGCATAAGTGGCTGGCAGGTGTCTGTCTCTCCTACTATAGTCAATATCTGATTTACAACGAGTTGCTAATAATTTGGTTATCCTCATTGTGGTTCATGTTCGTAGGTGAGAATGGTTCTATCTCTGAAAGCCCTAAGCCACGTAAAACTTGCAATTGATAAATTAGAGGCGTCTAGTTTAGATCGTTGCTGGGCTAGTGTATTGATATGGTATTGTTGTAAGTATATGTATGATAGATACTCTTACAACACATTCAACGTGTAAGTTCCATAGACCTTGGCCTTACACACAAAGGAATGATAGAGATCATACCACGATGCAAATGATAGAGATCAAATGCATGGACCATATCGTCTCACTTTACACATTAGATGTTAGAATCTTATACTGCTAGTTTGGCGCTTTGGGTGGCATTGTAAGATGATCCCTCATTTAGATATCAAGATAAAATGTGTTATTCCTTGAGTATGCACCGTTCTATGGATCGTGTTTCGAGACATCACGTGATGATCGGGTGTACTCGACTCTACGCTTTCATACAATGGGTGTAAGACAGTTTTACACACGCGAGTACTAAGGTTCTTACTAGGCGAGCCTAGCATGTACAGACATGGCCTCGGAACACGGACCGAAAGGTTAAGCATGAGTCATATAGTTGATATGATGCCCATATAGATGCTCGCCTTTGAAGCTACACCGACTCACATGATGATCGGACTTGGTGTAGTGGATTTGGTTCATGTAATCACCAAAAAGGCACGAGGGATGTCGTTTTTGAGTGGGAGTTCATTACTAATTTGGATTAGTTGAACTCAATCTATCATAAACTTAGTCTAAATAAACTTTACAAATTCTGTTGTAGATGGCACCACCTGCTTTTAATTTCAATGTGTTCATGGAGAAAGAGAAACTTGCTGCGAATGGTAGCAACTTCACTAACTAGGCTATGAATTTGAGGATTCTCCTCACTGCTGCACAAAGGCAATATGTGCTAGATGCGTCGCTAGGCCCCCACCAGCTCCTGATGCTCCTGACGAGGAAAAGAATGTCTATGTGACTCGTCAGGAGGACCACAACTTAGTTCATTGCGGCATACTGTATGGGCTAGAGCTAGAACTTCGAAAGCGTTTCGAAAATGGCAATGCCTTTGATACCATGGGAGAATTGAAAATGATTTTCGATACCCATGCTGCCGTAGAGAGTTAATATGCTACTGAAAAGATCTTTAGCTGCATGATGGAGGAGAACGGCTCCGTTAGTGAGCATGTACTCAAAATGTCTGGGTACGCCGATAAGCTTGTGTCCTTGGGAATAACGATTCCCATTGACTTAGGCATACATCGTGTTCTCCAATCTCTGCCACCTAGCTACAAGAGCTTCGTGATGAACTATAATATGCAGGGCATGAAGAACTCTCTTCCCGAGCTTTTGTCAATGCTTAAGACTGCAGAAGTGGAGATTAGGAAAGAACATCAAGTGTTGATGATCAATAGGACCACCGGTTTCAAGAAGGACAAGAAAGGCAAGCACAAGGGAAAGAAGGGTGGCAAATCTATTTCCGCGCCTGAAAAGAAACCCTGATCTGGACCTAAGTCCGATACCGAGTGCTACTATTGCAAGGGGACTAGCCATTGGAAGCGCAACTGCCCCAAGTATTTGGCGGACAAGAGGTCTGGCAAGGCAAACAAAGGTATATATGATATACATGTTATTGATGTGTACTTGACTAGTACTCGCAGTAGCACGTGGGTATTTCATATGGGATCGGTTGCTAATATATGTAACTCGATTCGGGGGCTACGAAACAAGCGACAACTAGCAAGTGATGAGGTCACAATGCGGGTCAGCAATGGATCAAGAGTTGATGTGATCGTCGTCGGAACGCTGCCTCTCCATATGCCATCGGGATTAGTTATAAACCTAAATAATTGTTATTTGGTGCTTGCACTTATGTGAGATCCAGGCACATGGCTTAATAGGATTGATAGGATACCCATATCAACAAGTTGCAACTTCTTTTTCGGAAGCTCATTCGAAAAGAACTCTAAGGTTAAGCATGCTTGGCCTAGAGCAATTCTAGGATGGGTGACCGACCAGGAAGTGGGTAACCGGGTGCGCACGAGTGAGAACAAAGTGCGCAGAAAAGACTAATGTTGGTTTGTGGGGCCAGTCTAGAAATCCTATTAAGTTGCCAGGAGTGACACCCCCGGGCCCAGGAGTGGACGGGGTGTTACAAGTGGTATCAGAGCCGACCCTTGCGATTACACGGGTGTGTGCGGGTCAGTGGCGAGACATGTGGAGCATGGCACGTGTGGCCCAGAGACGACACGGCATGGCACGTGTGGCCCAGAGACGACACGGCATGGCACATGTGCCGGCACTGGACGCACAAACGCGTGCCAAGAGGGAACGTTCCTGGGGTGTGCTTGATCGATGAGGGCATCAATCTTCTAAAGGGTGGTTGTATGTGAGATCTAGGCACATGGCTTAATAGGATTGATAGGATACCCATATCAACAAGTTGCAACTTCTTTTCTGGAAGCTCATTCGAAAAGAACTCTAAGGTTAAGCGTGCTTGGCCTAGAGAAATTCTAGGATGGGTGACCGACCAGGAAGTGGGTAACCGAGTGCGCACGAGTGAGGACAAACTGCGCAGAAAAGACTAGTGTTGGTTTGTGGAGCCAATCTAGATATCCTATTAAGCTGCCCGGAGTGACACCCCCTGGGCCCAGGAGTGGATGGGGTGTTACACCATCTGTCTAACATATGTAATGCTACTTGGTCTAGTATTATAATTGCTACTTCCTACATATAATTTTTGCACCATAATTATATCATGATCATGTCATCATGCCACCTTGCATTTGAGCATCATATAAAACCCTTTTCATTTGGTTCTTCTCTCATATGCATTATTAATTGTATTTGCCTCTTGATATATTGTATTTGGTTCTTGATAAATGCTTGATGCCCAAGTTGAGTTGGGGGCATATCTTTTATTCAACTCCACCACCTTTCTTGTCACCACCCTAAAATCCTACCATCCAACTATATGTGAGCTTTGCATCTTATTTGGTTTACCTCTAGCTCATGTGGGTTGAGATGGCTCCACTTCTATTTCTACATGCTCTCACACTAGCATCATGTTGTTTTCACATTATTGATATGTGGAGCCACCTTGGCATGCTTTGTGAGTGGAACCCCTTTTTCTAGTTTCCATATGGATTATTATGAATGTATGCTCATGTTGGAATATTTTTGGACTATTAAACATCTAGTGGCACATACACACTAGAAAGTCCAAACTATATTCAAATATGATCATCTCCATCTACTCCACATGGGACCTACTTTTAATTCCTTATGCTTGGCCTTTACTCCACATTTTGGGAATGCATGTGAATAATGCCATGATGCCTTACTATTGTTTTCACAAGATTAAAACATGGCATTTAATGCTTATGCATGGGCCATGCAATAACCACCACCATCTTGTCTTCCTTGGTTCTTCGGGAATCTTTGAGTGGATCATCTCTTTGAGCTCCCTCTTTCCCTCTCAAACCCTTCTCACCTTGATCTTGTTTTCTTGCCATGTGCACCAAGATCCTCACCTCACTCCATATCCATCTTCTTTCTCCTTTATTCAAATCTTGCAAAAATTTCCAAAAAGGATTATTTTATGGGCTTGCTTGAATCTGAAACAAAACAAAAGCAAAACAATTAGTTAAATAAAAAGAAAACAAACAAGAGAGAGAGCCCCAGCAGCAGCCCACCCTACCTGGTCGCAGCCTAGCAGCAGCTTCGGCCCAGCACCCTTCTTTCCTCCTGGGCCGGCCTTTCCTTCCCCTGGCCCGATACCCCTTTGCCGTTCACGTCGTCTCCCTCTGTTCTTCTTCTCCCTCGACCTCCCCTCTCTCAGTGACAGATGGCAGCGGGCAGGTGGCTGTCCCCGCCGTCATCCGGGTCAGCAAGCACGCCGCACGCGTGACCATCCCTGCCCTTAACTTCTCGCGCCTCGCTGTCGAACCCTAGCTCCCTTTCTTCGTTTTCCCCTCGCCCTCTTCTCCTCTGTACCATGGCCGCCGCTGGTCAGAGCGCCACGTCGCCGCTCCCGTCCTAGTTGGCGTCCGTGGGCTCGCCGAGAAGCACCGCCGCGGACCTTGGCGTTGTTCCAGCCTGCTAGGAGGAGCCGGACCCACTCGGCGCTGCATCCTGGTCAGTGAACCGTGCACCACCGCCACGACATCGTCGTCCCCTCCGCTCCGGCCATCCCATCCCCTGATTCCCTGGGGAATCAGACAAGGTGAGCGCCACCCTCGTTCCCTTCCCCTTTCCTCCCCTCCGCGTGCCGAGTACCGCCCGCATTTGGCCCCCGCCGGTGATTTGCCCCGCCGACGAACAGTTCTAGGCCGTGCACTCCCCCGCTGTTCCCCGAGGCTCTCCGTCTGGTACAGCCCATCTCCGACGTTCCTTCCTGAACGAGATCCGTAGCTGGTAGACCCCTCTCCTCGTTTTGTTTTAGTCAACGTGAGATACGCCACCGCTCCGCCGCAAACCTCGCGGGAAAACCTCGCCGCTGTCAGGATCGTCGAGGTTCAGTACGCGTAGGGTTCAGTAAACAGCCGTAGCGGTTTTGCAGAAAGCCCCCCGCACCTTTTGTCGATCACGCGCAAGCCCTCCGCAGCCCCAGCGTCCCCACGGGTCAGCCCCTGTGCAGTTTTGCAAGAAGGCCCCCGTGGTTGTGAGATTCTCAACCCGTGCTCCCCTGGATCCCACACATGGCAGGCCCCCGCTGGCGCGCCCGTTTGTGGCCCCGCAGATTAGCCGGTCCCGCCCGTCAGTCTCTACAGCTGGCTGAGTGGGCGGTAAGAAAAGCTTTTGCGCGCTGTTTTCGCCTAGTCAGAAGCGGCCCCACCCGTCAGCGATCGTGGCTAACTGAGGCTGGGTAGAAAAAGTCTCTGGGTTATCTGTTTTAATAAAACCATTTCAGAAATGTTTAAATACAAATTTAAATCTGGTTTTAATAACTTTTAAATTATAATTCCAAATAATACAAATGATATATGTTTTGGAATCAGAAAAATTGAGGAATTCAAATATGCTATTCAGAATATTATTTGAACACTTTAAATTTTTCGAGATGATTAAAATTACAATAAAATGCCCTTTTCTTAATAAATTAATAACTTTAATTCCACAACTCCAAATTTAATAAATAATATGTCTAAATCGATCAGCGCGATGAGCCCGTTTTATCTATGCATTCCTTGTTCTGAATTGAAGCATGCACCATGTCATTATTAAAAATCAGAACTGTTTCTGGCAATAAAACTTGACCAATTAAATAATAAAATGAATTATTCTTGTCCCCACACCTCACCCATGCCATGCTACATTACTGCCAGGTAAATTGTGCATCATTCATCATGGCATGCTTGTTTGCTTGTCGCATTTTAATTCGTATGATTGTGCACTTTATTTATGTTGGCCCTTGTTTGTTTGGTTCTTCTTCGAATAGACGCCCAGCAGGAGAATTATCAGGAATCACAGGAGTTCTACCCAGATCCATCTCTCGCTTCAACTGAGCTACCAGGCAAGCACTACCACATGCTTGCATACATATTGTACCTATTGCCTCTATCTTATTCTTGTATCATTGAGTCGCGATAGCATTAAATTGAATCCCAAGTACTGCATAGCCTTTATTTTTAAACCCCACCGAAGCTTGTTCCTCCATCCCATGAGCCATTACTACATGAGTTGTTTGAGCCATGCGAGTCGTAGAACAGCATGTGTAGGGTATGTGAGTGTCTGATGGATAACGAGGTACCTAAACAACTTAACCTGAGTTGCCATGGGATAACTAATGAAAGAGGCACCGGTGAGCACTATCTGCTATTTGGTTTTTCATGCTCACTTGTGTCCCGTAGGACCCTGAGTACTTGATTCTTGTTCCTTGACTATTCGCACTATCCACATCCGGGAGGCCTTATGGACCCCCCTGAGCCAGAGCTTGATTCATTTCTCTTTCTTGGGGCCACAAAGTAGTTTGGGGCTTTGTTACTATTCTGTACTTATGCCATGCTTACTGTTTATTTAAGATTGTGCGTGGAGCACCTGTACTGTTTTGGACGCGGAGTGTTTTCGCGGTATCGACAAGCCCAGTCACGCTTTCGGGTTCCCAGTCGTTTACAGCCATTGACGCAAACCTTGGGTCCGTCTTGCACCGGCCAACTTCGTTGCGGGTATCTTAATGGGGTGGCCCCCTGAAATATTTCTGAATCCAGTGATCGCTTTGTCGTGAATGCCTCGTTCGGTTTTGAGTTGGTTTTTCCGAGGTTGATCGAGTGTGTGTTGCTATTTGTGCACCCCTGCAGGGTAAATCTTTCTGAAAGCCGTGTCCGCGGTTATGGACGACTTGGAGCACAGTTTCTCGATCATACACAATTATAACTAAAGTACCGCTTTTAATCTGACTAAATACCTGACTAGTAATAGTGCAATGCTCATGGAATGGTTAATAAAACTGCCAACGGTTGGGTTGTTCGTCCGCTTTCTCGTTGGTAAGCGAGAAGGAGGATGGATCGGTTAATTATACTGTTATAACTGTTGTTACTAATTAACAGACATCTGTCTATCATTGGTTAGGCGGATGGTTAGCGAGTATCTATAGGCTTGTTAGATGTTATCGTTTGCTGCAATTGCATCACCCCAGGTATATGTCCCCTTTTGAGGCATAAAGACTTGCTAGTACCCCTAGGGTCTCACACGATAAATTGTTTGATTCAGATGAATAGGTGTACTCGCAAGATGGATACTGGGTGGAGGAGACAGATGATGTTGGCAACGAGCACTCGATGTAGAGATTCCGGCGATGGGGATCCGCGAGATCTGTGGGCGGGATGTGTTTATTTATGCGGCATCTTATGCCGATTTGCTTCTTATCTGTACTCGGATCTTGTTTTCCGCTTCCGCCTGATACTCTGATGTTTGATGTATGAGGAGCTATCCTAAACTATTATCTCTATCTAGGATATTTGGATCTTGCCGTATGGCATTGCAATATTTCTATTTCTTTTAGATGGAATGGCTCTGTGAACAGTTGTATGGTGGCTTGCATACATACTCACTTGTGTATGTAGTCGATCCCTTCGCCTGCCGATTACGCCGCTCGTTCTTGTCCCGATGTTCTGGAAGTGGTTAGGACGGCTGACAGGTCTACCTGTGAGTGGCTCCTAGGCCCCACCGTACTATCTTAACCATTTTCGCTCATCCAGGCATGCAACTAAGAGCGTAATTCACTGAGGTAGTTACAATTGGTATAAGAGCCATCCCGCCCTTTAGGGTCTCAGCCAAATGGTCGTTGTCAGTCTAGCAAATATTTTTGGTAGTTATGTATACTAGGGAAAATCAAAACGTGAGAGTAGGACTGCTTCCATTTTTCTTCTTACCCAACCACCCACCCTTTTCTGGTAAGGAAGTGTAACGTTTTCAATCCTCTTCTAAAATTCGAACTAGGTTTCACGTGTTCTGGGTTCCGTAGTACCATAGGTTGTGTGTGTGTGTGTGGGTGTGAATTCCTTGTCTATCTGTTGCATCCAAATGTTATCACTATCTGCCTTTTGGTTATTAACTGTTGGTACATTCCATACCGACAGGCCTTTGTAAACTGACGCGATCTGTCTGATTCGTTGTATACCGGCGCGATCTGTCTTACTCTTTGTTATCCGACGCTATCTTGTTGGGGGTGTTCGTTTCCGTAGTTGCTAATCTTTAGGTTATCTTAAAAAGAAGGTGTTGGGATATGTGTTTTACTGATTCATGTGCAGAGTAATGATTTGAGTGCGGGATGGAGTCGCGACCATACCACTACTTTTATCATTCGCTCTTGTATATTGAATTTGTAGAGTTACTAATCTTGATTCGTTAAGTGGTTTTGCGCATATAGTGGTATTTTAATGCCGAAATTTGCAGAAATTTTTTCTTTGTTAGTTTGTGTACCACACTCCTTGTTCAGTTGTGTGCGATATGCTTAATATCTTCTAGGTGCTTTGAACTTTGTTGATATTTTAATATCATCTCAGTGAATTGTATCCTTTAATCTTGGTTAATTCCCTTTTGGTACTATTTTGGATTATTATTATTCTCCATTATAGTACAGATTTGTGTTTTATATCAATCACAGGATGGCACCACCACGCCGTTTTGATGAGGACATACCACCTGAACTGGGGGCTGCTTTGGCAAGTATTGCTAATGCCTTGGGAACAATGCAGCAGAACCAGCAGCGATTCGAAGAAAGTGTCAGAAGGAATGAGTTTGTTCCGCTACCTCCACCTCCCAAGCGAGGAGACATCAAGAGTTTTCTGAAGTTCACCCACACATATTTGAGGTGTTTGATCAGCCACTTGATGCTGATGATTGGCTGCGTGAAATGTCAAGGTTGCTGAAGACTGCGGATGTTCCTGAGAAAGAATGGGTAAAATGTGCCACTCACCTTCTGAAGGGAGATGCAGCTCTGTGGTGGGAAAATTACCTCAAGGCAGACCACTCTGGTTTTCAGCCTACTTGGGAGCAATTCACTGCGGCTTTCAAAGAGCAATATCTGTCAGAGATTGTCATGGAAAGGATGAAGGAAGTGTTTCTCAACCTCAACCAGGGCAATGACAATGTCAATACCTATATCAGAAACTTCATGAACCTTTCTCGGTATTGTGGCGATGAGGTCTCTGATGACAAGAAGAAGCAAAAGAGGTTCAGGCAAGGACTCAATGCATCCATCAAATATGCAATCACTCATGCAAGGCCGGAGTCTTTTCTAGAACTACAACATACAGCTCTGCAGGAAGAAGCGAGTAGGCAAGTGTTTGAGGAGTCCAAGAAACATAGCCGCGATGCAGCAAGCTCTTCAGCTATGACAGCTCCTTCTAAGAACCGTGTCTGGGTTCCTAACACCCCACCGTCGCTCCCGGCTCCACCAAGACCGTCAAGCTACGCGGCAAGGCCACCAAACTCCTTCACCACTACTCCTAGGGGCTACAACCACAACTACCCTGGAGCGCCTGGCGGAGTCCCTGGCTACGCTGCTCCACGTCCACCTGGTGCTTGCTACACTTGTGGAAACACTAGGCATCAGCACTGGAATTGTCCTATGAACAACAAAGCTCTTCCACCACCACCTCCAAGACCTGCGGCAAGTTCTTCTATGGTTCGTGCACCTCCACCTCAGGCTCTCAACATCAACCCCAAGCCCGGGTCTACGGTTGCTCGTGCCAACTGTGTCAACGTCGCTCAAGCCGAGCATGCACCTGGAGTTGTGATGGGTACGCTTCCCGTTAACTCAGTCCCTGAACGAGTTTTGTTTGATTCTGGTGCTTCACATTCTTTTGTTTCTCACAAGTTTGCAAATGAGAATGAGTTAGCAATGGATCCTCTCCCCAAGTGTTTAATGGTCCTTTCTCCTGGAGCAACAATGGCATCTTCTAAAATCAGCCATAACAATCAAATTGAGATTGCTGGTTCTTCCTTCCCGGCTTCCTTAATTATTCTGGGTAATTCTGACATTGATGTTATCTTGGGCATGGATTGGTTAATAGAAAATGCAGCTGTGATTGATTGTGCTGAACGCTCGGTTTCTCTGAAAATTCCTGAAGGCCATATAGTCTATTCTCCAAGTCTGACTCCTACAATTCAGCTTTTCTCTTTGGCGGCTCTGAATGATGAAGCTATGGAAGCTATTCAGAGTGTTCCGGTGGTCTGTGAGTTCCCAGATGTTTTTCCTGAAGAGTTGCCAGGCATGCCTCCTGACCGAGAGGTCAAGCTTGTGATAGAGCTTGAACCTGGTACCGCTCCTATCTCCAAGCGGCCTTATAAAATGGGTCTTGCTGAGTTGGCTGAACTCAAACGTCAGCTGGATGAACAAGAGAAGTTGGGTTTCATTCAGCACAGTACTTCTTCTTGGGGTAGCCCAACCATCTTTGTGAAGAAGCGAGACAAGACTGATAGACTTTGTGTTGACTATCGGGCTCTCAATGCTAAAACCATCAAGAATAAATATCCCCTTCCGCGGATTAATGATCTCTTCGATCAGCTAGTTGGAGCTGTGGTATTCTCTAAGCTTGATTTGAGAAGTGGATATCGTCAAATCAAGATTCGCTAGGAAGATGTTCCCAAAACAGCTTTCACCACCCGCTATGGCCTGTATGAGTACACGGTCATGTCTTTCGGTCTCACCAATGCACCTGCCACCTTCTCGAGGCTTATGAACTCGGTTTTCATGGAGTATCTTGATAATTTCATCGTGGTCTATCTGGATGACATTCTAGTCTATTCTAAGTCAAAGGAAGAACATGAAGAACACCTTCGGTGTGTCCTAAACAAGCTTCATGAGGACTGCCTGTATGCAAAGTTCTCCAAGTGTGAGTTCTGGCTGCCTCAAGTCACCTATCTTGGTCACGTCATCTCTACCAAGGGCATTGCCGTCAACCCAGAAACTGTTAAGACAATTGTTGACTGGCTTCCACCCAAAAATGTCAAAGAAGTACGGAGTTTCCTTGGTTTGGCTAGTTACTGTCGTCACTTCGTTCAGAACTTCTCGAAGATTACGAAGCCTCTTACCGATCTCCTCAAGAAAGGCAAGAAATACCTTTGGACTCCTGCATGTCAAGCAAGCTTTGAAACACTCAAAGAGAAGCTCACTTCCACACCAGTCTTGATTCCTCCAGATACATCAAAGCCTTTCCAGATATTCTGTGACGCCTCCTTGCAAGGATTGGGTGTGGTCCTTATGCAAGAAAAACAAGTTGTTTCTTATGCCTCTCGACACTTGAAGACGCATGAGATCAACTATCCTACAGATGACCTCGAACTCGCAGCAGTTGTCTTTGCTTTGAAAGTATGGAGGCACTACTTGCTTGGCAACCGTTGTGAGATCTTTTCTGATCACAAGAGTCTGAAGTATATATTCACACAGCCTGATCTCAACCTTCGTCGGAGGAGGTGGATTGAAGCAATTAATGATTTTGATTTGACCATCAACTACACTCCGGGCAAAGCTAATGTCATGGCCGATGCTCTCAGTCGAAAAGCTTATGTCAACAACCTCATGGTGGAAGAACAACAGCCTCTCTTGTGTGAGGAATTCCGCAAGCTCAACCTTGAAATTGTGGATCAAGGGTATCTTCTGAACCTTCTAGCAACCCCACTCTTGGAAGAAAAAGTTCTCTCCATTCAACTTGGTGACCCTTACACTAAAAAGATCATCTCCAACATTCAGCTTCCGAAGTATGAGTCCTTCCACGTTGACGACCAAGGCACTCTTTTCTTTGAACACCGGATGTTTGTTCCGAATTACCCGGGTTTAAGAGAGCAAGTTCTCAAGGAGGCGCATGATTCTGTTCTTTCTATCCACCTTGGCAGCACTAAGATCTACATGAACTTGAAAACACAATATTCGTGGCCTGGGTTGAAACGATATTGTGCCAAGTATGTCTCGGAGTGTGATGTCTGCCGCAGAGTTAAAGCTGTTCATCAGAAACCTTCCGGTCTTCTACAACCATTGAAACCTCCAGAATGGAAATGGGAGAAAGTAGAGATGGACTTCATAACTGGTTTTCCAAGGTCACAGAAGGGCAACAATGCAATCTTTGTTGTCATCGACAGGCTTTCTAAAGTGGCTCACTTATTTCCCATCAAGGAAACAATTTCTGATATTCAGTTGGCTGAGCTCTATATCAACAGAATTGTCTCTCTGTATGGAGTTCCTCTTGAGATCAGCTCAGACCGTGGAAGCATTTTCACTTCCAAGTTCTGGGGAAGTTTCCAAAATGCTTTGGGAACAAAATTGAACTTCAGCACAGCTTACCACCCTCAGTCGCAAGGACAAGTTGAAAGGATGAATCAGATTCTAGAAGATATGCTCCATGCTTGCGTTATCTCTTTCGGCATGAAGTGGGAAGAATGCCTTCCTTATGCTGAATTCTCTTACAACAACAGCTTCCAGAAAAGTCTAAAGATGGCACCATTTGAGGTTCTCTATGGTCGCAAATGCAGAACTCCGATTGGTTGGTCGGGCGCAGGTGAAAGAGCATTGTTTGGCCCCGACATTGTAACTCAAGCGGAGGAGAAGGTTCGCATCATTCTTGAAAACCTGAAGGTTGCTCAAAGTCGCCAGAAGAGCAACTATGACAGAAAGCACACGGACATGGAGTATGTCCCTGGTGATCTCGTTTACCTTCGTGTCACTCCCATGAGAGGCACGCACCATTTTGGTATCAAAGGAAAGCTAGCTCCTAGATACATCGGTCCTTTCAAAATTCGTGGAAGAAGAGGAGAAGTTGCTTATGCTCTTGAGCTCCCTGAAAAACTCAAGGTCCATGATGTTTTCCATATCTCTCAACTCAAGAAGTGCTTCAAGGACCCCGGCAGGACCGTGGACCATGAACTCATCAATCTCCAAGAAGATCTGTCTTATCAAGAACACCCCACAAAAATCCTTGTAGTCGTAGAAAGAAGGACTCGCAACAAGTCCATCAAGTTCTGCAAGGTGCAGTGGTCGCACCATTCCGTTGATGAAGCCACTTGGGAACGCGAGGATGAGCTGTGTGCCAAGTATCCTACCCTCTTCGTGTCTTCTTCTTCTTCCTAGAATCTCGGGGCGAGATTCCTGTTTAGTGGGGGAGAGTTGTAGCATCCAATCTGTCTAACATATGTAATGCTACTTGGTCTAGTATTATAATTGCTACTTCCTACATATAATTGTTGCACCATAATTATATCATGCTCATGTCATCATGCCACCTTGCATTTGAGCATCATATAAAACCCTTTTCATTTGGTTCTTCTCTCATATGCATTATTAATTGTATTTGCCTCTTGATATATTGTATTTGGTTCTTGATAAATGCTTGATGCCCAAGTTGAGTTGGGGGCATATCTTTTATTCAACTCCACCACCTTTCTTGTCACCACCCTAAAATCCTACCATCCAACTATATGTGAGCTTTGCATCTTATTTGGTTTACCTCTAGCTCATGTGGGTTGAGATGGCTCCACTTCTATTTCTACATGCTCTCACACTAGCATCATGTTGTTTTCACATTATTGATATGTGGAGCCACCTTGGCATGCTTTGTGAGTGGAACCCCTTTTTCTAGTTTCCATATGGATTATTATGAATGTATGCTCATGTTGGAATATTTTTGGACTATTAAACATCTAGTGGCACATACACACTAGAAAGTCCAAACTATATTCAAATATGATCATCTCCATCTACTCCACATGGGACCTACTTTTAATTCCTTATGCTTGGCCTTTACTCCACATTTTGGGAATGCATGTGAATAATGCCATGATGCCTTACTATTGTTTTCACAAGATTAAAACATGGCATTTAATGCTTATGCATGGGACATGCAACAACCACCACCATCTTGTCTTCCTTGGTTCTTCTGGAATCTTTGAGTGGATCATCTCTTTGAGCTCCCTCTTTCCCTCTCAAACCCTTCTCACCTTGATCTTGTTTTCTTGCCATGTGCACCAAGATCCTCACCTCACTCCATATCCATCTTCTTTCTCCTTTATTCAAATCTTGCAAAAATTTCCAAAAAGGATTATTTTATGGGCTTGCTTGACTCTGAAACAAAACAAAAGCAAAAAAATTAGTTAAATAAAAAGAAAACAAACAAGAGAGAGAGCCCCAGCAGCAGCCCACCCTACCTGGTCGCAGCCCAGCAGCAGCTTCGGCCCAGCACCCTTCTTTCCTCCTGGGCCGGCCTTTCCTTCCCCTGGCCCGATACCCCTTCGCCGTTCATGCCGTCTCCCTCTGTTCTTCTTCTCCCTCGACCTGCCCTCTCTCAGCAACAGACGGCAGCGGGCAGGTGGCCATCCCCGCCGTCATCCACGTCAGCAAGCATGCCGCACGCGCGACCCTCCCTGCCCTTATCTTCTCGCGCCTCGCTGTCGAACCCTAGCTCCCTTTCTTCGTTTTCCCCTTGCCCTGTTCTCCTCCGTACCATGGTCGCCGCTGGTCAGAGTGCCACGTCGCCGCTCCCGTCCTAGTTGGCGTCCGTGAGCTCGCCGGGAAGCACCGCCGCGGACCTTGGCGTTGTTCCAGCCTGCTAGGAGGAGCCAGACCCACTCGGAGCTGCCTCCTCATCGGTGAACGGTGCACTACCGCCGCGACATTGTCGTCCCCCTCCGCTCCGGCCGTCCCATCCCTTGATTCCCTAGGGAATCAGACAAGGTGAGCGCCACCCTCGTTCCCTTCCCCTTTCCTCCCATCCGCGTGCCGAGTGCTGCCCGAATTTGGCCCCCGCTGGTGATGTGCCCCGCCGACGAACAGTTCTAGGCTATGCGCTCCCCCGCTGTTCCCCGAGGCTCTCCGTCCGGTACAGTCCATCTCCGACGTTCCTTCCTGAACGAGATCCGTAGCTGGTAGACCCCTCTCCTCGTTTTGTTTTAGAGTCAACACGAGATACGCCACCACTCCGCCACAAACCTCACCGGAAAACCTCACCGCCGTCGGGATCGTCGAGGTTCAGTACGCGTAGGGTTCAGTAAACAGCCATAGCGGTTTTGCAGAAAGCCCCCCGCACCTTTTGTCGATCACGCGCAAGCCCTCCGCAGCCCCAGCGTCCCCACGGGTCAGCCCCTGTGCGGTTTTGCAAGAAGGCCCCCGTGGTTGTGAGATTCTCAACCCGCTCTCCCCTGGATCCCACACGTGGCAGGCCCCCGCTGGCGCGCCCGTGTGTGGCCCCGCGGATTGGCCGGTCCCGCCGGTCAGTCTCTGCAGCTGGCTGAGTGGGCGGTAAGAAAAGCTTTTGCGCGCTGTTTTCGCCCAGTCAACAGCGGCCCCACCCGTCAGTGACCGTGGCTAACTGAGGCTGGGTAGAAAAAGTCTCTGGGTTATCTGTTTTAATAAAACCATTTCAGAAATGTTTAAATACAAATTTAAATCTGTTTTTAATAACTTTTAAATTATAATTCCAAATAATACAAATGATATATGTTTTGGAATCAGAAAAATGTGAGGAATTCAAATATGCTATTCAAAATATTATTTGAACACTTTAAATTTTTCGAGATGATTAAAATTACAATAAAATGCCCTTTTCTTAATAAATTAATAACTTTAATTCCACAACTCCAAATTTAATAAATAATATGTCTAAATCGATCAGCGCGACGAGCCCGTTTTATCTATGCATTCCTTGTTCTGAATTGAAGCATGCACCATGTCATTATTAAAAATCAGAACTGTTTCTGGCAATAAAACTTGACCAATTAAATAATAAAATGAATTATTCTTGTCCCCACACCTCACCCATGCCATGCTACATTACTGCCAGGTAAATTGTGCATCATTCATCATGGCATGCTTGTTTGCTTGTCGTATTTTAATTCGTATGATTGTGCACTTTATTTATGTTGGCCCTTATTTGTTTGGTTCTTCTTTGAATAGACGCCCAGCAGGAGAATTATCAGGAATCACAGAAGTTCTACCCAGATCCATCTCTCGCTTCAACTGAGCTACCAGGCAAGCACTACCACATGCTTGCATACATATAGTACCTATTGCCTCTATCTTATTCTTGCATCATTGAGTCGCGATTGCATTAAATTGAATCCCAAGTACTGCATAGCCTTTATTTTTAAACCCAACCGAAGCTTGTTCCTCCATCCCATGAGCCATTACTACAGGAGTTGTTTGAGCCATGCGAGTCGTAGAACAACATGTGTAGGGTATGTGAGTGTCTGATGGATAACAAGGTACCTAAACAGCTTAACCTGAGTAGTCATGGGATAACTAATGAAAGAGGCACCGGTGAGCACTATCTGCTATTTGGTTTTTCATGCTCACTTGTGTCCGGTAGGACCCCGAGTACTTGATTCTTGTTCCTTGACTATTCGCACTATCCACATCCGAGAGGCCTTATGGACCCCCCCTGAGCCAGAGATTGATTCATTTCTCTTTCTTGGGGCCACAAAGTAGTTTGGGGCTTTGTTACTATTCTGTACTTATGCCATGCTTACTGTTTATTTAAGATTGTGCGTGGAGCACCTGTACTGTTTTGGACGCGGAGTGTTTTCGCGGTATCGACAAGCCTAGTCACGCTTTCGGGTTCCTAGTCGTTTAAAGCCATTGACGCAAACCTTGGGTCTGTCTTGGAGCCGGCCAACTTCGTTGCGGGTAGCTTAATGGGGTGGCCCCCTGAAATATTTCTGAATCCTGTGATCGCTTTGTCGTGAATGCCTCGTTGGGTTTTGAGTTGGTTTTTCTGAGGTTGATCGAGTGTGTGTTGCTATTTGTGCACCCCTGCAGGGTAATTCTTTTTGAAAGCCGTTCCGCGGTTATGGACGACTTGGAGCACAGTTTCTCGATCATAGACAAGTATAACTAAAGTACCGCTTTTAATCTGAATACATACCTGACTAGTAATAGTGCAATGCTCATGGAATGGTTAATAAAACTGCCAACGGTTGGGTTGTTCGTCCGCTTTCTCGTTGGTAAGTGAGAAGGAGGATGGATCGGTTAATTATACTGTTATAACTGTTGTTACTAATTAACGGACATCCTTCTATCATTGGTTAGACGGATGGTTAGCAAGTATCTATAGGCTTGTTAGTTCTTATCTTTTGCTGCAATTGCGTCACCCCAGGTATATGTCCCCTTTAGAGGCATAAAGACTTGCTGAGTACCCCTAGGGTCTCACACGATAAATTGTTTGATTCAGAT
Source organism: Avena eriantha (assembly GCA_910589775.1). Taxonomy (NCBI): domain Eukaryota; kingdom Viridiplantae; phylum Streptophyta; class Magnoliopsida; order Poales; family Poaceae; genus Avena; species Avena eriantha. The sequence continues at coordinate 511,069,887 of OU342742.1, forward strand.
GAACATGTGTACTTGCAAGATGGATACTGGGTGGAGGAGACAGATGATGTTGGCAACAATCACTCGGTGTAGAGATTCAGGGGATGGGGATCCACGAGATCTGTGGGCGGGATGTGTTTATTTATGTGGCATCTTACGCCGATTTGCTTCCTATCCGTACTCGGATCTTGTTTTCTGCTTCCGCCTGATACTCTGATGTTTGATGTATGAGGAGCTATCCTAAACTATTATCTCTATCTAGGATATTTGGATCTTGTCGTATGGCGTTGCAATATTTCTATTTCTTTTAGATGGAATGGCTCTGTGAACAGTTGTATGGTGGCTTGCATACGTACGCACTTGTGTATGTAGTTGATCCCTTCGCCTGCCGATTACGCCACTCGTTCTTGTCTCGGTATTATGGAAGTGGTTAGGACGGCCGACAGGTCTACCTGTGAGTGGCCCCTGGGCCCCACCGTACTTAACGCTCTTAGTTGCATGTCTGGATGAGCGAAAATGGTTATGATAGTTATGTGGCATCAACTACATACACAAGTGCGTACGTATGCAAGCCACCATACAACTGTTCACAGAGCCATTCCATCTAAAAGAAATAGAAATATTGCAACGCCATACGGCAAGATCCAAATATCCTAGATAGAGATAATAGTTTAGGATAGCTCCTCATACATCAAACATCAGAGTATCAGGTGGAAGCGGAAAACAAGATCCGAGTACGGAGAAGAAGCAAATCGGCATAATATGCAACATAAATAAACACATCCCGCCCACAGATCTCGCGGATCCCCATCCCCGGAATCTCTACACCGAGTGATCGTTGCCAACATCATCTGTCTCCTCCACCCAGTATCCATCTTGCGAGTACACATGTTCATCTGAATCAAACAATTTATCATGTGACACCCTAGGGGTACTCAGCAAGTATTTATGCCTCTAAAGGGGACATATACCTGGGGTGACGCAATTGCAGCAAAAGATAACAACTAACAAGCCTATAGATACTCGCTAACCATCTGCCTAACCAATGATAGATGGATGCCCGTTAATTAGTAACAACAGTTATAATAGTATAATTAACAGATCCATCCTCCTTCTCGCTTACCAACGAGAAAGCGGACGAACAACCCAACCATTGGCAGTTTTATTAACCATTCCATGAGCATTGCACTATTTACTAGTCAGGTATTTAGTCAGATTAAAAGCTGTACTTTAGTTATACTTGTCTATGATTGAGAAACTGTGCTCCAAATCGTCCATAACCGCGGACACGGCTTTCAGAAAGAGTTACCCTGCAGGGGTGCACAAATAGCAACACACACTCGATCAACCTCGGAAAAACCAAATCAAAACCCAACGAGGATTCACGATAAAGCGATCACAGGATTCAGAAATATTTCAGGGGGCCACCCCAGTAAGCTACCCGCAACGAAGCTAGCTGACTCCGAGACGGACTCAAGGTTTGCGTCAATGGTTGTAAACGACTGGGAACCCGAAAGTGTGACTGGGCTTGTCGATACCGCGAAAACACTCCGCATCCAAAATAGTACAGGTGCTCCACGCACAATCTTAAATAAAACAGTAAAGCATGGCATAAGTACATGATAGTAACAAAACCCCAAACTACTTTGTGGCCCCAAGAAATAGAAATGAATCAAGCTCTGGCTCAGGGGGTCCATAAGGCCTCCCAGATGTGGATAGTGCGAATAGTCAAGGAATAGGAATCAAGTACTCGGGGTCCTACGGGACACAAGTGAGCAAGAAAAACCAAATAGCAGATATTGCTCACCGGTGCCTCTTTCATTAGTTGTCCCATTACTACTCAAGTTAAGTTGTTTAGGTACCTCGTTATCCACCAGAGACTCACATACCCTACACATGCTTTTTCTACAACTCGCATGGCTCAAACAATTCCTGTAGTAATGGCTCATGGGATGGAGGAACAAGCTTCGGTGGGGTTTAAAAGTAAAGGCTATGCAGTACTTGGGATTCAATTTAATGCAATCGCGACTCAATGATGCAAGAATAAGATAGAGGCAATAGGTACTATATGTATGCAAGCATGTGGTAGTGCTTGCCTACCAGCTCAATTGAAGCGAGAGACGGATCTGGGTAGAACTCCTGTGATTCCTGATAATTCTCCTGCTGGGCATCTATTCGAAGAAGAACCAAACAAACAAGGGCCAACATAAATAAAGTGCACAATCATACGAATTAAAATGCGACAAGCAAACAAGCATGCCATGATGAATGATGCACAATTTACATGGCAGTAATGTAGCATGGCATGGTGAGGTGTGGGGTACAAGAATAAAGCATTTTATTATTTATGTGGTCAAGTTTTATTGCCATAAACAGTTCTGATTTTTAATAATGACATGATGCATGCTTCAATTCCAAACAAGGAACGCATATATAGAGCGGGCTCGTCGCGCTGATCGATTTAGACATATTATTTGTCGAATTTGGAGTTGTAGAATTAAAGTTATTAATTATTTAAGAAAAGGAATTTTTATTGCATTTAAACAATTTCGAAAATTTAATTTGCCCAAAAGATATTTTGAATGGGATATTTGAATTCCTCACATTTTCTGATTCAAAAACATATATCATTTGTTTTATTTGGATTTATAAATCAGAAGTTATTAAAAACAGATTTAAATTTATATTAAAACATTTCTGTAAATGTTTTATTTAAATCAGAAAACTACCAGACTTTTTCTACTCAGCCACAGCCACCGACATGTGGGGTCGCGCTGAGCTGACGGAAAACCGCGCGCAGAAATGTTTTGCACCGCGAGCTGAGCTAGCCCATGCGACCGACAGGTGGGGTCAGCGGCCTCGCGGGTCCACTGCGCGCGCGGCCAGCCGGTGGGTGACACGTGGCGGATCCGGGAACTGCGGGTCAAGGATTACAAAATCCCGGGAGCCTTTTTGCAAAATTTCCACGGGAGTCTGTCTGGTGGGCCTGGGGGTACTGCGGGTTGAGGCAAAAAGTGTGTGGGGGGTTATTTGTAAAGTACCCACTGGTACTGTGGATCTTCTCTGAATTTGCTGTCGACAGGTCTGTGCTCGACAGGGGCAGAGCGCGGCGCAGGGATCGAACCCGCAACCTCGCGCGCGCACGCTGCGGCGGCTTGGGGTTGTTGCTGGGTCAGGGGAACACGACTAGGAGTAGCTGTTGCGGCGCACAGTGAGCAGAAGCACGCGCACGCCGGCGCACAGAGAGCGCTCGGCACAACGTCCGGCGAGCACAGGAAGCGACGGTGAGGCAGAGGATGTCAGAGAGGATCAAGGGCTCACCGCGGAGAGGACGGTGGTGACGGATCGGGCCTGGGAGCAGCAGGACGACGACGAAGCAGACGGCCGGCGAAGCTAGGGTTTCGGGCGGCGTCGTGGACGTGTAGTGGTTCTGGGCCTCCTCCTCCTCGCTGCTGGGCACGGGGGCGATGCAGAGGTTCGGCTTGTTCTTCCTCGACACCCAATGCCACGCCCGTCGTCGTGTTTTGTTGAGGAAGGGTGGAGGCCGACGGCAGTTCGTCGGGGTGGAGAGGCGGTAGCAGGGGAGCAGGGAGGAAGGGAGTAGAAGGGCTAGGCCCTGGTGGATCTGGCGATGCTAGGTAGAGAGGAGGGAGTAGATAGGGACGGGGAGAGAGGGTGCCGTGTGGCTCGGGGTGGAAAGGTGGCTTCGGCCACTTTTCTTCTCCCTCACGCTCATGTGCTGGGCATGGCTAGGCAGGGGTAGGGGCCAGGGTCTGCTAGGTGGGGCCAGGGCGAGGCCAAGGAGAGGCAGGGCGAGGCTCGGTGTGGGGCTGGCTTGAAAGAGAGAGAGAGAGAGAGAGAGAGAGAGAGAGAGAGAGAGAGAGAGAGAGAGCTCGGGTAGGAGCTAGGGTTAGAGGGGAAAGGCTCCGCTTAGGGTGGCATGGAGTAGTTGGCCAGGGTTGGGTCGAGCCAGGGGGTAGGCTAGGGCTAGGTTGGTACCTCGACATGGTGAGGTGATAGGGTGGAGTTAGGGTTAGAGAGGGAGATTTGGGAGAGAGGTTTTATGGAAGGGTGAGGTGTAGATTAGGGTTTTCTCATCTCAAAGCAAGCATGAGGGTGGCATGGTGTTGGAAAGAGGGGTAGAGTAGATGGGTTTAGGTTTTGGGTTTGAGCATGGACAAAAATTAGATCAAGCAAGTGTTTAGGGTTTGGTGGTGATCCACCAAGATCAAACAAAATGAAATAAGATGGTGAGATGAGGGCTTGGGGGAGAAAGGTGGAGCTCAACCAAAATAAAAAAAATCACTTGACATGATTCCCAAAGGTCCATGCTCCACTCCCAAAAACAAATAAAACCAAAGGAGAAGAGTAGTGGTAATTTGCATGGCCCATGCATGGGCATTAAATGCCATGTTTTAATCTTGTGAAAACAAAATAAATTATCATGGCATTTATACATATGCATTCCAAATATGAGTAAGGCCAAGCTAAAAGAATTTAAAAGAATGTTCCATGCGGAGTATATGGAGATGATCATATTTGAGTATGATTGGGACTTGCTAGTGTGTATATTCCACTAGATGTTTAATAATCTCAAAAATATTCCAACATGAGCATACATTCATAATAATCCATATGGGAACTAGAAAAAGGGTTACCACTCACAAAGGCATGCAAAGGTGGCTCCACATATCAATAATCTGAAAACAACATGATGCTAATGTGAGAGCATGTGGAAGTAGGAGTGGATCCATCCCAACCCACATGAGCTAGATTAAATGCCAAAGGAAAATGTACAAGCTCATGGATAATTAGGATGGTGGAATTATAAGGTGGTGACAAAGAAAAAGGTGATGGAGTTGATTATAAGATATGCCCCCAACTCAACTTGGGCATCAAGCATTTATCAAGAACCAAATACAATATAACAAGAGCGAAAGACAATTATTAATGCATATGAGAGAAGAACCAAATGAAAAGGGTTTTATATGATGCTCAAATGCAAGGTGGCATGATGACATGAGCATGATATAATTATGATGCAACAATTATAAGTAGGAAGTAGCAATTATATTACTAGACCATGTAGCATTACATATGTTAGACAGATGGGATGCTACAACTTAGCATGAACATTGTATCCGGATCATGTTTGATGCAAAGTGTTTATTCTTTTAAATCTGAAAACAATGGTTGTTCAATTTATATGGATAATATCTTTTATGGTCATGCACCTATGTTGAATGGTTTATTTCTGACGGATCTCGATAGTAATATTACGCACATTCATAATGTCAATGCTAAAAAGATTAAACTTGATGATGATATATCTACATATATGTGGCACTGCCGTCTAGGTCATATTGGCGTTAAACGCATGAAGAAACTCCATTCTGATGGACTTTTGGAATCACTTGATTTTGAATCATTTGAAACATGTGAGCCATGCGTTATGGGCAAGATGACTAGAATGCCGTTTTCCGGTTCATTGGAATGGGCGACAAATTTGTTGGAAATCATACATACTGATGTGTGTGGACCAATGAGTGTGTCGACGCGAGGTGGATATCGTTATTTTATTACTTTCACGGATGATTTGAGTAGATACGGGTATATCTATTTGATGAAACACAATTCTGAAACTTCTGAAAAGTTCAAGGAATTTCAGAATGAAGTGGAAAATCATCATAATAGAAAGATCAAATTTCTACGGTCTGACCGTGGAGGAGAGTATCTAAGTTACGAATTTAGCACACACATGAAAGAGTGTGGAATAGTTTCACAACTCACGCCTGCCAGAACACCACAACATAATGGTGTGTTAGAACGTCGTAATCATACCTTATTGGATATGGTTCGATCTATGATGTCCCTGACTGACTTGCCACTGTCATTTTGGGGTTATGCACTAGAAACAACTGCATTCACTTTAAATCGGGTACCATCTAAATCCGTTGAAACGACACCGTATGAATTATGGTTTGGAAACAAACCTAAGTTGTCATTTCTTAAAGTTTGGGGATGCGATGTTTATGTGAAGAAACTTCAGCTGGATAAACTCGAACCCAAAGCGAAAAAATGCGTCTTCATAGGATACCCTAAGGAAACGATTGGGTATAACTTCTATCACAGATCTGAGGGCAAGGTTTTTGTTGCCAAGAATGGATCCTTTCTTGAGAAGGAGTTTCTCGCGAAAGGTGTGAGTAGTCGGAAGGTAGAACTCGAAGAGGTTATTGAACCTTCTCTTCATGAAATGGCGAGTAGCACAGCACCGGAAGTTGTTTTGGAGTTGACTTCACCTAATGAAGAGAGAGCTAATGATATTGATCATGAAACTCTGAAAGAGAACACTACCGAACCTCGCAGGTCAAGCAGAACACATGCAGCTCCTGAACTGTACGGCAATCTTGTTGTGAATTTCATGGTTGATGAAATGGATGACCCTGCGACGTATGAAGAAGCGATGATGATCCCGGATTCCAACAAATGGCTAGAAGCCATGAAATCCGAGATGGAATCCTACGAGAACTAAGTTTGGACCTTGGTGGACTTACCTCATGATCGAAAGGCCGTTGAGAATAAATGGATTTTCAAAAGAAAAACTGATGCTGATGGTAATGTGACCATCTATAAGGCTCAACTTGTTGCAAGGGGGTTTCGAAAAATTCAAGGAGTTGACTACGATGATACATTCTCTCCCGTAGCGGTGCTTAAGTCAGTTATGATTATGTTAGCAATTGCTGCATATTTCGATTATGAAATATGGCAGATGGATGTCAAAACTGCGTTCCTCAATGGTAATATTGAAGAAGAGTTGTATATGATACAACCTAAGGGTTTTGTTGATCCTAAGGATGCTAATAAGGTATGCAAACTTCAGCGATCAATCTATGGTCTGAAGCAAGCATCCTGGAGTTGGAATCTCCGCTTTGATGAGGTGATCAAAGAGTTTGGATTTGTCCAAACTTATGGAGAGGCTTGTATTTACAAGAAAGTGAGAGGGAGCAATGTGGCATTTCTGATATTATATGTGGATGACATATTATTGATTGGAAATAATATAGATCTTTTAAACAGTGTTAAAAGTTATCTAAACAGCAAATTTTCGATGAAAGACCTTGGTGAAGCGTCATATATATTAGGCATTAAAATCTATAGAGATAGATCAAGGCGCCTAATTGGGCTATCGCAGAGTACATACCTTGATAAGATATTAAAGAAGTTTAATATGGACGAAAGTAAGAAGGGGTTCTTACCTATGTTGCAAGGCAAGACATTGAGTAAGACTCAAAGTCCGGCTACGGCGGAAGAAAGAGAGATGATGGATAAGATCCCCTATGCCTCAGCCATAGACTCTATTATGTATGCCATGCTATGTACAAGACCGGATGTGGCACATGCTATTAGTTTGACTAGTAGGTACCAATCTGATCTAGGTTCAGAACACTAGATAGCGGTCAAGAACATCCTCAAGTACTTGAGAAGAACTAGGGATATGTTTCTTATATACGGAGGTGAAGAAGAGCTAGTCGCTAAGTGTTATATCGATGCTAGATTTGACACCGATCCGGATGACTCTAAGTCCCAATCCGGATACGTATTTCTCTTGAACGGAGCAACAGTTAGTTGGAGGAGTTCCAAACAACCTGTGGTGGCTGGATCAACGACGGAGGCAGAATATGTTGCTGCTTCAGAAGCGGCGCAAGAAGCGGTTTGGATGAAAGAGTTCATTACGGAACTAGGTGTGGTTCCTAGTGCATTGGACCCAATGGTGATCTATTGTGACAATAATGGAGCCATAGCCAACGCAAAGGAACCGATGTCTCACAAGAATTCCAAGCATATTAAGCGCCGGTTTCACTCCATCAGCGAGCATGTCAAGGATGGAGATATAAAGATTTGTAAAGTACACACGGACCCAAATGTAGCAGATCCGTTGACTAAAGCTCTCCCTACATGATCAACACCAGAACTCCCTGGGTGTTAGATTTATCACTATGTGAACTAGATTCTTGTCTCTAGTGCAAGTGGGAGACTGAAGGAAATATGCCCTGAGAGGCAATAATAAAGTTGTTATTATGTATTCCTTATATATGATAGATTTTATTTTACATGCTAGAATTGTATTGATCGGAAACATCAATACATGTGTGTTTAATAAACAAAAAGGGTTCCTAGTTATGCCTCTCTTATAGACTAGCTTGTTGATTAACAAGATGATCAAGGTTTCCTGATCATGTACATTGGATGTTGTTAATAACAAGGTCACACTGATGACCCACAAGTATAGGGGGTGTACCGCAATATTTTCGAGGGAAGTGAAACCCAATTTATTGATTCGACACAAGGGGAGCCAAAGAATACTTATCAGTCTTAACAACTGAGTTGTCAATTCAGCTGCACCTGGAAACAATCTTGCTCACAGCAGTTTATCAGTAGCAACAGTTTTGTAGTAGGAATAGCAAAGTAACAGCAGTAGCAAAGCAAAGACAGTAGTAACTAAAACAGTAAACAGTGCGATTCGAGTGCGGTAGGCATAGGGATGGATGGACGGGCGTTGCATGGACAAGACAATTCACATAGCAATCAGAACATAGGGCAATTGCAGATAAATAAGATAAAGCACCCAAGTACTAGACAATCCTAGGCATGTGTTCCATATATAGTCATACGTGCTCGCAATGAGAACTTGCACAACATCTTTTGTCCGGCCAGCCCGTTTGCAGCGGGGCCTCTAGGGAACTACTGGCAATTAAGGTGCTCCTTTTAATAAAGCACCATAGCAAAGCATTAACACTCCGTGAACACATGTGATCCTCACATCAAAGCCTTTCCCTTCCGGCTACCCCGATTTCTGTCACTTCGAGACCATAGGTTCCGGACAACGACGTGTGTATACAACTTGTAGCTAAGACCCAAAACAATACTATCATGATGAATCAATAATAAGTTCAGATCTGAAATCATGGCACTCAGGCCCTAGTGACAAGCATTAAGCACAACAAAGTTGCAACAAAGTCATAAAGCACTAATAGAGATACTAGGCACTATGCCCTAACAATCTGAAGCCATTACATGAATGATCTCATCCAATCCCTACCATCCCCATAGCCTACAGCGGGGGATTACTCAATCATAGATGGGGGAAACATGGATGGTCGATGGAGAAGCGATGGCGATGATGATGGCGATGATCTCCTCCAATTCCCCATCCCGGCAGGGTGCCAAAACGGAGTTTCTGGTGCTGTTTCGTGGAATCTGGTGGTGGCGGTGGAGCGGAACTCCATCTGGAAAAACGTCGAACCCCCCGAAGTTTTTAGGTCAGAACGCTCCTTATAGGCGAAGAGAGAGGCCGAGGGGGTGCCTGGGCGGCCAGACCACCCCCTGGCGCGGCCTGGGCTTGCCCGCACGGCCAGGTGGTGTGGCCTGGGCCCAGCCCCCCTCCGTCTCGTATTCTGGCTCCGGGAGTGTTCTGGTGAAATAGAATTTTTGGCATATTTTCCGAGATTTTTCCTGATAGTTGATTTTCTGCACAAAAAGTAGACACCAAGGCAATTCTGCTGAAAACAGCGTCAGTTCGCATTAGTTGCATCCAAATCATACAAGTATAGAGGAGAAACAATAGCAAAAGTGTTCGAGAAAGTAGATACGTTTTGGACGTATCAACTGATGGGTTCGTAGCATGTAAAACAAAAAATTGCTACCGCAAGAACGAACAAAACCTAGATCTAATCTAGATAAAAGCCAAGATCTAATCTATTAGACATGTGCAACGAGATAGATCTGTACTAACCCTCGTAGATCCGAAAGCGTTAACGAGATTGGATCTCGTGGTTGATGTAGTCGATCACTTGCCGATCTCAAGATCGTGTGGACGATCCTTCCGGCGCCACGTTCCGGAAGCGCTTCCGCAGTCGGTCAGACGTGCGGAGTCGAAGCATACCTTCCTCTCCCCGTTCCAGCGAGCAGCGGAGGTAGTAGATCTCTCCACGGAATCCCAGTAGCACGACGGTGTGGTGGTGGTGGCGGAGTAGAGAATTCTGCAGGGCTTCGCCTATGCCTGTGCAGAAGAAAGGAGGAGGAGAGAGGTGGCAGAGATTTGGAGTAGTAGAGGAGGGCCTTGAGGGGGCGCCCCTACCCCTCTATTTAAAGGGGGAGGCGCCATGGGAGGGGGAGTCCTTGTAGGACTCCCCTCCCTCCTATGGCTGGCGGATTGGGAGGTGGGGGGAGGAGTCCTCCCCCCCACGAATCCTTGTCTTACCCCACAAGGACTCCTTGATCCTTTCTTGGTTTTCAAGCAAACTCCAAGAAATCTTCCAGAACCTTCCGGAACATTCCGAAACCTTCTAGAAACCTCATACAAATACTCCGGAACATTTCCTACCTCAGAAAATGATCCCCAATATATGAATCTTATTCGCCGGACAATTCCGGATCTCCTCGTGATGTCCCGGATCCAATCCGAGACTCCGAACAACATTCGGTCTCCAACGCACATTCCATATCTACTTAAAACAACTTCGAACCTTAAGTGTGTCACCCTACGGTTCGTGAATATGTAGACATGACAGAGACACATCTCCTATCAATAACCATCAGCGGGATCTGGAGATCCATAACGGCTCCCACATACTCAACGATGACTTCGTGATCGATAGAACCATTAACGTACGAAACCAATTCCCTTTGTCACGCGATACTCTACTTATCCGAGGTTTGATCGTCGGTATCTCCATACCTAGTTCTACCTCGTTACTGATAAGTACTCTTTACTCGTTCCATGTTATGTCATCCCTTGTGACCCAGTCACATGCTTGCAAGCTAATTAGATGACATTCCACCGAGAGGGCCCAGAGCATATCTATCCGTCATATGGATGGACAAATCCCAATCTTGGTCCATGCGCTTCAACACATAGTTTCAGAATACCCAATGACACCTTGATGACCACCCAGTTACAAAGCGGTGTTTGATGTCATCAAAGCACCCATCCGGTGATGGTGATTAACATAACCTCATGGTCGAAGGATTAGGTTACTATGTATTTTAAAGCTTATAGCAAACAAACTTAATGACTTGATCTTATGCTATGCTTACTACGGGTGTGTGTCCATCACATCATTCTCCTAATGATATGATCTTGTTATTAACGACATCCAATGTCCATGATCAGGAAACCATGATCATCCATTAATCAACATGCTAGTTTAACAAGAGGCTTACTAGGGACTCTTTTATGTTTACAAAACACACAGGTATTAATGTTTTCGGTTAATAAAATTATGGCATGGGATGTAAACATTTATCATAAACATAAAGATATAATAATAACCACTTTATTATTGCCTCTTGGGCATATCTCCAACAGTCTCCCACTTGCACTAGAGTCAATAATCTAGTTAAAAACTTGTGCATTCAACACCTATGGCTTTCTGGTGTTGTATAGACACAATTGCTAGTGGTAAACATAATCTTCGGATCTGACACTTCCAGGTCCGTGTGTATTTGCATTTCCTTGCGTCTCTACGCTTTACTCATTCTCTAATGAGATGGCATTGTATAAATTTGGTCCTTTGGTGAGACCTTCAGTTCCTTTGGCTCAAAATATGTTGATATTATTGTCACACAATATATCTTTATAGTATTATCCCACTTTGAACCACACCTAATTTGATAACAAACTACTTAATACAAATGCCCTCCTTTGCTGCTACTATAGCAGTTATATACTTAGCCTTTTTGTTGTAGTATCTGTCACAATGTTTTAACTTTGGTATTCATCCGTTATGGAACTTCCTTTCCATTACATTGTGCCACCCATAGTTTAAATTGAGATAAACTTAATTTGCATCTTGTGACAAAACTAGTATCAATGTAACACTTTACAATGAACTACTTTTAACGATTTGTCACTTATACATGATATATTCTTAGTTCTTCCAAATCTCATAAGAATATCTTTACTATTGTCCAATGATCATCTTATGAATCATTCTGGTATATGCTCATAACATTTAGAGCATAGGATATATCTGGATGTGTACATCTCAAAGAATGATTGATCAAAATATTCTTGTGATTTCACCTAGTGTCAAAACACTTGAATCTCGTGTCAACACACTCGAATCTTGATTCAGTCCTTTCCGTGCGTCAAGAACCTTTCTTGTTGTTTCCATATTGAACTCATTCAACATCTTATCTATGTACATTTGGTAAAAACATATTAGCACCTCAATCTATTCATACAGACGTTGATGCCTAATTCTTGGGTTATGCCTAAGTCTTTTATCGAAATTAAATTCTTAACCTGTGTCAATACAAGATACATCATTTCCAATCAACAATATGTCCTCTACATAATGTATTAGAAATATGTCTCAGCGCTCCCACTTAATTTCTTGCAAATGCAAGCATCTTTATCATCTCCGATGAATTTAAACTCTTTTAACAGTTTCATCATGGTGAAGATTCCAACTCCGCTATGCTTACTTCAACTATTGAAGTTTTAGCATACTCTTTTAGCATCCTTTGAATTAACAAAACCCTTTGGATCGTGTCATGTACACGTCCTAGGTAACCATTCTATTAGAAGAACTTGTTTTGTTTGTTCAACTACCATATACCAAAATATATGTAGTGGTTGCTACATTAATCCGTCCAGACTAAATATCGCTATGAAAGATCAAATATTATCATAGTCAATTCCTTGAACATTGTCGTAAACTCTTTCCGACATGTCGACTATTTCATAGATTTGAAACATCCATGTCTATTTCTTTATAGATCCAAACCCGGCCGATAGGCTTTAGGCCTTTCCGGAGGGTCTTCTAAGTTCAGAAACTTGATTTCTCGTGTATGGATACTATCACGGATTCCATGACTTCTAGTCATTTTATGGAGTCAGGGCCCATCATCGCTTCTTTGCATGTAGTCAGTTCATCATTGTCAAAACAATAACGACTTGCTTGTCAAATCTTACTATTTGATTCTTACCGACCCACATGGTTCTATCGGAACTCTAATCTTCGAGATCACACCTTTTGTAATCACGAGAGCCATGAGCATTGTGGCCATCACCGGGACACTTTCCGGCGCTACGCTACTTAGCACATATAGCTAAGGTTCAACAACCTTACCAAAGTTCTATTGTCCTCCCACTTAACTTTTCACGAAAAATTCCTTCTCAAGAAACTTGACGTTCCAAGTAACAAACTCTTTTGTTCTCGGTGTTATGGAGAAATTCCCAACAAATTCTTTGGGATAACCTACAAAGACGTGCTTATCCGACTTTGGTTGTAAACATTTTACTTATGCATAGCATACCAAAATTTAAGAAAAGACAATTCGGGTTTTATCCCAAACCATAACTCATATGGTGTCATTTCAACGGATCACGATGGAGCTCATTTCAGTGTAAAAGCGGTAGTCACTAAAGCTTTAATCTTTAAAATATAATGGAAGTTTTATAAATGACACCTTTGATCTTACCATGTAAAACAAGGTTTCATTACATATCTCGAACACTCCATACTCCTATGGTGTTTTGGGAAATGCAAATCCATGGAACGATTCCTCAAATCTTAGGTGTTTTGCTAAACTTGTAACTTAAACATTTTTGTTTATGATCCAATCATAAACTCTTTTATTTTCTTGTTACAATGATTTTCCACTTCATCTTGAAAGTCTTTGAACATTTTTCAAATGTTTCATACTTCTTCCTTATTGAGTAAGTATATACATATACTCACTCAAATCTTCGGAGAAAGCATATGAAGTTGAAATCCATCGCCCACGACTACACATAATGGACTATATACATCAATATGTACAAATTCCAATCAGTTAGTCGTCGGTTCCTCTTTTGGCCTACGAACGGAGTTTTAATTATCTCCAGGAAAGTATCACAAGCGTCATTTGATCCAAATCAAAGACTCCAAAAATCCATCAACATGGAGTTTCTTCATGTATCCCTTTAATATAATTTAAATGGCGATGTCACTTCGCAAGTGATCTTTCAATCATTTGTCTTGCGACATTTTAGCATTAGTTTTATGGTCGTTATTTCTCCTACCAGACTTGTATATCATCCATCTATTATGGAATACGGTAATTATTTGAACAACCTTTTGTCGTCATAATACCTGATCAAAATAACAATTATTGAAACAAATCTTGAAGGCAAGCTTTGATGTTAACGAGCAACACAACAACCCTTTGTTTGTTTTCGATGAACATCATCACATATTCTCTTGCTAGTTACTTAGGCCATTGCAGTTCATGAATTGTGTTGTCCTGTATGACACTTCATACCAACCAATTCGGTATCCAATACCGGAGAACCACATTGTTTAACAAGCAAGGAATACAACCATAACATGTATATCTTCTATATGCCTAAGTTGGACATCTCCAACCTTTTATTTTCTGCCAAATATTTTATAGATTCTCTTTCAGCAATTCCTTTTCTTTTATAAGAATCTATCAACATCAATAGTGATGTCATTCACATGACACATAGTACAAAGTGTGTATAGTCAAATACCAATACCTTTGGACTTGTACTTTGAAGTGGATCACCTTCATCAAATGTTTGGCATTCTTTCAAAATTCCATTCTTTAGTAATATTTTAGTGTAGTAAACATTTTACTTACATCTTCTATTCATCCTTATCATGACAACTTTCATGATCAAGCTGCTATCGCTTATAAAGGTGAATTGCGAGTATAATGTTTCTTTTTCAAAACCTTTTGGAGGATTAGGATGACTAGCGTCTCCAACCTTCACAAATTCTCATCAAATATGAGGACGTATACTCTATCATGTTGTAACCAACACATTGTTTTAGATATCGCAATACCTTTCACATATGATGGTTTCTGAAACATTGCTTTCAGCTCTTAGATAAACTTGATATTAAAAACAATCTTTTGAGTATCAAGAATCATGGAGGCAAACATGATACATTAGATACTAACACTGGAATTGTTACTCTTGATTTAATACTATTTATCAAACTTCATGGAGTAAATAGAGTTTGCTGAAAGTTTGCAATAGGACTTATAAACTTTAAATTGACATTCAAAACAATACGATACCAGTTCGTAAAGTAAATATCCAGAATTTCTATAGTTCCACTATCTCAACTATAACTAAGCGTAAGGTGGTGAACAGATGCCAATGACTACAACAAACTATGCAAATTCACTTTGATTGTGTTTATGATAAATTGAGTTCGACTAATCCAAATTACAAATGAACTCCCACTCAAAACAACATCCCTTGAGTTGTTTTAGTGATTACACGAACCAAATCCACTACACCAAGTCTAATCATCACGTGAGATGATGTAGCTTTAAAGGCAAACAATCAACATGTTCATCATATCATCCATATGACTCATGCTTTACCTTTCGGTATTCCATGTTCCGAGACCATGTCTGTACATGCTAGGCTCGTCAAGGTTAACCTTAGTTTCCGCATGTGCAAATCTGGCTTGCACCCGTTGTATGCACACGTAGAGTCTATCACACCCGATCATCACGAGATGCTTCGAAACGACGAGTCTTAGCAACGGTGCCAACTAAGGGTGAACACTTTATTACTTGATATTTAGTGAGAGGGATCATCTTATAATGCTACCGTCGCGATCTAAGCAATACAAGATGCATAAAGGATTAACATCACAGGCAATTCATAATTAGTGTGATATGATATGGCCCTTTCTTCTTGCGCCTTTGATCTCCATCATCACCAGCATTGCGTCAAGGTCAGTGGCGCCACTTCATGGTTGTCCATCATCACTAGCAACTATTACAACTACTTGGAATAAAGCTATTACAAGATGAATAGACACGCAGGTGATGGTGATTAACATAACCTCATGGTCGAAGGATTAGGTTACTATGTATTTTAAAGCTTATAGCAAACAAACTTAATGACTTGATCTTATGCTATGCTTACTACGGGTGTGTGTCCATCACATCATTCTCCTAATGATATGATCTTGTTATTAAAGACATCCAATGTCCATGATCAGGAAACCATGATCATCCATTAATCAACAAGCTAGTTTAACAAGAGGCTTACTAGGGACTCTTTTATGTTTACAAAACACACAAGTATTAATGTTTCCGGTTAATACAATTATAGCATGGGATGTAAACATTTATCATAAACATAAAGATATAATAATAACCACTTTATTATTGCCTCTTGGGCATATCTCCAACATCAACTCCCCCCAAGCTTAGCTTATTGCTTGTCCTCAAGCAATTCAGTTGAAAACTGAGTGCGATAAAAGAACTTTCACAAACACATTTGCTTCATATGATGTGAATATTCTCAGCAATGTGATCAACTACTTAGACAATTCATAATAAAGAGTATGCAACTGAGTCTTCTTAATAGTCATTGCAAGCTATGAAAAGATTCCAACTCAAGAATAATAAGTAGCACGAAGCACAAACATAAGCAACATTACAATGCTCATAGAAAGGTATGATAGGGTGGTATCTCGCTTGCCTTTGATTATGAATGTCAAGGCACCTCTGAAGTTCAAATGATGACTAGAAGTAAAGATATCAAGGATACAAGCATCAAAGTCATAACATGAATAATCAAGTAATGAAACAAACATAAAGAATGACAACTATGCTCTCAAGAAGGTGCTCAAAGAAAAAGTGGAGACTCAACAAGTGGAAGAAAAAGGTTTTGAATAATTTTGAAAGGCTTCCAAATGCTGAAAGTATGGTACTCGTTAGCTTTGAGCTCTCATTGCCCCTATCATAAGCATCTTTAATGTGGTTAAGGTGAAAGTGACACAACTAAGAGGATATGATTGACAAGTTATAAATTGAAGTCTCATGCCCCTTACTTACGAAGACCGATCCTCATGCTACTCAACTTCAGTCACAAGTAAGCTCTTGTCATTGTAAGTATATACGTATCATCGAGAACCGCCAACGGGGTACCCCTTGCACATGACACGGGAGCTATTCCATGATCAAAATGACAAGGCAAGCAGACAATGATCTTACAAGAAGGCTCATTATGGTTATGCTGCAAGTTTCCACCATGATTAGGCATGGCTTAGGCTAGCGGCCCAGGCGTTTCTCTAACATACATACAAACTACATGATCTTACAAGTTCCACTTTTATTTCACACCACCGGGATCCATAAGCAAAAGAACATGATATCAACTAAGTACAAAGTACCTATGAAGTGTTGAAAGCGGTCCCCATGATACATGGTTCTGCTAACTTCAACTCATAAAGCACATGCATATGCGCAACAAAGAAGGACGCAATGGTTTAGGTTTATTAAGTGCAAGAAAATAAGGTGTGCCATCAAGTTCGTGAGAGCTTTACTAACTAACTTTCTCATAGCAAGCAAACATTTTATTCGGAAGAAAACAAGGCATAATGAATATGCACAGAAGTAGCAAATGATGCTAATAGGTAGGTATGGTGGACACTTTGGAAATATTTGGTTTAGGGAGTTGGAAACATGAGTAAAACACTCAGTGGAAATGAAGGCTAGCAATAGTAAGGGAGCGACAAACGAGAGAGCAATAGCTGTCATTATCATGTTTGTAACAAAACATGACTAATCATGGCATGAAAGTGATTCAAGATCCTCAAGGCAAAATAATTCGTCAAGGCTTAACTGATTATTACAGTCATGTGCATGCGTGAGCATGTGCCAAGTAGATCAAATGAAACATTCAGAGGAGGATACCATAGTGTCATACCAATTTATGAATAGAGTAATGCAAGCAAACATTCATGAGACATGCTACAAACTATTAGCGAGATGGAGCTAATCACAAGAAAGCAAGAACTACTAAGCATCCAAAGAAAACATATACTCTACATGAACGAACTAAGCAAGCTCACAATGATGAGTATATGTACAAAAAATGAAAACAAATAAAGTTCATTACTAGCCTCTTACCACGCCTCAAGTTGTCATTGATCCTCATTATTGCTCTTCACTTGTGTGGCTTGAATAATAATATGAAACCAATAATCCACTGAGAACTGCCGAACCCTGTAGCCAACTCGCAAAAACCAAAGAAGAACGACAAATATTTTTGGTGTTTTTGATTTTTAAACAAGAACCAAAAGAGAAAAACAAGCAAAGGAAAATTGTTTTGGGTTTTTCAAATAGTTTAAACAAATCAAAAAGGAAAAAAACAAACCAAAGCAAAAAGAAGAAACAAACCAAAGAGAAACAACAGAAATATTTTTGGTCTTTTTGTGTTTTTAGAAAGCAAAAGCAAAGAAGAACGAAAACTAAAAAGAGAACGAAAACATGAATATACAAAGAACCGACGCAACATGATATGGAGATGAGTGCGGTGTCGGTGTACCTCCCCCCAAGCTTAGGCTTTTGGGCTAAGTGGGTATCAGTCCCAGGCTGGCCAAGATGAAGTGTCACCGGGGTACGACGAGGAGGTAACCTCGTCCTGGTGCGAGCCAGAGTACATCCCTCCGTAATGTGCGGAATAATCATAGGAGGGCACATCCTCCTGGTGCTGCTCGTGGAAACCCAACAAGCGAAGCTGCTCGTCCACCTCCTCCTTGGAGTGCGACCACGGTCTCCTGTCAACACTAAACAAAGCAGGTTGGGGCAAAAGGATCTCCCTTTCATCCCTGTCAGTGAAAAGCATCCTATATACTAGATTGTTCAAATCAGAGGTACTAGTGACAAAGTGATGAGTTTTCATGGCAACAAGGTCGAGCCTCTGTGGTGCTAGCATAACATCATCAGGAGCCACAGAAAGATCTAACGCATCAACTACACGCGAGGCAATGATGCCCCCATAGATAGGTCCCCTAGCAGCTAGGCGGCGAGCAATAAGAGAGCCAAGATTGTACCGAGTATCATTGTTGAGCGCAGCAGCAAGGAAAGCTAAGTGATAGTTGGAGATATTTCTAGTGTTCTCCCTACCCAATACACTAGTGGCAAGGTTGTATGCAAAGTATCTAAGAGCAGGGAGTTGGATATTTCTTATCTTTCCGCGCTGCGCTACGCAGTCATCATCGTTGGTCACCCCTCGGTAAAGCTCCAACAAATCAGCGGGCTGCCCTTGAATTTTCTTCGCGGTCCCTGCCATACGCACACCTACAATACCGCAAAATCTCTCCAAAGGCATGGTGAAGGGCATATCATAGATCTTAAATGAGATAGTAGAATGATAGGATGTGTTAGAAAATGAGAAGCTCTCAACAAAAGTTTTGGTGAGAAGAGCGTATTGTGCGCTCTCATCTTGCATATAAGAGGTCAAGCCAACCCTCTCAATCAGTAGCAACAAATCATCAAGAATACCTGCAGCTTGCAAGAAAGTAAAACAAGGGAAAGAGGATGGGTGAGCATCTCCATCATCTCTTTCACTGCCAATACGTGATGCAACGAGGTCTTCATTTTATGATGGACTAGCTTGAGAGGCTGTTCTTAAGGGCCTTGTCCTCCTAGGGGCATCACTCTCAAATATCTCTCCAAAAGTGTGGTTGTTCAAGCTTGGTATTCTGAAATTTAAACACCTATTAAACAAGTGATTGCAAAGTAAATATAATGAAGGATTCTACTCACAGGGACTAGCAAGAGGCCTAAACATGCATCAAAACTATATCTCTAAGCATCAAACAAGCTTACAAGCCCTCAAAACCAGTCACCTACAGCAGCAAAATACTCAACAAACAATCTACTAAACACAAATCTACTTGGACAAGGGGAGGAGTCACATACCAAGGAACAATTGCTTCAAATTTCAGCAAGAAAGATGGTCTGATCAAAGAGATCGAAGAAAACGAGGGCAAGCACAGAGAGAATGCGATTTCGATCTATGAACTGGAGCTTACTCGGGAGAGAGAAGAAAGTGGCAGGAGAGAGAGGTAGTGGGGGGCTAGGGGTGGCCCACACCAGGGCATGGCGCCACCCAGGTCTGGCCACGCCACCATGTGGTGTGCCTGCCTGGTGGGCCCCCTGGTACCTACCAGGTACTCCTCTGCCCCTTTTTTCACGTAAAAATTTAATATGAATTTTTTGGAATTTTTCGAGGCACTTTATTTTTGGGCATTTTTCAGAAATAGAAGAATGATTTTTCTGACAGACAGATTTTTTTTCTTTTTGGAATCATGATGCAAGGACAAAAACAAGGCTAGAACTACAGAAGTTCTAGCATGCAAGCAAACTAACAACACAAATAAAACTAAACAAAAACAAAAACTAAAATGCAAAGGATAGAAATAAACGGGGATAATCATAATGAAAACATTGTTTTGTTCAATGGAATCCTTTTGTTAGCAAGGTTGATCAAGTCTTGCTACCAAAACAATTGCATATGAGACAAAACTTTGTATTCCACTAATGATTATGGTACCTCAACTTTGATAGCAATGGTCCCAATCATAATAGTTTCAAATTTTTCTTCTGGTATGGGA
The DNA here is from genome assembly GCA_910589775.1 of Avena eriantha. Classification (NCBI taxonomy): domain Eukaryota; kingdom Viridiplantae; phylum Streptophyta; class Magnoliopsida; order Poales; family Poaceae; genus Avena; species Avena eriantha. The sequence continues at coordinate 511,090,313 of OU342742.1, forward strand.
CAATATATTTCTCCAACTTGAATGCCTTCAACATGTTCAATTGAATTTAAACCATAAGTCCTTTCAATCTACTTGGGGAAATAGACAGTATGTTCCTTGTCATTAACATTGAAGGTCACCTTTCCTTGATTACAATTAATAACAGCTCCTGCAGTATTAAGAAAAGGTCTCCCAAGAATAATAGACATATTATCATCTTCAGGCATTTCAAGCACAACAAAATCAGTTAATATCAAGCAATTATGAGCCACCTGGACAGGTACATCCTCACATATACCCACAGAAATAGTGGTAGACTTATCAGCCATTTGCAAAGATATATCAGTTGGTATCAATTTTTCAAGCTGAAGCCTCTTATAGAGAGAGAAAGGCATAACACTAACCCCAGCTCCCAAATCACACAAAGCAGTTCTAACATAACTGTTCTTAATAGAGCAAGGGATAGTTGGAATCCCTGGGTCTCAAAGTTTCTTAGGAACCTTACCATTGAAGGAATAATTAGCAAGCAAAGTAGAGATTTCTTCATTAGGGATCTTCCTTTTATTCGAGACAATGTCCTTCATATACTTTGAATAAGGAGGCAATTTAATAGCATCAGTCAAAGGAATTTGCAAGAATAAAGGTTTCATCCACTCACAAAACTTATTATAGTGTTCATCTTCCTTTCACTTGTGTTTCTTATCAGGGAAAGGCATAGGTTTTTGGACCCAAGGTTCTCTTTCACTACCATGTTTCTTAGCAATAAAATCTTCTTTGGTGTATTTAGTAGTCTTAGTGTGGTTTTCAGGTTCTTCCTCAACTTTTTCTTCATTAGGCACTTCATTTTCTTCATTACCACTTTCGGTTTCAGCATCAGAGATAGATATACTATTAGGATCTATAGCAGGTTTAGAGGGTTCTACCATAGTTTTATGTTTCTTTTTCCTTTTCTTATGAGTAGAACCACTATTTTCAGCTCGTTGAGAATCCTGCTCAATTCTTTTGGGATGCCCCTCGGGATATAGAGGATCCTGAGTAGCAGCTCCACTTCTAGTTCTTATTTCATAAGCATGTTTTTCTTTAGCAGCATTCACTAGCAAGTCATTTTGCACTTTAACGAGTTGATCTATTTGAGTTTGAACCATTTGAAAGTGTTTAACAATCATTTTAACATCATTGGAGGTTCTTTCCACAATATCTTTCAACTCGACAATAGCTCTAGTGTTTTCCATTAGATGATTTTGTACACTTTTATTAAAGTTATCTTGCTTAACAATAAAGATATCGAATTCTTCTAAGCATTGATCAGGAGGTTTCAAGTAAGGGATATCACCTTCATCAAAGTGTTGGAGAGAGTGTACCTCAATAGTGGGTGAATAGGGAATAGGCTTACATAACTCTTCTATAGGAGGTAAATTCTTGCCATCTGCAGTAGCAAAGCAAAGACAGTAGTAACTAAAACAGTAAACAGTGGGATTCGAGTGCGGTAGGCATAGGGATGGATGGACGGGCGTTGCATGGACAAGACAATTCACATAGCAATCAGAACATAGGGCAATTGCAGATAAATAAGATAAAGCACCCAAGTACTGTTGGAGATATGCCCAAGAGGCAATAATAAAAGTAGTTATTGTTATATCTTTGTGTTTGTGATGAATGTTTACATCCCATGCTATAATTGTATTATTAGGAAACACTAATACATGTGTGTTTTGTAAACATAAGAGAGTCCCTAGTAAGCCTCTTGTTGAACTAGCTTGTTGATTAATTGATGATCATGGTTTCCTGATCATGGACATTAGGATGTGATTAATAACAAGGTTATATCATTAGGAGAATGATGTGATGGACATACACCCATAGTAAGCGTAACATAAGATCAAGTCATTAAGTTCGTATTGCTATAAGCTTTCAAATACATAGTAACCTAATCCTTCGACCATGAGGTTATGTTAATCACCATCACCGGATGGATACTTTGATGACATCAAACGCCGCTTCGTAACTGGGTGGTTATAAAGGTGTCATTGGGTATTCTGAAAGTATGTGTTGAAGCGCATGAACCAAGATTGGGATTTGTCCATCCATATGACGGATAGATATGCTCTGGGCCCTCTCAGTGGAATGTCATCTAGTTAGCTTGCAAGCATGTGACTGGGTCACAAGGGATGACATATCACGGAACGAGTAAAGAGTACTTATCAGTAACGAGGTAGAACTAGGTATGGAGATACCGACGATCAAACCTCGGATAAGTATAGTATCGTGAGACAAAGGGAATTGGTTTCGTATGTAAATGGTTCAATCGATCGCGAAGTCATCGTTGAGTATGTGGGAGCCATTATGGATCTCCAGGTCCCGCTGATGGTTATTGCTAGGAGATGTGTCTCTGTCATGTCTGCATATTCACGAACCGTAGGGTGACACACTTAAGGTTCGAAGTTGTTTTAAGTAGATATGGAATATGCGTTGGAGACCGAATGTTGTTCGGAGTCTCGGATTGGATTCGGGACATCACGAGGAGATCCGGAATGGTCCGGAGAATAAGATTCATATATTGGGGATCATTTTCTAAGTTAGGAAATGTTCCGGAGTATTTGTATGAGGGTTCTAGAAGGTTTCGGAATGTTCCGGAAGGTTCTGGAAGGTTTCTTAGAGTTTGCTTGAAAACCAAGGAAGGGATCAAAGGAGTCCTGGTGGGTCAAGACTAGGAGTCGTGGGGGAGGAGGACTCCTCCCCCCTAATCCGCCGGCCCTAGAGGGAGGGGAGTCCTACAAGGACTCCCCCTCCCATGGCGCCTCACCCCCTTTAAATAGAGGGGCAGGGGCGCCCCCTCCAACCCCTGCACCATAACTCCCAATCTCTGCCGCCTCTCTCCTCCTCCTTTCTTCTGCACAGGCATAGGCGAAGCCCTGCAGAATTCTCTACTCCACCACCACCACCACGCCGTCGTGCTGCTGGGATTCCGTGGAGAAGATCTACTACCTCCGCTGCTCGCTGGAACGAGGAGAGGAAGGTCTGCTTCGACTCCGGACGTGTGACCAACTGCGGAAGCGCTGCCGGAACGCGGCGCCGGAAGGATCGTCCACACGATCTTGAGATCGGCAAGTGATCGACTACATCAACCACGAGATCTAATCTCGTTAACGCTTTCGGATCTACGAGGGTTAGTTCCTATCTATCTCGTTGCACATGTCTAATAGATTAGATCTTGGCTTTTATCTAGATTAGATCTGGGTTTTGTTCATTCTTGCGGTAGAAATTTTTTGTTTTCCATGCTACGAACCCATCAGTGGTATCAGAGCCGTATCTATGCGTAGATCTGTTGCACGAGTAGAACACAATGTTTTTGTGGGCGTTGATGCTTTTGTTGTCGGTGTCTTAGCGTGTACTTTGCATCTTGCGGCATGGTGGGATGAAGCGGCTCGGGCTAACATTACATGTCATCACACATGAGACTTGCTCCACGCTTGACGTGCAACTTGCTTTGCACAAGTGGCTTTGCGGGTGTCTGTCTCTCCCACCATAGTTAAGATTCAATTTACAATGGGCATCTTGACAACACTTGTATCAACGTTGTGGTTCTTGTTCGTAGGTAAGATCGGTCTTATGCAAAAGCCCCAAACCACGTAAAACATGCAAAGAAAATTAGAGGCGTCTAACTTGTTTTTGCAGGGGTTTTGTGATGTGATATGGCCATCATGTGATTGTGATTGTATTTGATGTATGAATGATCCTTGTTGTAATATGGCAACCGGCAGGAGCCTAATGGTTGTCTTTAATTCTGTTAAGACCTGCGTGTCTATTCATCTTGTAATAGCTTTATTCCAAGTAGTTGTAATAGTTGCTGGTGATGATGGACAACCATGAAGCGGCGCCACTGACCTTGACGCAATGCTGGTGATGATGGAGATCATGTTCGTGCTTTGGAGATGGAGATCAAAGGCGCAAGAAGAAAAGGCCATATCATATCACACTAATTATGAATTGCCTGTGATGTTAATCCTTTATGCATCTTGTTTTGCTTAGATCGCGACAGTAGCATTATAAGATGATCCCTCTCACTAAATATCAAGTAATAAAGTGTTCACCCTTAGTTGGCACCGTTGCTAAGACTCGTCGTTTCGAAGCATCTCGTGATGATCGGATGTGATAGATTCTACGTGTGCATACAACGGGTGCAAGCCAGATTTGCACATGCAGAAACTAAGGTTGTCTTGGCGAGCCTAGCATGTACAGACATGGTCTCGGAACACGGAATACCGAAAGGTAGAGCATGAGTCATATAAATGATATGATGAACATGAAGATTGTTCGTCGATGAAACTACATCTTCTCTCGTGAAGATCGGACTTGGTGTAGTGGACTTGGTTCGTGTAATCACTAAGACAATGTGAGGGATGTTGTTTTGAGTGGGAGTTCACCTAGTTAGTTTAAGAATTAAATTTGAACTCAATTTGTCATAAACTTAGTCTAAACTACTTGCAAATTGGTGTAGATTATGGCGACCCCCTCCATCAATTTCAATGCGTTCCTAGAAAAAGAAAAGCTTAAGAACAATGGAAGCAATTTCACGGACTGGTTCTGTGGACTGAAGATCGTCCTCAGGGCTGGTCAGTTGACCTATGTGCTCGAAGCACCGCTAGGTGACCCACCTGCAGATGATGCCACCGATGGCGTAAAGAATGTTTACGCCACTCGGAAAAATCATTACTCCACAGTTCAGTGTGCCATCCTGTACGGTTTAGAAGCGGAGCTCCAAAAGCGTTTTGAGCACCACGACCCGTTCGAGATCATTAAGGAGCTCAGGCTAATTTTTGAGACTCGCGTGGCCATGGAGAGCTATGAGGCCTCCGAAAAATTCTTTAACTGTAAGATGGAAGAGGGAAGCTCCGTTAGCGAGCACGTGCTCACCATGTCTGGGTACGCAAACAAGCTCCAAGAGTTGGGAATATCAATTCCTAATGAATTGGGGATTCACCGTCTCCTTCAATCACTGCCACCAAGTTACAAGAACTTTGTGATGAACTAAAACATGCACTGCATGAACAAGACGTTGCCTGAACTATCGTCCATGCTGAAAACTGCTGAAGTGGAGATCAAGAAGGAGTACCAAGTGTTGATGGTCAATAAGACCACCAATTTCAAGAGACAGGGCAAGCCTAAGAACAAGGGCAACTTCAAGAAGGACGGCAAGAAAGCTGCCGCACCTGCTAAGAAGCCCAAGGCTGGTCCTAAGCCTGAAACTGAGTGCTTCTACTGCAAGGGTGCTGGTCACTGGAAGCGTAACTGCCCAAGTACCTAGCGATCTAAAGAACGGCAACATCAAGAAGAAAGGTATATTTGATATATGTGTTATAGATGTGTATCTTACTAGTAATCGTAATAGTGCCTGGGTATTTGATACTGGTTCGGTTGCTCATATTTGTAACTCGAAACAGGAGCTGCGGAATAAACGAAGACTGGCAAGAGACGAGGTGACGATGCGCGTTGGAAATGGCTCCAAGGTTGATGTGATCGCCGTCAGCACGCTCCCTCTACATCTACCTTCGGGATTAGTTTTAAATTTAAATAATTGTTATTTGGTGCCTGCGTTAAGCATGAACATTATATCTGGATCATGTTTATTGCGAGACGGTTACTCTTTTAAGTCCGAGAATAAAGGTTGTTCGATTTATATGAGTAATATCTTTTATGGTAATGCACCTGAGATGAATGGTTTATTCTTACTGAATCTCAATAGTAGTAATACACATGTTCACAACATAGATGCTAAACGAATAAAATTGAATGATAATTCTACATACATGTGGCACTGTCGTCTTGGTCACATTGGAGTGAAGCATATGAAGAAACTCCATTCTGATGGACTTCTTGAATCACTTGATTTTGAATCACTTGAAAGATGTGAAGCATGTCTAATGGGAAACATGACTAAGACTCCATTCTATGGAATAATGGAGCGAGCTACGGACTTATTGGAAATAATACATACCGATGTGTGCGGTCCAATGAGTGTAGCATCGCGTGGTGGATATCGTTATGTTCTCACTTTCACGGATGACTTGAGTAGATATGGGTATGTCTACTTTATGAAACATAAGTCCGAAACTTCCGAGAAGTTTAAGGAATTTCAAAGTGAAGTGGAAAATCATCATAACAAGAAGATTAAGTTTCTGCGTTCTGACCGCGGAGGTGAATATCTGAGTTATGAGTTTGGCATGCATTTAAAGAAATGTGGAATACTTTCGCAGTTGACACCGCCAGGAACCCCACAGCGTAATGGTGTGTCCGAACGTCGTAATCGAACTCTCTTAGATATGGTTCAGTCTATGATGTCTCTTACAGATTTACCGTTATCATTTTGGGGCTATGCATTAGAGACAGTCGCATTCACTTTAAATAGGGCACCATCTAAATCCGTTGAAACGACACCGTACGAATTGTGGTTTGGAAAGAAACCTAAGTTGTCGTTCCTTAAAGTTTGGGGTTGTGAAGCATATGTAAAGAAGTTGCAACCTGATAAGCTAGAACCCAAAGCGGAGAAATGCGTCTTCATAGGATACCCTAAAGAAACAATTGGGTATACCTTCTATCATAGATCCGAAGGCAAAGTTTTCGTTGCAAAGAATGGATCCTTTCTTGAGAAGGAGTTTCTCTCGAAGGAGGTGACTAGAAGGAAAGTAGAACTCGATGAGGTTATTGAACCTTCTCTCGGATTTGAGAGTAGCGTAGCACCGAAAGATGTTTTTGTGCCGCCTGCACCAATTGGAGAGGAAGCTAATGATAATGATCATGAAACTTCAAATGAAGTTACTGCTGAACCTCGCAGGTCAAGAAGGGTTCGTACCACTCCTGATTGGTATGACTCTGCCTTGAACGTCATGTTGGTGGACAATGATGATGACCCTGCGACGTATGAAGAAGCTATGGTGAGCCCAGATTCCGACAAATGGCTAGAAGCCATGAAATCCAAAATGGGATCCATGTACGAAAACCAAGTGTGGACTTTGGTGGACTTACCGGATGGCCGTAAGGCTGTCGAGAACAAATGGATTTTCAAGAGAAAAACAGATGTTGATGGTAATGTTACCGTCTATAAAGCTCGACTTGTCGCGAAAGGGTTCCGAAAAATTCAAGGAGTTGACTATGATGAGACTTTCTCACCAGTAGCGAAGCTAAAGTCTATGAGGATTTTGTTAGCAATTGCTGCATATTTCGATTATGCGATTTGGTAGATGGATGTCAAAACGGCGTTCCTTAATGGTGACATTGAGGAAGAGTTGTATATGGTACAACCCAAGGGTTTTGTCGATCCTAAAGATGCTGACAAGGTATGCAAACTTCAGCGCTCCATTTATGGACTGAAGCAAGCATCCCGGAGTTGGAATCAACATTTTGATAAAGTAATAAAAAACTTTGGGTTTATGCAAACTTATGGAGAAGCTTGTATTTACAAGAAAGTGAGTGGGAGCTCTGTAGTATTCCTAGTACTATATGTAGATGACATATTGTTGATTGGGAATGATATAGAACTTCTTAATAGCGTCAAAACCTATTTGAATAATAGTTTTTCAATGAAGGATCTTGGCGAAGCGGCATATATTCTAGGCATCAAGATTTATAGAGATAGATCAAGACGCCTAATAGCGCTTTCACAAAGTACATACTTGGACAAAGTTCTAAAGAAGTTTAGAATGGAAGATAGCAAGAAAGGGTTCGTGCCCATGTTGTCAGGTAAGACCTTGAGTAAGACTCAAAGTCCAGCTACGGCAGAAGATAGAGAAAAAAGAATAATATTCCCTATGCCTCGGCCATAGGTTCTATCATGTATGCCATGCTGTGTACTAGACCGGATATAGCACATGATGTTAGTTTGACTAGCAGATATCAAAGTGATCCTGGAGTGGAACACTGGACAGCGGTCAAGAATATCCTAAAGTACCTAAATAGGACTAAGGATATGGTTCTTTCTTATGGAGGTGATGAACAGCTTGTTGTAAACGATTACACCGATGCTAGTTGGAACACCGATCCGGACGACTCGAAGTCACAATCAGGATACGTATTTATTTTGAATGGTGCTGCAGTGAGCTGGAGGAGTGCAAAGCAAAGCGTTGTGGCAAAATCTTCAACTGAATCGGAATACATAGCTGCTCCGGAGGCTGCACAAGAAGCCGTATGGATGAAGGAATTCATTACTGAACTTGGCGTGGTTCCCAGTGCGTTGGACGCGATGGCCATCTACTGTGACAACACAGGTGCCATAGCTAATGCACAGGAGCCAAGGTCACATAGCAAGCTGAAGCACATCAAGCTACGTTTCCACGCTATTCGCGAGTATGTCCGAGATGGTGACATAAAGATTTGCAAAGTACACACTGATCTGAGTGGCAGATCCGTTGACTAAACCTCTCCCTAGGGCAAAGCATGACCAACACCAGAACGCCATGGGTGTTAGGTATATTACCATGTAATCTAGATTATTGACTCTAGTGCAAGTGGGAGACTGTTGGAGATATGCCCAAGAGGCAATAATAAAAGTAGTTATTGTTATATCTTTGTGTTTGTGATGAATGTTTACATCCCATGCTATAATTGTATTATTAGGAAACACTAATACATGTGTCTTTTGTAAACATAAGAGAGTCCCTAGTAAGCCTCTTGTTGAACTAGCTTATTGATTAATTGATGATCATGGTTTCCTGATCATGGACATTAGGATGTGATTAATAAAAAAGTTATATCATTAGGAGAATGATGTGATGGACATACACCCATAGTAAGCGTAGCATAAGATCAAGTCATTAAGTTCGTATTGCTATAAGCTTTCAAATACATAGTAACCTAATCTGTCGACCATGAGGTTATGTTAATCACCATCACCGGATAGATACTTTGATGACATCAAACGCCGCTTCGTAACTGGGTGGTTATAAAGGTGTCATTGGGTATTCTGAAAGTATGTGTTGAAGCGCATGAACCAAGATTGGGATTTGTCCATCCATATGACGGATAGATATGCTCTGGGCCCTCTTAGTGGAATGTCATCTAGTTAGCTTGCAAGCATGTGACTGGGTCACAAGGGATGACATATCACGGAACGAGTAAAGAGTACTTATCAGTAACGAGGTAGAACTAGGTATGGAGATACCGACGATCAAACCTCGGATAAGTATAGTATCGCGAGACAAAGGGAATTGGTTTCGTATGTAAATGGTTCAATCGATCGCGAAGTCATCGTTGAGTATGTGGGAGCCATTATGGATCTCCAGGTCCCGCTGATGGTTATTGATAGGAGATGTGTCTCTGTCATGTCTGCATATTCACGAACCGTAGGGTGACACACTTATGGTTCGAAGTTGTTTTAAGTAGATATGGAATATGCGTTGGAGACCGAATGTTGTTCGGAGTCTCGGATTGGATTCGGGACATCACGAGCAGATCCGGAATGGTCCGGAGAATAAGATTCATATATTGGGGATCATTTTCTAAGTTAGGAAATGTTCCGGAGTATTTGTATGAGGGTTCTAGAAGGTTTCGGAATGCTCCGGAAGGTTCTTGAAGGTTTCTTGGAGTTTGCTTGAAAACCAAGGAAGGGATCAAAGGAGTCCTGGTGGGTCAAGACTAGGAGTCGTGGGGGAGGAGGACTCCTCCCCCCCTCCCCAATCTGCCGGCCCTAGAGGGAGGGGAGTCCTACAAGGACTCCCCCTCCCATGGCGCCTCACCCCCTTTAAATAGAGGGGCAGGGGCACCCCCTCCAACCCCTGCACCATAACTCCCAATCTCTGCCGCCTCTCTCCTCCTCCTTTCTTCTGCACAGGCATAGGCGAAGCCCTGCAGAATTCTCTACTCCACCACCACCACCACGCCATCGTGCTGCTGGGATTCCGTGGAGAAGATCTACTACCTCCGCTGCTCGCTGGAACGAGGAGAGGAAGGTCTGCTTCGACTCCGGACGTGTGACCAACTGCGGAAGCGCTGCCGGAACGCGGTGCCGGAAGGATTGTCCACACGATCTTGAGATCGGCAAGTGATCGACTACATCAACCACGAGATCTAATCTCGTTAACGCTTTCGGATCTACGAGGGTTAGTTCCTATCTATCTCGTTGCACATGTCTAATAGATTAGATCTTGGCTTTTATCTAGATTAGATCTGGGTTTTGTTCGTTCTTGCGGTAGAAATTTTTTTTTTCCATGCTACAAACCCATCAAGTACTAGATAATCCTAGGTATGTGTTCCATATATAGTCATACGTGCTCGCAATGAGAACTTGCACAACATCTTTTGTCCTGCCAGCCCATGTGCAGCGGGGCCTCTAGGGAACTACTGGCAATTAAGGTGCTCCTTTTAATAAAGCACCGGAGCAAAGCATTAACACTCCATGAACACATGTGATTCTCACATCAAAGCCTTTCCCTTTCGGCTACCCTGATTTCTGTCACTTCGGGACCATAGGTTCCATACAACGACGTGTGTATACAACTTGTAGATAAGACCCAAAACAATACTATCATGATGAATCAATAATAAGTTTAGATCTGAAATCATGGCACTCGGGCCCTAGTGACAATCATTAAGCACAACAAAGTTGCAACAAAGTCATAAAGCACTAATAGAGATACTAGGCACTATGCCCTAACAATCTGAAGCCATTACATGAATGATCTCATCCAATCCCTACCATCCCCATAGCCTACAGCGGGGGATTACTCACTTATAGATGGGGGAAACATGGATGGTCGATGGAGAAGCGATGGTGATGGTGATGATGATGCCGATGATCTCCTCCAATTCCTCATCCCGGCAGGGTGCCAGAACGGAGTTTCTAGTGTTGTTTCGTGGAATCTGGTGGTGGAGGCGGAGCGGAACTCCTTCTGGAAAAACGTCGAACCCCCCGAAGTTTTTAGGTCAGAAGGCTCCTTATAGGCGAAGAGAGAGGCCGAGTGGGTGCCTGGGGCAGCCAGACCACCCCCTGGCGCGGCCTGGGCTTGCCCGCGCGGCCAGGTGGTGTGGCCTGGGCCCAGCCCGCCTCCGTCTCGTATTCTGGCTCCGGGAGTCTTCTGGTGAAATAGAATTTTTGGCATATTTTCTAGGATTTTTCCTGATAGTTGATTTTCTGCACAAAAAGTAGACACCAAGGAAATTCTGCTGAAAACAGCGTCAGTTCGCATTAGTTGCATCCAAATCACACAAGTATAGAGGAGAAACAATAGCAAAAGTGTTCGAGAAAGTAGATACGTTTTGGACGTATCACACACCATTGGTGGAATGATGTGATGAACATTCATCCGAAGTATAGCATTACGATCAAGTCATTATGTTTATATTGCTATAACATCATACGAAGTAATCTTTATCCTTAGACCATGAGATCATGTTACTTGCTAACACCTAAAGTGTATCTTGATAACATCAAACGTCACACCGTAACAGGGTGACTATAAAGATGGGTTCAGTACTACAAAGGTGTTAGGTTGAGGATCATGGATCAAGAGTGGAATTTATCAATCCCGATGATGGATAGATATACTCTGGGCCCTCTCGGTGGTATCACATTGAGATAGCTTGCAAGCAAGTGATGTGATCACTAGAATGTTATATCACGAGAACGAGAAAAGAGTGCATGTCGGTAACGAGATCAAACTAGGTATGGAGATACCAATGATCGAATCTCGGACATGTAATATATCGCGAGACAAAGGGATTTAGTTACTAGCGTTAAAGGTTCTCACGATCACAGAAGTCATCGTTGAGTATGGATCTCCATGTCCCGCTTCTGATTATTTATCTGAGAGGAGTCTCAATTATGTCTGCATTATTCGCGAACCGTAGGGTGACACACTTAAGAGTTACCGGACACCATTTTGGAGCACATATGTTTCAGATGAAAGAATTGCAAAGCGCAGGAATTGTTTCGATAGAAACCGAAAATTGTTTCGGGTGAAATTGCAGAAAGTGGTTCTGCATGTGATATTGAAATATTGCAAGGGGCTATATGTGAATGTTTGTTAATTAAAGTAATTAACAAAATTCAGAATAAATTTAATAAAAGAGTTTTATTAAATGAGGGAGCATTAAACTTGGAGAAGTTTAATGCATTTAAAGTAGAGACTTTAAAAGGGAATGTGAAGAGGCATTTTAATGTGGAGGGGTTACCACCACATGAATGGGGGAGGTGAGGGGTCACCCCCCATGCGCCGGCCATGGAGAGAGGGGGTACCCCCTCCTCCTATAAAAGGCCACACATTCCCTCCTACATCCTCACACCTCCTTGTGAAGGATCTCTCTCCCCCTCTAGAATTATTCCCCCATGGTCTCGGATTAGCGAGATACATGTTCCCGGTGGCATTTCATCTGGAAGGAGATGCTGCTTCCGCTGGATCGCTGGAGCGAGGAGGTGGAGGTTGTCCAGTGTCTTGAACATGTGTGCGAGTACGGATGCGCTGCTGAGTTGCGGCGCTCGGACTTCGTCACGATCTTGAGATCAGCAAGTGTACGACTACATCAACCACAAGTTCCTACTCGTTAACAAAGCTCGTTGTCTTCGAGGGTAAGTTCTCGTTGGATGTATGTCCACCCATTGCTTTGTACCTAGTAGATAGATCTTGGCGTGTAGTTCTCATCGTAGGAAATTTTTTGTTTTCTATGCTGCGGACCCAACAATTGAAGGGGTGAGCGGTACTAAGACCACCATGCCACAATAGGCCTCACTCTGTTCTCCGATGGATCTCGCCACCAAAGGCCTGATCCACCTTTCCACTATTGGAACCCTTCTAGGCGGGATCCGGCGCCTTTACACAACTAGCGGGGCACACATCCACAACCGAATTGGAGGCTCCCGTGATGACAACAAGCTGTCACAAGAACAAATGTTATCAAAACCAAAACACAAGATCTAGATATTCACAAGTATGGTCCAACAATTATAGCTGAGCATGAAACCGGACCGAAACAGGTGGATGTGAAGGATTTTTGAGTCAGAGTAATCCTTCTGATTCTTACATACACTATATGGACATAATACAAAATCATTCCGCTTGTTCGCATCTGCCACACGGAGGAATTCATGCACGCCATTAATGAACTCGCCAACGCGTCGGTCAGTACTGTACATCCTTTCCCGGACCATCTGCATTATTGTATAAGTATATCAAAAACCATTACACAACATCATGAATAGATATTAGTGACCAATTTACTGCGAGTTGTTCATCACATTAAAACAACAATAGAGTATAGTAGACAAAATTTTATTATTGCAAAATAAAAAACTATGCACTAATTTAAAAAAAATCTACTCCATACTCATTTTGAACTACACATATGCAAATTAACAAGTTAATGGGAGATTCTAGAGCATTAAATGAGCAACACTATTTAAAAAAAACCTATTAGCTCACTTCATTTACTTGTTAAAATCTAAAATTTTGAATTTTGAAATTTTTACATGCATCCATTTTTGAATTGGATAAAACAATTAAGATGAAAAATGTGGAGTTTTTAATTATTGATCTACCAGTGAAAACCTCGTTCTATTCTGATCTCTGAAACTCTAAAATTACATATTTTATTTTTCAATAACTTTTTGCCTAATCAAAATTTGCCTAAAATTACACATCTAAAATTTCCTCTACTTCTTGAGCATGAAATCTCTCTCTACTTCTAGAGCATTGAGCTAAACTATCAATGAAAGATGAAAGAATGAAGTTGCTAAGCTTTTAAAATCTTGGATTTAGGGGTTGCCACCAAATCTTGGAGAAAAAAATGGCATGAACTCGGCTTGCTTGGAGGAAAAATATGGACTTGGGCACAGACGGAGCCGAATTATATAGAGAAATCAATAGTCTCGGTTTGTATTACGAACAAGACCTTTGATTGACCTCTAGTTCCAGGACGTGATACCAACAGGAACTATAGGCTCCCACAAATGGGACTGGCTGGCGTGAGCCCTCTAGTCCCAGGCCATATCACGAACCGAGACTAGAGGTCCGGAATTACCCGAGACTGGAGCTGCCCTGGCCTCCTAGCCGTTGGAGTTGAGATGAACCGGGACTAGTGCTCACACTAATCCCGGCTCAAAACCCACCCGGAACTAGACCTAGAATCTGCTCCGAACCGAAGCCCTTTTTTCAACTAGTGCATCTGATCCGGGAGACCCAGGTCTGGGGTGTCCTCCGGAGCAGCCCGAGTGAAGTGACTAGACTAGCGAAGACGATGCCTTCAACAAGGTAGCGACACAAGATACGCAATCATCGTCTGCCAAGATTGAGGTCGAGGCTCACCGTGTGCCACATCACCTCGAACTCGTCGTTGACAAGATTATCACCGCCGGAGCTAGGTGTGGGATCCCAAGATCCCCCACACCAGTCCCAACCTGGTCTTCTACCTCCGACAGGAGGAGTCCGCCACCACCAAGCCTGGGACCGCCATCCCCGCGCCCATGTGGTACGGCAGAGCAGTTGGTTGCCAACCACACGTAGGATCCAGTGCGGGCACACGAGCGCACCACAGCCCTCAACACCCTAACGGTCCCAGAACATGCACAACACCGCGCCGCCGCAGCCTTCCCGCCGCCGCCGCCCCGAACCACCGCGATCTGGGAAGCAAGGTCAAGCGCAGACTATCAGGAGCCCCGCTGCAGCATGGGCTTTGCCCAGCGATACCTCTGGCGGCGGCGGGGAGGAGGGGAAGAGGTTGGGGGAGAGGAGCCAGAGCAATGGCGGCGATTTCTCCGGTGCGGCGCGGCGCCGTCGCACGGGGATTAGGGCCCCACTGACCATTGTGTATCTTCTTTATTTTCCAGTGATGTCTGTAGTGTTGGTTTGGTCAATAGATTTAAGATCTTTTCTGCCAAAAAAATGGATCAAGTTATTTTCTCATCTCATTGTTGCTCTCCGGAATGAACGCACTCTATGATGACAACCTGGAACCATGGAGGTATTTATCTGTACCCAGTATTTACTTCTGCCATTGGATGTAAATGACGCACGAACTATGTAATTACCAACCTAGAGTCCGATGATCAAGAGTCCCAATCCTAGCGTCCGATGATCAAGAAGTTTGAGTGGATCAAAATTCTGATAAGAATTTAACTATGCAAATCAAACGACCTACAAAGAAGAAAGTCGTGAAATCCAATGCTTCAGAATCCTATGAATTTAGTGAACGGAAGAAACTCATGCACGATAACCCATTTCTCATAGAATTCAAATATATACCGTTGGATGTCAATGCTATGTACCAAGGTCTTGAAATGGTTTTTTCCAAACTCTAATCACAACAAAATTTTATGTTCTCCTTTTATTCCGAATGGAACCCTGTTATATATTGGCAATGCAACCACTGCCAAAACGGCATAGTTGCTGGAGAGAGCTGACTAGCTGTACCAAATTTGTCGATTGTCCAGGAAAAGACATTCGGCAAACTTGTCAGCCGTTAGTGTTTACGAGTGTTTGTAAAGTATTTTTTTTAACCATCTTTTGGGTGAGTTGTGTAAACGATCCTACTTTTTAGTTGATCTTTTTCGAATGTTATTTGCCGAGTGTCGCACTCGCCAAAGCCCTTGCCGGGTGTAATCAGGCCTTTGCCGAGTGTCCGCTTCACTTGCAAACATGTCGAGTCCAGTAGTGAACAAATGCAAATGGACTCCGACAGTACCAAGCTCAAAATGAACCCATTAATTGTCAAACCAATAAGTTGATTTCGTTCTAAGATGGTCATGACAATATCTCTCATCAGTCAAAAAGATAGGCATGACACTATTCTTATTACTTAACATAAATCATATGCAATAAATGCATGCTCATGGCCATTTGAAGACGTCAGGCCGAGCGCATCTAGGAGCACAAAGTCTTCTGCACTCATCTCTAGTCACAAAGCAAAGATCTGGCTCTAGGTTACAGCATAGACACTTATTGTCCGTGCAGGGTGCATCCACTTTTATATGGCATCTGCACATTTTGACCTTGTTGCTATCCAGATGGGCAGTTGTTCGAGCTGCATGCAAACCAGGCTGTACGGGTTAACTAGCTCTTTAATCCAACATGAGGAAAATTTCTTTAACTGATTGGTAGTTATTCAAAGAAGAGATCGTAAGCATATCAGATACTTTTAGATAAACAACTGCTCCCTCCGTTCACTTATGTAAGACATTTTAGCATTTTTTAGAAATACATGTATCTTAACATTTTTTTATGATTTATCGATCTATTAATAACCATCACCAGTAGTACAAATGTCCCAAAAGTAATTAAAAAAAATAGGTCATGTTTAGGTTAATCCATTTAGACAGAATCTATAGTCTATTTTAAAAAATCTAGAAAGTCTTACGCGTTATTGAACGGAGGGAGTAAGTGTTTATTAGAATTCGGGTGATTGTTTTGAGGTACTTACATCGTGCGAGAAGAAAACTTATATTGTGCAAGGATTGTGGCACATGCGAGGATAACCATCATAAGCATTGCCACCCTGTTGTTTCCCTCCATTGTATCCTTCCTTGAACAAGTAGATCGTCCTATTCAGAGATTGTTTGTGTAAGTATGACAACCATACATGCATATACTGGCCACCACACACACACATATATATATAAACAGATGGATCTATTTTTAGTATTCATTAATTAGGCACAGGCTGGCAGCTTACCCCTGCCGGTATAAAACTAATAAATGAGTAAATCGCTAAAAAAAATCATTACTTTCCATTTATTGTTGACACAAATTAATTAGAAAATCCCCTAATCAATCCTAGCCTCCTAATTGAATTATATTACCCTCCAATTTAAGTAGTATATACCCTAAATATTGCTTCTGAGTAAATAAATTAAGTATATAATTAATTGGAGACGGCAATTTATCTCATAGGTGCAAATACACTCATTATGAGAAAACGTATGCAATTATGTCAAAAATTCAAAAATAAATCTGTACATATACATTCGAACATTTTATGCTGGTTCACAAGTTTTCTGGACGAAATAACATTCTATGTGTCGTGTATAAAAAGACAAAAAATATCACGTGAATAGTCGTATTCATGTGACATTTTTGTATTTTTTATACACGGCACATAAAATATTCTTGCTCGAAAACTTGTGAACCAACATAAAATGTTCGAATGTATCTGTAGGATTTTTCTTTTGAATTATTTGATATTTCGAAATATGTTTTCTCACAATGGGTGCATTTGCATCTGCGAGCCGAAGTGAATATCCATAATTATTGTGTACACCACTTTAACCTCTAAGATATTCATATGAGAGAGAGAGAGATATGGCGAGGGGGCGAGGGGCGACTGACTTTGGTGTCTGGAGATCTTCCACGTTCACAGCCGACGCCCCCGGTATTGCTGTCGTCTAGATCAAGGTTCCATTGCCTTGGCTCCGATTCTGAGGAGGAAGGATCGGAAGGAGATGATGTTTGTGCGGTACTCGAGGACTTCGAAGACAACACCGGTGAGTTGGGTTGGACCACGATGGCACGTCATCGGAGGAAGACATATGAGGAGCTGAAGCGGGAGTTCTGGGAAGAAATGGGCTTCCCCACCTCGGCGTCCGGGTTTTAGGAAAAGGGATAGGAGAAATCAAGGGTTTCCTCGCCCGTCAGAGAGTCACCCGCGGTGGAGGAAGCTTCATAGCGCAGATCTTCTTCGTCTTGGAACTGGGTCGATGTGCGGGTCACTGGGGTGGCTCCGTTTCACCGATAGGAAGTTTCTTGGCCCATGACACGAAGATGAGACCGTGGAAGGGGCCTCTTCCCCACGGCGAGCTTCTGCAACACCGGTTCTAGGAGCCTTCGTGGCAGCAGCGGTGTGCCAACCCAACGTCCTCGATCTGCTAGTCACGCGGTCTGTTCCTGATTTTCAGCGAGGTAGACCAGGGAACAAGGTGGAGTACGGGTTTACGTGGATAGGTATGGGACATAGACTCCGCTACGTGTGGCAGAGGGTTTCAGAAACAACCCTTGTTTCCGTGTAAGAGGATCTCTAACCTATCTCCTTTCCATGGTCGGATGAGCAAATTTGCTCCTCTAACAACTAAAACCGGCTCTAACCGAAGCCCCAAAATCGTTTAGAGGAGCAAATATAGGATAGTGACTCATATAATCTTGCCTTCCTCTCCCAAATTTGCTCGGCCGTGAGGTGGATGCCTATAATTTTGCTCCCTCCCGCTACGCTTGTCCGCCACCACCGAAGCAACCCAGGCCGGCCCCGATGTTCTCCCCCTCCACCGGCTGCCCTCCCCCCGCCGACCAAGCCACCCCACCCTCCCTCACGAGAGGTGCGGCCCCGCCTAGGTCTAGCGACGGCACCGGCATGACATCCTTGTCCAAGGACGACATGGGAGGCGGCATGTCAGGCTCGGACATCGTCGCCTTTTGTTCTTGGGAAAGGGCGCGGGGTACATCTTCGACCTAGAGGACCTGCTACGTGCGTTGGCGAAGGTGCTGGGGAAGGGGAGTGTGGGGACGTCATACAAGGTGGTGCTAGAGGAGGGGATGATGGTGGTGGTGAAGCGCCTCAAGGACGTGGCGGTGGTGCAACGCGAGTTCGACGCGCACATGGACACGCTCGGCAGGGTGGAGCACCGCAACCTTCTCCTCATTCGTGCATACTACTTCTCCAAGGACGAGAAGCTCCTCGTCTACGACTACCTTCCCAATGGGAGCCTCTCCGCCATGCTCCACGGTCAACATCATTTTTTTTTCCAAACTTAAATTGGCATCGAGAGATTGTCAAAGTCGCCTCCGCTACTTACAATTCTTACTACTTGCTTTGTGGTGGGGAATTGTTCGCGTCCACTTGTAGTGTTGTGGTCCCGATGACAGCGGCAATGTGTTTGATGAAATGTCTAGCTGGAGATTCAAATATATGAGTTCAGATTTAGGGGATCGATTCTGGCGGCCGAAGTTTAGAGGAGAAATTTTTTTCTCATCGGTGAACAATGCAAAGTTTTCTCCTTTAACATTTAGGGGATCGGTTCGAGATGCTCTAATCACTTCCAACTCCTATACGCCACCTCCCATATCGACCATCTCGCTTCTTTCGTCGTCTGCCTATCCTCTCGTGTCGCCGCTTGTCCCCGGGCGATCATTCAGCACAGGTCTCATCTCGTGCTCGACCATGGCAGGACAAAATCCGAGGTTGCCAGCTGGTGCTATGCCTCCTCGTGGTCTTCCCTCGGGGCCACCGGGGATTCTGCTAGGTTTATAGCCGAGGGTGGCCTCCCGACCACCGACTTAGCCGCCTGGTTTCTTCAACGCGGATGCGCCAAGGCCTGCCTAGGACGCTACATCCACAGTATTGTGGGGAGCACCCGGTGGTGTACGCCAGGGCGCAGATCCCCGTCTATGTTGACGACCAACATGGTGGAGCCCTTGCATATCCTGGTCCTGCACATCTTTGCGGACAACATGGGTGGTGTCGCGGCAGCCTTCGATGGTTGGGCTGTCAACTCTATCACAGTTTGCTTTGGGTGCGGGATCGGGTGCAGCTGCGGTTCCTAAGAGGAATAAGAAGAAGAAGCTGCCCTCAGCTGCAGATACAAGAGCAGCCTGCGAACCTCCACGTAATCAACAATTACGCGCTATGTAGCCTAGATCACAACAATACCTGTATCCGCCACCACAGGTGCCTGGGTTGTATGCGCCTTCTTATTCGCAACATGGTCATGGGGCACAGTATCATTATATCCTGCAGGGACAACCACATTCCCAATGTAATATTACTCTTATTGGTCAGTTGGTGAATCTGCGAGAACCAAATATTGTAGCTGATGTACCTGTTGTTGGAAAGAAAAATAAGAAGGTGGTATGGTGCTTGAAGTGTGCAGTTGATACGGATGCTTCAAAAGATTGCAATGTTCCGCATTACTATTACTGTTGTGACAATTCTGCATATCCTACTCCAAGATTCCCTATTCTGAAACAACCAGGGCTTTCACGTCTCATGGCTAGGATTGGCAATGAGGAAACATTTGTTACACAGTTCCTAGATAGTGTGGTTCGTGATCACTTGGCGCCAAATCAATCGCCCATTGCTCTAGTGCAGGTTTTTGATCAAACAGTTTTTGCGGATGTGGTTGAGAAACATATTGCCAAAGGTGTTCAGTAGGGGCTTAGTGGAAGTGGGAGGCTGTGCCGTATGGTGAGAATGCCTTCCTTGTCGTTGGCATTGTCTAAGAAGGCTAGATAGAGGTACGGGAGTGAGCAGGGCGACTGCGATGGTGTCCGCAGGCGGAATTGGATACAAGCAAGTGTGGTGAGACACAGGAAGTACCTAGGTTCAGAGCCCTTGTGGTGAGGTAAAACTCCTACTCCTGCATTTCTAACAGTATATGTGGGTATATTCGGGCTACAAGTGTGCTCCTGGAGCTGTATCTGAGACGAACTGCTAAGTGTATGTGAGCTCTCTTATGAGCAAGCTAGCTAGAGGGACTGAGCTGGTCGATTGGAATGCCAAGTGCTAGTGCGTGCGTGGTCTCTCTGTCTGGTCCCTCCTTGGTGCCTTATAAAGGTGGCCCAAGGGACATGGTGGGGCCCGCTTGTCTAACTAGTACTATGCATGTGTCATATAATAGTACAAGGGGTCATGCATAGTACTAGACTATTGCATACAACATCTAGTATAGTGTCTACTATTGCACACATAGGCAGCATGGCTTGAGTCTTGTCGATGTCTTCTTTTCTGGATGTACGTCTATCCTTCTCGTACGTGCCCTGAGGATCCAATGCCGGTACTTGGCAGCGATCAAGTAGTAGTAGCAGGGTCACCTGGCTGGAATCGATCTCCCGATCCCACCACACCTGGGGCACTGATCGACTGGCTGGGTGTGCCGACCCGGCCTAGCAGCAACCGGGTGGGGCGATGCTGAGGAGGCCCAGCCGGGGAGTAGCCCAGCCAGGGGGGAAGCCAGGCGGCCCGGAGGCATGCAGGGAAGTGGTGGTGCTGGTTATCCTAGTCGATCAACTGGCCAGCGGGCTGGTAGGCGGTGAAGCGGCCCATCCGGGGCAGGCAAGCCGGATGGCCTAGCCAGGCGGCGGATCGGAGCGGGCCCAGCAGGGGCGCGGCCCACCCGGGCGTTGAGGAGGAGCAGGGGTGAGGGCGGACGGAGCCAGGCGCCCAGTCAGGGTGAGGCCCAGCCGGGGGAAGGTGCTGGCGAGACTGTGGGCCGGTTGGATGGCTCCCGCCGGCCTAGAACCAGTTTGCTGCTGTTTTCCTTTATCATTTGCCCTTTTTCGTATCTAGGCGCTTTGGGGTACCCGGGGATAATCCCCCCAACACTAGCCCCTGAGCGCGCGCTGATTTCACCCGGAGGAATAAATTTGCACGAGCTCAAAAAACTTGATGTTGTCGTTGTAGATGAAGTTCTTGAATGGCGTCCGGATGGACACCTCCAGCCCGGGAAGCAACACAACACTAGTGGGGGCGCGCGAGCGCACCCACTGGGTGTAGCCCCTGAGATTCGGAGTAGCTGACGGAGACAGGTGCTTCGAATCTTCTCTACACTTGAAATCGGACTCGGTGCAGTCGTGCAAAAAAAACAAATAGAAATGAATTTGTTGTCAGTACATTAACATACAGATACATGTTGTCAACCGGATAACGTTTTTTCTTTTCAAAACTAGCTCGTGCTTTTCGGAACACTTAGTCGCTTTCTCGTGCGCTCTGTTGTTTACGTTGTCTCCTCGCCAGACAATCGGTTTGCGGTCTAGGCCCGGAATCAAAGGGGGAGCTACCAATACATTACGCACGGTACTGAAGGCTGAGTAGCCGGAAAATACCAACTAGGCACAAGGTCGGAATGTCCAATATGTTGCATCCTTCGCCGTTTTTCATGTGGGATGCTTCGGGCTTTTGCTCTTACTAGCCGGACAGCCGGGTTGCGGTCTGTAGCTGAGATGAAGAGTGGGCCTCTGACATCATTGCACACTACTCGGTTAGTTTACAGATTTAGCAGGTCGGGCCAACCGGTGAGCCCCCGGATAGGGGTTTCCGGTGCCGGAAAACTAAAAGCAGGAAGCGAATCAACATCTGGCGAGTCTCCCAAGGGTTGCTCGAGTTCGAAAAAACCCTCACATTGTAGTTGTCGGTGTAGTAGGGTCGAAGGCGCGATTCCGCAGGCGTTGCAGGTGCTGAAACGGTCCAACTGGCGTTCTAGCCGGATGGTCTGTCTCTAGCCAGACGGGTAACCAAACGCAGTGTAGCCGGATTCGGTCCCTAGCCGGTCTGACAACCAAACGCGCTAGGACGCGCCGAGCCGGCCTAGCCCAGCCAGAATGGGGTCCAGCTGGTCCAACCGACAACCAAACGGGGCGAAGTCACGCAGAGTCGGTCCGACTTAGCCAGAACGGGTCTGAACCGGGCGAATCGGACAGAAAAACGGATAGCTAGGCGAATGTAGCCGGATCTTTTTCTTGTCTTTTTCTAGCCAGATTTTTCTTTGTTTCAATCGGGCTAGTATAGCACGTGTTTGCTTTCTTCCTATCTCTCGGTTGACTTTTTTCTTTTCACCTTTTCTTTTTCTTTCCGGCGGCTGTCAGCCGGCCTTCTCTCTCAACCGACTACAAACAACTGGATCTCTTTTTTATTTTTCTTCCCACTCTTTTTTTTCACTCCTTTTTCTCACTAACCGGCTGAGTCAACCTGATAACTTCCTGGATGGTCTCGCCACTCTCCTCTCTCCAACCGGTCAACTCCCAATCGGCCCCACCACTTCTTCCCCCCTCCTTTCTTTTCTTTTCTTTCTCTTTTCTCCCGGCTCATATTCCTTCGTGCCTCTACCGATAGAAGACAGGGAGGACCCGGCGATGCTTTCGTATGGGCGAGCGTGAGGCGGCACGCAGGGGGCGACCCGGCCGGGAGAGGGTACAACGGCGTGGCCTGGGGCACGCGGACGGGGGTGAGGCGGCAGTGGGGCGACGGTGCAGGAGTGCAACACGGGAGGCTGGGTGCGGCGGCGCGGGGAAGGTGGCTGCCGCGGGCGAGGGGTGCTAGCCAGCGGGACGCTGGCGTACGGCGAAGGTAGGAGGGGGCGGGCTTCGGCCGTAGGCAGGGACGGCGATGCTCTGACACACACGGACCCACGAGCAACGCGCGCGGGAGATGTGGGCGAGGCAACGATAGGCGGCCGCGCAGAGCCTGCCGTACGCAGCGGTACGCAGGCTCGACGGAGACTGCCGCAACGAGGCACACGGGCGGGGGCATGACCACGGTCGTGCGCACGGACATTGAGGCGCAGCCGGCCCCGAAAAGCGTGCAGGCGGACGGGGTGGAACCACCGCGACGGGCACGGACGGGTGCGCAGGCGCACGCACGACGAGACGGTGCGGCGCATCAGGGGATAGTGCGGACGAAGGCGCGGACGGCATTGCGCGTAGCCGCGCGCGGGGGATCTCGACGGAGAAGCGGCCCGAAGCTCGGAGGAGGTGGCTGCCACGGACGGTGCGAGCGAAGACGTAGATGGACGTGCGGAGCTCGCCGAAGAGGTTGAAGACAGGTACGCCGGAATGCTGTGGTGCTGCAACCGGCACAGACAGTGCAAGACGCGGACAAAGCCGTTGAGTCCCATGCGACTTGACGAGATGGAGGTGACGGCGACGGGGAGCGCCCGGGCGACTCGGCGAGCCCTCGAGAGACCTGATAAAGCGGAGCCGGTGAGGACGGCACGGAGGAGGCGACGATCCCCCGACCACTCAAAATGGCGTCGATGACGGTGGCGATGAAGGGGTCCTGTGCGGAACGAGCTCCGGCCGCAGCCATACTCGCCCCACGGTGGGCGCCAAATGCCGTTGTATTGGGACATTACCTAAGAAGGCTAGATAGAGGTATGGGAGCGAGCAGGGCGACTGCGATGGTGTCCACATGCGAGATTGGATACAAGCAAGTGAAGTGAGACACAAGAACTACCCAGGTTCGTAGCCCTCGTGGTAAGGTAAAACTCCTACTCCTGCATGTCTAACAGTAATAGTGGGTATATTAGACTACAAGTGTGCTCCTGGAGCTATATCTGAGATGAACTGCTAAGTGTATGTGAGCTCTCTTGTGAGAAATGTAGCTAGAGGGAGTGTGCTGATCGATTGGAATGCCCATGTGCTAGTGCGTGCGTGCTCTCTCTCTCTGATCCCTCCTTGGTGCCTTATAAAGGTGGGCCCAAGGGACATGGTGGGACCCTCTTGCCTAACTAGTACTATACATGTGTCATCTAATAGTACAAGGGGTCATGCATAGTACTAGACTATTGCATACATTATCTAGTATAGTGTCTACTATTACACACATAGGCAGCATGGCTTGAGTCTTGTCGATGTCTTCTTTTCTGCCTATACATCTGTCCTTCTCGTACGTTTCCTGAGGATTCAATGCTGGTACTTGGCAGCAATCAAGTAGTAGTAGCAGGGTCATCTGGCTGGTATCGATCTCCTGATCTCACCACACCTGGGGCAGTGATCGACCGGCTGGGTGTGCCGACCTAGCCTAGCAGCGACCGGGTGGGGCAAAGCTGAGGAGGCCCAGCCGGGGTCGGCCCAGCCATGGGAGGAAACCAGGCGGCCCGGAGGCACGCAGGGAAGTGGTGGTGTCAGCTATCCTAGCCGGTCAACCAACATGCAGGCCGGTAGTCGGTGAAGCAGCCCATCCGGGGCGGGCGAGCCGGATGGCCTAGCCGGGCGACGGATCGGAGCGGGACCAGCCAAGGCTCAGCCCACCAGGTGCTGTGGAGGAGCAGGGGTGAGGGCGGAAGGAGCCAAGCGGCCTAGTCGGGGTGAGGCCAAGCCGGGGGGAAGGTGCTGGCGAGGCTATGGGCCGGTTGGATGGCTCCAGCCGGCCTAGAACCAGTTTGCTGTTGTTTTCCTTTATCATTTGCCTTTTTTGTCCATATCTAGGTGCTTGTTTGGGGTACCAAGGGATAATCCCCCGACATATGCATATAGGAGGAGGAGGTTCCTCATAAATGTAAGCTTCAACAAGTATGCCTGCATGTTGAGGGTGTTGTGGGTTGTTGGCGCGCTCATGGGAACTACGGTGGACGTTGATATGGTTAATTTGTGGAGGCGTGGTGTGGTTCGTATTCTGGATGCCATGTTTTATACTAATGTTTTTCTACAGAAGCAAGATGATTCAGGTTACTATATCAAGTCTGATGCTATGGTTAAGTTCAAAGGCTATGAATTCTGCTTCAGGAGAAAACCAGAGGGGTATATCCTAGAGCTAGAGTTTATTCCTTTTGTGTGGAGGAGGGGAGATGATGATTTTGAGGATGAGGGAAATGGGAAACCTACTGCTGAGGATGCAATGGACACTTCTAAGCTGGCGAATGGTTCTCAGAACACTATGGCTGGATCTTCCATGGCTCCTCAACAGGGGCAAGTAAACTCGGCACGTTCTTCTTCAAGGCAGGTGTCTCATGCTGTGTTTGAAGTCACGCCAATCTGACCACACCTCGTGGTGTTGAGCTGGTGGCTATGTTACCAGTGGACTCTCCTTTACGTGGGAGAAAGGCTTCATCGGCGGAGGGTTTTTTGGAGTGCCTTCGTCCTCGTCACACGTCTCGTCCTCACCAGGTGTCATGTCTTCTCAGCTGCAGGTGACTTTGCATGTGGCTTCTGGTGTCATTCATGAGGTGCGGAGGTTAGCTTTGCTGACTCGATCCAAGGAAAATGTGATGGGCCGGTCTATTACACGGTCTACAAATTTGGAGCATCATGAGCCAGTCCTGGTTGAGGTTGCAATTGAGGCTAGGGTCCAGACGCCGGGCTAGGAGGGGCTTGCGGACCACGATGCTGGTGGTTGCTGGCCACCCTAGGCGGCGCAGGATCTGGTGGGGCTGGCCCAGACTGGGCTAGCCCAGGTGTTCGTGCACCATGAGGGGTAGGCCCAGGAAGGGCAGGCCTCCTCGATCGCTCTCCATGCGACGCTAGGCTAGAAAGGCTATGAGCTGGGCTCACCTACGACTCCTTGCTCGCCGGCTAGACTCGACCAAGCAACCCTGGCGGCTAGGTGGACCACATTGTAACACCCTAGCATTAGGATCCAACGAAGGGTAGAATTAGGAATCTAAGTTTGTGCATGCATGCATTTGTAAACAATTAGGGTAAATTTTTTTGCCAAACAAAAGTCTAAAGAGATTAGAGTTCTTTTCACTAAC
Source organism: Avena eriantha (assembly GCA_910589775.1). Lineage (NCBI taxonomy): Eukaryota > Viridiplantae > Streptophyta > Magnoliopsida > Poales > Poaceae > Avena > Avena eriantha. Next base: position 511,116,438 of record OU342742.1, read on the forward strand.
TAGAGGTAGGAATAGCTCTTGTTAGTCATTGCTATGAATTTTGACATGAACTTTAGAAATTTTTAAGTCTTTGGAGAAGTTATTTTGAATTCAAGTTTGAAATTTAAATCAATTTGAAAATTTGAACTTAGAAATATTAAATTATTTTCCAAAATACTTTATTAACATTGTTTGATTAAATTATAGATTTAGTAAACAACAATAAGGATTAAAGACTAGGAAAATTAAATAAGAAATGAATTCTTATTTCTTCAAATCCATAACAAGATTACAAATAGTGATAAATACATCAAGAGCAGAAGATTACAGAGAATAGAAATAAAACTTTATTAACTTATAATAATATCTTTACAAGATCCTTTGCAAGAAGAATAAAAATAAGATTACAATTAAAACCTATACTACCTATCTACTCCTATGCTAAATCTTGTATCTCCATATCTTGTTCCTGCAAATAAGATAAAACAACTAAAAAGAAAATAAGGGTTAACTAGTTAATTTTACTCTAGGTGGTGAATAATGAAATGCACTGTTCATGTTACATCACAGAGTAATAACAGAGGGGCAAGTTTCACCAGGACGGTAACTAGTAAAAGGGTAGCAGGTGAAGATATTTTCACTTGAACTAATCCACACAACAGCTAGCTAGCTTAGTCACCAAAATGCATGGAGTGTGCTGTCAAGACAGCAACAGCAGTACAAGCACTCAAACAGAGCACCAGTCAAAGCATAGTTACAGGAACTCATTTCTCCTTCGCAAGCACACACTCAGAACTCATTGAGCTTGCCAAAACCTTAACAAAACCACCAACCAGTTTACCCAATCAACCACCAGATCACCACAAGATGGTAACATAAGAAGGGGGTGGAGCAGGTGGATAGCAAGGCCAAGTACAAGATCATAGGAGCAGCACCAGGAGGTGCAGAGCTAGATCAAGCCAACAAGCACAAGATAACAAGATCAAGCCAGCAAGCAACACCACAACCTCACCAGCCATCAAGTAGTGTGGTGAGTACACATAAAACCATCACATGATCAAATCATCATAGATAAAATAGAGCATGTGATGTTTTATATGATCTTCTTAGAAAAACACCCAAGTGAGGTGTATATCCATCCTAGAAGAAAGACAAAAGCCAATGATAAATCTAATGTATTGACTATTCATCTGCTTCAATTGTATCCATTCTTTGTGGGAACAAGAAAAAACAGTTGACAAGGGATCTAATTTGTATCTACAAGATCTGAGATCATGTTGCTGAAATTAATATTGAAATTGTTCTCTCAAATAAAATATTGAAATTGTTTGTTGCTTTTTGGAGGAGTTGGTACCAAATTGACACCGGAACGATATCGGAAGTAAAGAATTGTGATGATCTTTCTTCCCGGTTTCTCACATCGCCATTCATGCATGTAGGCATGTGTTTTCAAATTGTATATCAATCCATTCAAACCAGTGTTCCAATTATTTATAAATGTAATTTTATTCGGTTTTTCCACATATGAAAGATACGGACAAGTAACTAAGCAATAGATGTATTGGCCAGAACACTGTACCGACCTCCGGTAAGCCACAATATCTGGCGAGAGAACTGTATTGACCTCAGGTAAGAAACAAGATCTAGCGATGGCTTCTTCTATTTCACACCTTAACCAATGTGCTAAATTCTGTATTGAAAAGTTGAGACGGTGCATATTCTTCTAGGGATGAAGGAATTGATTTGCAGCTGAATTAGAGGTTTATATAATTTTGTAGACCTTATGCTTCTAGGATTTCGATTTGATGTGTGAAGACCGTATCATTTATCCATGGTATTGTTGATCTTGATCTCTTCTTTGTATGTCCGACCATACTTCATTCTATTATCAGATCTTGAGCGATGTGCTGCAATAATTATTATTCAGTTCTTATAAGAAATATTGTTGTTAATATATTATTTTTTGCAAAGGGGTTTGCTATTCTGAATTACTCATTTTACTACGGGTTACTATACTGAGTGATTTGATGCTAGACCTAATACTACATACACTCTTTTAACTATATACGTTCATAATCAGACTACAGGTTCTAGCTACCGGGCCATGTTGCTATCTACACTAACATTCTTGGTTATGTTGCCTAACATTTTTTTGGGCAATTGCAACTTCTTTAAATCATCATGCCAGTGTTCATGACATCCTGATGGTGCAGGTAAGGGTATCGAGGATATTTCAGATTGCTTTCTTACTGATAGGTGATACACTACATTGTTGTTCTTTTTCTATTTTGTAAACAGGTTTTTCCATGAGCCCTTTATCAGGAAGTAGTTGATAAGTTATTGCTGCAACGAGTTTCTAAAGTAGTTGTGTAAAAGAACTAATGATGGTTTATCAAACTTGAATATTAATCTAAGGAAATCTTAAACCATGTTTTCTCTATATATGTGTGTTTTCACATACTTCTGATGATATATATTTCATATATAGTAAGTGATATTCAGATAATTTAGAGTTCATATGGTTCTCAAAAATTGATTGCCAATGCATGTTAGTATTTTTTTGAAGGGGGATTGTTAGTATTTGTAGAATCCTACATGCATGGAACATTGATTTCATGCTATAATTTTTTTGAGCCAACTGAGCAACCAGCATAAAGATACTTCATGTATGTTGGTTTCCTACTAGCAATAGATACTATCATCAAAGTTTCAATTAAGTTTCATATCTTTACATGCGAAGATGACATATATATACTTTTTTTAATTAAACGACACAACCATGCAAGCATAATCACGATGTTATTTGCTTTCATTCTTGAATTAGAACGTCAATGTAGGCATATATTATATGAATAAATTAGTGGTTGGGTTAAAATTTTGGGTAATGGTCACATTTTTAAATTTCTATAGAACACTTTTGTCTTTTGATTTTGGAAACATAGACCTCTATGATGCTAATGATGAGAAAGATAAAAATATGACAGTATTTCTACAAGCTTAAAAGTTTCATTTGCACAACACACACTGCGATATCACAATAATGGTATAAAATGTAAAATTCCTAGCCCGTGCAGGTACACGGGCTGATGTCTAGTTATTACTAAGGTATATATTACTTTTGGATTTTATAAAAATATACCAAACACATAAAAATTGAATAAAATTCCTTTTTACAACTCTAAAAGGGAATGCTATTATAGAAAAATGCTAGTTTGTATTTTTGAAAAGTAAATTAAGTGTGATAAAAATAAAGACTTATTTCCTAAAAGGAATTTTAGTGAAATGTTTTAAAGAGTTAAAAATTAAATAAATCCAAATTTAAACTCTTAAAATAATACTAATCATTATAAAAATACTAAATATAATATTTATGAAGATTTTAAAGACATTAAGTAATACTTTTCTTTTAATTAAAGAAAATAGCAAACTTTTACTAAAAGGGTAAAGCACCCAAATAAGCAAATAATAAACCATTGCATGACATTACTATACATTGCATATTGCTTCTTTAAATATTGTCCTTACCGGGCAATAATGGTTCTCTGTAGAAACCAGAGCTCAAGGCAGGTGGAAGCATCTGACTTCACTACCTTGCTGTCACAAGATAAGTTCACAACTTGCTCATGTCCTTTGAAGATCCTTTGTGAAAATATTTGAAAATGTGTGTTATCACCTATGTTCTGACGGAGATAGAAAATAAGTATTTTCTTAAACAAATGAAATGCTATTATCATCCTAAGTGATGATAAATACTAAGAATTGCAGGGGAATCTAAGATTCCAATTGCAAAACATCTAGGACTTAATAACCCATGACATCAGTGATTCTAGCACCGTATATTACGTGTTAACCATAAGATTTGAAATGGGACGGAGAAGTCAGCTGTATCTTCTTCCTCTCGCATGCATCTAGATGGCTAGGTCGTGGCTGTTATCCTCGTAGCATGCATTTATTGGTAATATACGGCGCTAGAATCACCCATGACATTAGTGATTCTAGCGCCATATTTTACGCGTTAACCATAAGATTAGGAATGGGACAGAGAAGTCAGCTGTATCTTCTTCCTCTCGCATGCATCCGGATGTCCAGGTCGTGTCTTATCCTCGTAGCGTGCATTTATTAGTAATTAGTAGAGGATATGCAGCATATGGGTGGGAGCCCTCAATGTCCCACGATAGTTCTGGCATCTGACGGTCTATACTTACCATTGCTGTAATTCAAGATGTGGGTATGGAATACACCAAGGGGACATGCGGGGTCGCAAAGGGGGCAGTGAGTGGCTTAGATCATCTACTGGACCCCACATCATGGAATTGTGGACGGGAAAGTACGCCCGGTTGTGCAACAAGGAGTTGGTCTCTTATGGGTAAAGCAACGCACCTCTGCAGAGTGTAAGAATTATGACATGTTACTCCCTATTCCTAGAAGGAGCTACGAACGCGGCAGGAAAGGAACTCCATGAAGTTCTGGTCAACCTGTGAAGGCTGATGGGCAAAGTTTTGATAATCAAAATCAATCTTTGAAGAAATGTTTACCAAAACTGCATAGTACCAAGGACGTATCGTCTGAGGTTGTAGATAGAGCATCAAACTTCTCACCTTGCTTATAGTGAACTTGCTGGGTAAAGCTGTTACTCATCCTTTCCTTTGAACCCCTTGCTAGACTTTGAGGGCCACAAGAATGACTTGGTGTATGCTACAGAGGTCCAAAACGACGTCTACTATGAAGAGACGGACCTATCCGGTGGAATCGAAGGAGTGGACTACGGGATACAATATGGAGCTGAAGACAACGAGTCAGAGTAGTTGTCAGGCCATACTCTAGTTACCTAGGTTGAGCCGAGCAGCCCGAACTCTATAGAATAAGCTGTTGAGCTCACTTCTTTATTTACCGTTGTGTTTTTCGTTCTTTTGTTGAACTTATGAGATAATTTATTTGGTTTGTAAGTTTGAATCTTTTGATGTCTTGAACTTCTGGTATTGTAATAATAATGAAGTGTGTATGTTTGTAATTTGGACCCGCAATGTTTCTGTTGTACCACTCTGAGGGATGTGATATTTACGGAACGGTGTTCTGTGGGTGTCATGTCAACGACTATAGTGTACTACATATGCAGTGGTATGCTGGGTCACCGCACACGTGGTGGCCAAGGAGGGGCTGTCTGCGAGTGGAGGTGGACCGGCCCAAGAGGGGTCAGGGATGTCGGACCAGTGAAGGTTGCTATGGTAGGTGGGGGTCCCACCGATGCTATACTGGGTGAACATACTTTCTTGCAGGAGATCTCTTCGTCATGGGATTGATGCCTAAAGGCGTCAGCTGCTGTTGAGGATTCCTTGGTGAAGGCTATGCGATGGAAGGCGAAAAATAATCTTGACTCGCCTAGTATAAAGCAATCTTCGAAATCTTTTCTTTTGTTATCTACCCTAGTTATTATTGATAAGCTACCCAATGTTGGTGTTAGCATGGGTAGTTCTATAAGGAAAGTTAATTTTGCTGGTAATGTTTTGAGACATATGGATTCTCATTGTTTAACGATTACTCCTAAGGTTTTGTTTGTTCCTGACTCTTTACCGGCGGAGGAGGAGGAGTTGCATGCTACAATAGATGGTTAACTCCTCTCTCACTTAGTTGGTGAAGTGTCGAAAGTGGACTTTGATGAGACCGTGGTTAGTTCGATGTATGAACTTAAAGCTTCTAGTCGGAAATCAAAGTGCCAAAAGTCTCGGAAGTGAACCAGTGTATCCACTTTGCCTATAGTTTCTCAATGAATGGAATGTTTTCAAATAGGAGAGGCCTTCATGACTTGGATAAACATTTGTTCTTTGCTGATTGTGTGAGAGATTATAATTTGGATTTCCTGGGTATTTACAATACTTGTAGACTTGAATTCTCACAAGCTGTGCTCAATCGCCTTTCTGGTGGAGTGAAGCTTACATTGATTTCATGTCCGCCTCGTGGTAGTTCTGGAGGTATCCTAGTAGGCGCCAGAGATGTGACTATAGAGGTATAAGCCAGTTCGGTTGGAGATCTTTTATGAAACTCCATATCCGTAACAAAGATGACGACTTCACGTGGTCTCTAGTTGCTGTCTATGGTGCCGTCCAGGATGTTTATAAGCCTGACTTTTTACGTGAATTGGTTAATCTAGCGAAAGATAATCCGCATCCTATTCTTATAGGCGGAGATTTCAATTTGCTAAGATTTCCTCACGAAAAAAGTAGGGGAGATACGACGATCATTGGACTTTCTTATTCAACATTATCATTGACAGTTTGGATCTTTGAGAGGTTACGATGTTAGGAAGATAGTTTACTTGGGCTAATAGTTGTTCTGAGCTGACATATGAGAACTTGGACAGAGTACTCATGGATACCGACTAGGAAGACAATTTTCCTATGGTAATTATTCGTGCTCTTGACCGTATTGAGGATTTGTCGGATCATGCCCTGATTCTTTTATATATTGTAGCGCCTACACCGAATCACAAACAAGCATTCAAATTTGAACTTGGTTGGTTGCATCGTGAAGGTTTCCATGACATGATGAAGGCCATTTGGGATAAACATGTAAGTGGTTAAATGCCTATACACCGATGGAATAACAATTGTGCTTTGGCCAAGTTCCTTTGGGATTGGACGAGACATAATGCCAGAATCCTAAAAAAAGAAAAAAAATCTGCATTTCATCTATTATTAATGACTTGGAGGATTTAGCGGAAGTGAGGCCTTTATCTGCATAAGAAATTGAGCTTAAAAGCCATTGAAATGCAGAAATTGCGCGACTACTGCTATAGGAGGAACTCAAATAGTATCAACGAGCTAAATCAAAATTCATCCTCGAAGGATATCCAAATACAAGATACTTCCATCGTGTGGCCAATGGAAAACACAAGAAGAAACTTATTCACTCTCTGATATATGATGAGGATACTATTGAGGGACATGAGCATATGAAGTCATTTATTGCAAATTATTATAAAGGTTTGTTTGGGCTTCCTGCTCAGAATTCCTTCTCAATGGATGAGACTCAAACTTGGAAGAATAATAAAATCAGTGGGAATAACATGCTCATATATTCTAAGTAGAACATCCTCAATCATACCCACGGGTTGTTTAGTGGACTTGTGAGCCATCTATAAAGTGATAGTAGTAGGAGAATACTCCCCTAATCCTAACCTTTTATAGAGGGAGTATGACATTACACTAACTCCTGCTCCTAGATCACACAAGGCATTGTGAATATTAGTTTTACCTATTGAGCATGAAATAGTTGGTTTGTTGGGATCTCCAGACTTAGACAATAGCTTCCCATTAGCAGGATAGTTACCATGGCAATAGTTTTAGTTATTTCTTTCTTTCTACTAAGAATATCACAGAGGAATTTAGAATAGGTAGGAACTTTGATTGCATCCGCAAATGGAATTTCTAGACAAAGGTCACTAAGTGCCTTTGTAAAAGAAATATAGATTACCTGATCTGGTTCTTTCTTTTTTCGATCTAGGTAAGGAGCTTTTTCTCACCTGACTTACTCTTGTCTTTTACCTTTTGTGGGTGGTCAGGCTCTTTTGTTGCTTTATTTTGTTGTTGCTTACCACTTTTCTTCTTTTCTACTACAACAACTTCATCTTCCTTGCTTATCTTTTTTCTTCTCTTGGATCAACCGTCTCTGCATCAGAGTCATAATGGTTATCATGTGCATCATTTTGGTCCTCCTTGATTTGATCTTGTGTTTCAGTTTCATCTTGAGGATCCACCAATGTATCATCTTCTTGGCTTGCTTTGAGCAAAGATTTTTCCTTTCGCTCTTTTTTAGCTTCATATTCCGGTGGTCCAAATGGTCTTGTAACAACTTTAAGAGATCATCGAAATAATTTTAGACGAGAGATGTCTCTTGGCAAACCTTTTGGTCCAAGGGATGTTATTACATCGTTGAATTCTCTAATATGTCTTCCTAGGTATTCATCTTCCATTCCACTAAAAGCTTTTTCCTGCAAATTTTTAATAATTCCACCATCAAATCGATATTCTCTAACTCCAAGATTAGGGAATTCTTTTGGTTGTTTAAGAAATTCAGAACTTGGAGCATCGTATTCTCTGAGATTTTTCTCAGGTTTCATGGGAGTTATCCTATAAATAGACATGATTTCCATAATATCACTCAGGTTTTCTAGTTCAACTTTATTTGATCTTAAAAGTTTTTCAATAATTTCTTCGCGCCTTTGAGAAGGCACGCGCTCAATATAATCCGGTAGATAGGTCCTACCAGAGCATGTAGACCCTTTGTCTCCTAGGGAGAACATTTTGTAGTAGCAACACCTGAAATCTCAAAAGATAAACACTTGGCGCTTAGCTCCCCGGCAACAGCGCCAAAAAATAGCTTGATGTCTGCAAGTGCACAAATTGTTTGTAGATAGTTTCGAAGTATAGATATTGATCCCATAGGGAGCCCAAAGGTAAGTGTTTATGGGTGAAGTCTCTGTCACACCTAAAGTTATCACATGTCTTTGAGTGAATTGACTGCAAGTGTTGAAATAAGAATGGGGTATTGATTAAATGAGTTGTATTTAAATAGAACTAAAATGTAAACTTCAGAAATATAAAGCATAAACGTAAAGAATGGCTTGGTTGTTTGTTGTTTCCAGCACATGGCAAAAGAAGGCGCGGGGAGATTCGGTTCATGGTGATAGTGACTGTGCCAGGTGGACGAATGATAAATGTAACAATTATTATCTTATAAATATATGTGTAGGAGAGCAACCCATAATTAGTCGGAACTCCTCTTGGTAGATTTCATCCCAACTTCAATAATCCTACTAGCCTGTTACCAAAACCATGGTCAAACAATAGACGATTAAGACCCTTTAGGTTGCTTAGAGATTAAGCTCCTTGGATCAAACTAATGCAATATGCACAGTGGTTCCTCGTTATCCTCGAGTCTACTAGTTTTCCATTGATATCCCCGTGTCACCTGGGGGTCGCTGGCCTGCTAGCAAACAATATCTCATCTATGTAGAACAAAGCATCATGTTGTTTGGGCCCTTAATTGGACAACAAGCATTAGGCATCCCACAGATAGTCAAGCAAACATAATATAGTAATTAGAATCAATCACAAACTAATGAAAAATATATGAAGGCACATCACATCTCACCAATCCCCTACATCTCCCACACCCAAGGAAATTACTCACACATGAGATAAGAATGGATCATCGATATGATCAAATAAAGGGAATTCGTCTTTATATTACCGTGGAGATCCACAATAAGAATATAAAAATATACAACACAATTCAAGATGGGAAGAAACAATCTCAAGCCCTAGTCTTGCAAGGTGAAGACCCCTCTCTCTCTCTCTCAAGTACAAGTAGTGGCTATGGTGGTGTAATGGCTAGGAGGTCGAAGATCGTGGAGCGAGATGAAGAACATCTTCCCCTTTTTCTCTGGATCTTCTCTTTTTCCCTTCTGGATGGTATGGTGGCTATTGTGTTGTGTTTTCGTCCTTGGTCCCTTCATGGAAGTTGTCCCTTTTGATAAGACAGTGGCGGTGGCAACTATCCGACGGGAGCTATACGGCCGGAAAAATATTCCCGCCGTATACTTTCTCGTTAAAGCCTATGTACGCTCCCCTCGAGTGCTTCCAAAGAGAAACATGCTTGTTTTCTCTAGAATATTGTGTTTCTCTAGTTAAAACCTTATGTTGACATTCAGAACTTGAAACACACATTAAAAACCAAGTTTTCTTCACTATGGAAGTATTAGTGTAACACCCCAAAACTGTATCAAGGTTATCAAGTTCCTAATCACCCAAATTAGGGTTAACAAAAAAAATTTACTAATAAAAATGATTATGAATGCATGTGTGTGTTGCATTAGTGTAGAATTGTTTGAAAATGCCATGCTTGATTGTTCTAAATGTTGTGAAATGGTTCAAAGGTGAATTCCACATCATCTATACCATTTACAAACAAAATCCAAACAAAAAGAAATCAAATAAGAATAAATAAAGCAAATGGTCATTTTGACCAAAGTTAACCACTAGGCCACTTTGAGTGTTCCTAAAAGAGAATTTCGAACATAAACTTTTCTACTTCTTTTCACCCCTTGCTAGACCAAGTAAAAGTGAACCCAAGCCCACTTACAAACTTGCAGAAACTATTTTCAAATTCAAATGAGAGACATTTGGAAATAGAATTAAGTTCACATGTACTAGAGCGTCTGCGCCATGTCGAGGATGTGCTAGAGCGTCGCGCCTGAACAGCCCGCACACGCCGCGCCTCGAACTCACCCCGCGCACACTGCTCCGCCATGACCCCAACAGCAGCCCAGACATGCCCGTTCACCGTCGCACGACCCGTAGCCACCGTGCGCCGCATCGAACACCGCCTTCGCCGCACAGAGCACCGCACGTTCCCGACCGATGTAGACCGTGCCTTGCCGTGCCATCAAGCCCGTGAGAACCGCCCTGAAGCACCGCATTGACCGCCGCCCATAGCCATGCCGATAGCCGCCCATAGTCATGTCGCCAGCACCGCCTGACCATGCCGATTTGCCCCTCTCGCCGCTGTATAAAAGGAGGCCACCCCCCTCTCACTCCCCTCTCTCCCGTCTCTCTCAGAACCACCCCGCACTTCTCCCCGGAGCATGGAGAGCCTCAGTCTGCCGAAATTTCACCGGAGTTGGCCGCTGCAGTGGAAGAAAGGCACCGTCGATTGGAGCCGCCCTAGGATCTACCGCGACCACGCCTCGGACCGCCGTTTTCTACTAGCTCGAATGCCCCCATCGCCGATCGTAGCTGGAACCCAGGTGAGCCCCCGTAGACCCCCATAGTGCCGCTAGGTTTCGTCCTCACCGGAGACCTATTCACCGGGAACGACGACCCACAGCCGTTAGATCGTAGTCTAATCGCACGGCTTAGATTGAAACATACCAATTCGGGTTTTAAGAATCGCTGACAAGTGGGACCCCCCTATCAGTTATCCGCTGCACTTGCGTAGTGCAGCTGGGCCAGCCCATTTTTTTCCCGCGCGTAGCCCAACGATTCAAATTAGTATTTTTCCTTTTAAATGGAAATCCTATTCTGTTCACTTATTCAAAAATCAATTCAAAGATATTCACTTAACCAAATTGCATGATTCCAATTTTGCTAGAAAGGAAATTAAATCTTGTGATTAGTGTGATGATGCTAGATCATCAAGTTTGAACCTTAGTGTGATAATTAGACTTAGTTAAGTATTGTTTGGTGATTGTGTACCCCATATTCATTTATAGACGATAGTGCCGACCAAGTCTACGAGGAGGAGGAGTTCTACCCTGAAGAAGACGAAGAGAACTTCAATCACTACACCAATCAAGGCAAGCTATCATTACTAAGAAAGCTATACCCTTGCAAGCTAACACTTGCAAGTATTAACCTAAGCAACATGCCTTAGGCATGCTTTGGTGATACAACTTTGATTTAAACCCATCCCAAGTTTTACTTGCAAGCTTTACTCTTTTACTTTACCAAAGTTCTTTACATTTAGTAGTGTTTTGTGAGATTTTTGGAAAGTAGTATAGATAGCATAAAGAGTATAAAACTAGGACTATACAAGAAGTCATTCTATGGCATGAGATTGAGATTAGCACTCCTCATTAGTGAACACTCTTAACCATAGTGGCTAGTGCTAAGCATAAAACTTGATCACTTTAGATGGGAATACTTGGTGAAAATGCTTATGAAAACCTTGGAATGAGGAGTCATTCTATTGAGATGTTTTGACATGTGTTGAGAAACGCAAATGGTTGATGCTGATGAAAATGTTGAGGCATCAGCCTTAGCCCTTTATAAAAACTGATGGTTGGGTTCGGATGCGATACCATTCCAATTTTACCGTACAACCACAATACCTGAATTGGGTAAGGCTTAGCCAGAAGTTTATATGCATTAGTATGGGTTCCCTTGTGGAGGAGGTTTGAGCTGAGGCTACCTCTTGATGATGTCCATATATGCAGTGCCCAGGATGGCAGATGGCCATGGCTAAGAGGCCAAGCTCATAGGAGAGGTGCTTATACTAGAGTATGTAAAGGAAAGGTTATGATTGATTATCCGCATACTAAGTATGATGATTCAGGGTTATCTCTAGCGGATGTATCGAAATTTGTGGTGAAAGTGTACCACCTCTGTAGAGTGTCAAACTATTCGAATAGCCGCTTCCGTGGTCATGGACAGTTGGAGTGGCCATACTGTTCCGTCATCAGATGTTTTCAAAACGAATTGTGAAATGAATCATGACTTTGACTTGACCACAACAGGGTTGTGACTATCAAAACTAAGTTTCCACTTAGGTGATTTAGAACATTATTTTAGCTTTCTTTGCTTCTGAACTTAGCTTAGGTTAAAATTAGCTTTTACAAATAAACTTAGAGCTTTGCATTCCTACTAAAACTACCTTACTTGTTAGTGATAGTTTGCGAGTACTTAAAGAGTACTCATGGCTTTGTCCCTAGCTATTCCCGTGGTTAGACTATGAGGAGGACTATCAGGAAGATGGACAGCAGGAAGGCTACGACAACTAGGATCATCTCCTATCATAAGCATTGCCTATGACACTGATGATGGAGCCCACAGCTACGCTTATTTTTCCGCTGCTTGTTTGTATTAAGACTGGATCATGAGATCCTTTATTGGTGTAAGACCTTATTATGGTTTGTAATGGATGATGTACTGTGATATCCAGTCTGTTATGTCTCGCAAAAATGGTAATCTTGGGATTGCGATGTATGGCATCCAGGCATCTAGGATTAAAAATCTGGGTGTTGACAATTAGCGTTAGGTAAAGCTAGAAAACGATCAAATCCGGGAGAAACCCATCAATAAAAGCCATCATAAATGTGTCGAAACTCACAGATATCAACTGTTCCCATCATTGGTCATATCCTCTTATTCTTATTCTTCTTCTACCTCTTCATCCTCTTCTGCAACTTATGACCTTCTTGAAACAAAGGATCTTCCCGTTTATCCTTGGACTCATCTAGTGCGGCAGGTTGTAAATGAAATTTAAGAGTAATCAAAAGCGGCTAAAGTAGAATTTATGGGTAAATCAATAATGGTAGAACTACAATCAGGCAAGTATACACACCTCATATGTAACATTGTTCTGTCTAGGAACAACTGGATCTTTGTGAGAGGATGACCGTATAAGGAACCTGTGTACAAAATTACTTTCCCTGATTCTTGCATTGTTTGCTTCTATGGTTTCCAATCTTAGATTTTCATATTCTGATATTACAATCGGGGCATCTTCCTACTACAAATAAGCCCTTCTCTTCCCTCGTCATGCCATCTATCGAAAGGTAAACGATGACAACAGAGTCATGTCCAATGCACATATGGAGGTAGTAAACACAAGGGGGACAGTAGAAAAAAAGTAGAATACGCGCGGAAGACTTACCACAATGGCCTACGCGATGTCAGTGATGCACGATGGAGGGGCGGACATCGGTGGAGCGTAAGAAGGGAGTCACTTTAGGCCGCCATCAACCGGCCTCGATGATGTAATCAGTGGGTGGTCTCCGAGAGTCGAGGATTTAGTGTGCAGAGGGGAATGGAGATTTTGGAAAGGGGAAAGGGAAAGATTTTCCTAACAAGGGCTATGACGGTCTAATTTCAGGCGGGGACATTCAAATCTAAGCGGGACAAGCGAAAAAAGTGTAGGGAAAAGGGAAATCATTTGTGGGACCCGGTAAATGTGGATTGCAGCGCATACAGGCGCCAAAAATCACAAGACAGTAGAAAAAAATAGTCACCGCGACAAAATGGTGTCGCGATTGCCCATCCACCATGCATCCAACTTTTGCATGTACTTTTCGCTTATGCCGATCCAAAAATCCATCGGGTATGGGGATACTTTTGTATCGATTGATGGTGAAACTGTGTGGCTACACTACAGATCAGATCAGACGTGGAGAGGCAGGGCCACTTGATCCAGTTTCTGATGAAGGAGGTAGAGTCCACGGCGTTCGTGGGCATCGAGGATGCGGTCACCTACGTCAAGAGGCTCGACGACGAGTTCTCCTGCCTGGTAGTATCATCAGAACCAAGAAATGGCCACATTCAAACAATGGTCAGTGATAGCAATGAACTAATGTGGCGATGGGTGCAAGTAGACAAACATGCGGTGTTGAAGCACTTTGATTAATTGAAGAAGACGGCGGATGGGCTCTAGGAGGCGGCATTCGGCTACTACGACCTGAAGAAGCTAGAGGGCGTTGGAGAAGATTTGTAGTCGCTATACCTTAAACTAGTCAAAATATTTTCCACATAGTGGGATTGAAGCAATGTAATCCCACCATTGTCATCCTTCAACAACTTGATGTTCAAGGTTACATCTACTACTCCTAGGTCCTTCATCTCAAAGCAATGATTCAGGAATCCTTTGACCTCCTCGATAACAACGAGGTTGGTCCCAAATATCAATATGTCATCAAAATAGAGATAGAGGATAACTCCCTCGTCCCCACCATGGCGATAGTATACACACTTATCAACTTCACTAACAACAAAGAATTCAATGGTTAAAGTTCTTTCAAATTTCTCGTGCCACTACTTAGGTGCTTGCTCAAGACCATACAAAGACTTTAGTAACTTACATACCTTTCCTTCTTGACCATTTACTCCAAACCCATCAGGCTGCTCCATATAAATTTCCTCATCCAACTCTCGATTAGGAAAGTAGTATGAACATCCATTTGATGAACGAGAAAACCGTGAGAAGCAGCTAAGGAAAGTAGTAGTCGAATAGTGGTCAATCTGGCTACACATGAGTATGTATCAAAGAAGTCTTCGCCTTCTTTCTTGTTATAACCCTTGGCCACAAGACATTCCTTGTACCTTTCAATAGTACCATTGGGATTAAGCTTTTCTTGAACACCCACTTACATCCTACAGGTTTGCACCCATAAGGACGATCAGGTACCTCCCATGTTTCATTAGCTAAGATGGAATCCATCTCACTGCAAACAACTTCCTTCTAGTAGTTAGAATCTTGAGATGTATAGGCTTCTGAAATAGAAGTGGGAGTATCATCCATGAGGTACACAATGAAATCATCACCAAATGATTATTTGGTCCTCTATCTCTTTCTCATTTGGGATCTTCATTGTCATCCTCCTAGGATCAACATAGTGTTCTATCGAAATGGTAGGTTCAGGAATTATAATTCCTGACTAGATGAACTAGGCATCTCCTGATTTATTGAGCCAGACACACCTTTCATAGGAAAGATGTCATCAAAGAAAGTCGCATCATTTGACTCCATAATTGTACAGACAAGCATGTCAGGTACCTTAGATATTACTATTAAGAATCTATAGCTAATGCTATGAAAAGCATGATGTGGTGACCTAGCATACCACTGCATGATGTAGTACACTATAGCCGTTGACATAACACCATTCCACTAGTATTACATCCCTCAGAGTGGTACAAAAAACATCACGGGTACAAGACATGATTATAGATTACAATTCAAATCTTTACAAAAGATCCGGAGAACAATCCTCAAAACAGTGAGGAAAACACTATATAAAGGAAATCCAAAAATAGAAACTTGAAGTCTATTCTAGAAATAGTACTACTATTAATATATATCTATGGCTTGTGATTGCTGTTAAATAAATGCCCAACAGAAGTAGGATCTAGTATCTAGGGATTTATCTATACACTACGCTTCAACTTCTCTTCTATTACTCGTGATGTATTCGTCGATTTCATTGACCCCAGCTAGATATCTTCAATCCGTCAAGTAGTTCTTCTCCTAAGTTTGCCATTGATTGCTTCGAGATCTAGCAAGGGTTAAGAAGGTACGATTAAGTATGAGCATAGTTGGCAGGTTCACTAAAAAGGAGTGTTTGATGCACTATCTACGACCACAGACCGGAGGTCGTGGTCTATGTAGGTTTTCTTAAACTTTTATTCAAAGGTTGCTTTTATTCTGAAAAGCTATGTTCATCAGCCTTCACAGGTTTACCAGAATTTCATGGAGTTCCTTTCCTATCGCGTTTGTAGCTCCTTCCCGGAACAAGTAACATGTCACAATTCTTACACTCTACGGAGGTGTGTTGCTTTACCCATAAGAGATCCTTATCCTTGTTGCATAGCCTGGCGCGCATTCCCGTTAACACTTCCTTGGTATGAGGCCCGGTATAAGGATCCAATCCAATCACTGCCCTTCTCCACAACCCCACATGACAACACGACCCCCCATGCAGAAATACCTCTCTTAACCCCCATATAGGAAGATATAAGTCTGGTAGACCCCTTGGAGATGGCAGATGTACCTCCGATAGCCCCTAATAGATGATCTAGACACCAATATCACGGGGCACTAAGGGGTCCCACCCATGTGCTGGATCCTTGCAAGGAATCTGCAGATCACAATAAGGTCGTCTATTGGCACATGAAAGGAAGAAGATCTAGCTGACTTTCCCATCCCATTCCAAGTCTTATATTTAACGCGTATTATATAACACTAGAATCACTAGCGACATTTGTTGTTAAGTCCTAGGTATTATCTTCCTATACCATAGGAACTTTAATAGTAGATCAATACCACATGGTAAATAACCCATAATCATCTCGTTATGAAAATAGAGTTTTTCCGACCTTTTTGAAATGCAAGTGATAACAATAGTAGATTGCAAATATTTGATAGAAAATAACCAAAGGACATGAGAAAGTGTGAACTTGCCTTTGTGATTCCAAGATTATGCAATCACAATCTTTAGGATAATATAAGATCCAATATCTGAAAACAACATCATTGGTCTGGTAAGGACTAATGTTTTTAAAGAAGCAATATGATGTGATGCATAAGTAATGCTATGCATTTAGTAAAATTCTGGAGTAACTCCCCTATAATGTGAATGAGTGAAACTTAGGTGATTTCTTTAAGATTTTTTTTATCTTCAAGTTTACTTCACAAACAAAAATATATATATATATATATATATACATACAAGGAACTTAAGACTAACATACAAGATATAAAAAGTACATCATAACAGTAATATAAGGTTAAGTTGATTGGTTCCATGTAACTATTTTAAAAATCCATATTTTTAAGTTGTTAAGGCTTACAAAATAACATAATGTGTTTATTTGAAGTGGAAAAAGGAATAACTTTGAAGAGAATATTTCTTATTTTAAGTTATTCAATAGTTATTATTAATCTAATATAACTATTATCATTGATACAATTTTAAGTGTTTAGGATTGGATTTCCTAGTGATTGATTAATAGACCAAATATAACTATAAAAACACAATTGAATTTAAAACATAAAGTGTCTATAACATTACCAAGCTCTAAAGTTTTTCCCAAGCATGATCAACTATGTGAGATCATTCACTCCCAATGTGAGTGAATGATGAATTCAAGACATGGTTTACTATGGTAATATTAAAGCCAAAATTTATTTTATTAATGATAACATAAATAGATGGCCACAATAATTTGTTATTTATTAAAGTATTTAAATGATCTTTAGAGATAATACTATTACTTAAAGAAATAGCTTCATAAAAGTGCTACTTGATTCAGCTTTGAAGAATTGCATTTTTTATGTGTCAAGATAACCTAAATAGTCTATACAATCTAATAAGGATTTATTTAGGTTTATAAATGATTAAAGAAAATAACATCTCTTTTACTTTAATAGAAGAAAAGGACTTATAAGACTAATTATAACACTTCTCTTTATAAATCCAAAATTTAATTGGCATTTTATAATTAGCATTTTCATAAATTTAGGACTTTTCCTAATTTTTCTATATTTCATTGAGAGATTACATAGTTTAAATATTTAATTGTATTTTATTTAACTCAAACAAGTAATATTATATTTTTACTAGATAGATATCATTTTTATGAGTATTTTGCATATGCATTTTTAGTATGTTTCTGTCTTTTCTTGGGCTAAAAATACTTATAGGGGTATTTTGGTAATTCATTTATTCATTTATTTTATTTACGTTTATTTCTTTTTCATTTCCTACAAAACTAAACCTAGCCCGTTGGCTGATTAAGTCCAACCCGACCCAACTGGGATTGGAGTCAAATCTCACCCCTGCCCAACTCTCTTCCTCTCTCCTACATTTCCCATTGCTTGCAGACACACACTCTCGCACGCCTCTCCTCCCTTCCTACATGCGACACATCGTCGCTTGCATCCCTTCCGGCCTCCGCCGGCCACAAATGTAGCCACCTCCTGCTGGAGAGGCCCTGGCTCGATCTCCTCCATCAACTCCCATCGCCTCACTGTTGCTCGACTTTCTAGTGCGCACCTCCGCGAAACCCTAGGTCACACGACTTGAGTTGCCGACGCAGCACTAGTGCATCCGCGCGACCGGCTTCTCCTAGACGACGAATATGTCCTTGCCTACATCTAATAACTCAACATCATCTGCGACCTCCATCTCTAGTCTCTGGTCGAGCTTGACAATATTCACAACCACCTCGTGTTGCTCCTGATGGTGTGCTGATGGGGTGGTGATGTTCTGTTGATGTTGCTGCCGATGGGATGGTGGTGATGCCGTCACCGCAACCTCGGTGATGTTTGGTGGCGACCAACTCTATGATCCCTATTACTCCATCAACTCGCCTTGCTCAACTCGATGTTGGCGGGAGTGTGCTGCGGTCACAACCCTGGCGCCTATCACTACTCCACCACCCTCTATCTTGACTACACTTTTGGTGCATGGCACCCATGGTGAGAAAAGTATCCTTTCTTCTCTGACTATGATCTATGTGTGTGTTGTACTATGCTTCAGCTTGGATGAATTACCCATCCAAGCATTTGGGATATGTTGGTTATTGATACTATCGTATTTATATATGTTTCACTGAATTCTTGATCTACTGCCTTGCTAAACTGAAGCTACATTTCTATAGATTCTTTACGTGTGCTTGTGTTTGGTAGAAAATATTTTGTTAATGGCTTAACTGAATCCCGGTTCTGCCAGTGGGAACCTACGATATGCTAGGATGTTTCGTAGATGGCTTGCTAAGGAAAATGGTCTGGAAATCCCTCTTAAATGATTATAGGTAGACATGAAAATTCATAACACTAGTCATCAACCCGTGCGCCTACACAGGCTAGTGATTTAATACATTTTTGAGAAGGCCATTTGTAAAATATCATTAGAAAGTTTTTCCTTTGTCTTTCTAAATTACAAAAAATCATGTTTGGTAGGAAACTTTGACATTTAAATTTCAGTTAATAATGACTACTCCTGAGAGGGAGGGCTTTAAATTTTGTAAAACTTATGGTCATATTATTTTATGATTTTTTATTTCCGTTCATGGTCAAATCGTGAATCACCTAGTGCAACTGTTTGTTGTATAGCAGAATACTTTTATCTGCATTTTCGTAAAATTGACTATCCAAATATCTTATCCGTGCAGATCCCCATACCACATGAGCCTGTCGAGCTCCATGTATGATGCGACCCTCGATGGCATGCACCGTTCCAAGATTGAGTACGTGTCAACACCCGGATTTTTAATGCCATATGCCTGTTTTGCCATACCTCGCAATCCCAGGATTATCATTTTTGCGAGACATAACAAATTTGGTACCACAGTAGATCATCCATTACAAACCATAATAAGGTCTTACAAATAAATGATCTCATGATCTAGTCTTAATACAAATCAAGTAGCGGAAAATAAACATAGTAGGGGCTCCATCTTTAGAGTCACAAGAAATGCTGACGTTGGGAGATGATCCTAGTTGTCATAGACCTCCTGCTGTCCATCATCATGTTGTCCTCCTCATAGTCTGGCCACGGGAATAGCTAGGGACAAAGCCATGAGTACTATTTAAGTACTCGCAAACTATCACTAACAAGTAAGGTAGTTCTAGTATGAATCTTAAGCTCTAGGTTTATTTGCAAAAAGGCAGGTTTATCTTATATTGAGTTTATAAGTAAAGAAAACTATGTTAATATTCTAAATCACTTAAGTTGGAACCCAGTTTTTCATATCCACAACCCTGTTGTGGTCAAGTCAAAGTCATAGTTCAATTCACAAGTCATTTTGAAAACATCTGACGATGGAACAGTCTGGCCACTCCAACTGTCCATGACTGCGGACGCGGCTATTCGAATGGTTTGACACTCTGCAGAGGTGGTACACTTTCACCACAAAATTCGATACATCCGTCAGGGATAACCTTGAATCATCATACTTAGTATGCGGATAATCAATCATAACCTTTCAATTACACATTCTAGTATAGGAACCTCCCCTATGAGCTTGGCCTCCTAGCCATGGCCATCTGCCATCCTGGGCACTGCATAGGTGGACATTCACACTCACGAGGTAGCCTCAGCTCAACCTCTTTCCGCGAGGGAACCCATACTAAGGCATATAAGCTTCCAGTTAAGCCCTACCCAATTAAGGTATTGTGGTTGTATGGTAAAATTGGAATGGTATCGCATCCGAACCTAACCATCAGTTTTTATAAAGCGCTAAGGCTCATGCCTCAACATTTTCCAAACCGTTGCAACCAGAGACTACCTATCACTAGTGGAGATCACTCAAAAATTTTGAAACCAAAATTCCAAACTTTCTTTCATGCGGCCATTTAATCAAACACTTGGCATGCATAATCTCTACTCTAATCCTAGCTCACTGTTTACTACACGGTTTTGCCCCCAATTGATCCCCATTTAATCCCATTGTCCCCTCTTGATCTAACCAGAGCCTAACCAGCATCTCCCCTACCCCCTAGCTGCACTGCCATGCCATGCCGAGCACCACCTCGCCGGCCGACAGTGCACTCGCAGCAACAACCCTCTCCAGCCTCTCTCCTCATGTCTAGCAACTTGCTTTTGGTCCACCTCCACCGCCCAAACAGCCCTAGGCCAGAGACAGAGAGTAGAGCGGCCAGGAACCACCGCGCCCGGAGCTGGTCGACCATGCCGACACTGCCCGTAGAGCACGCCCTGTCCCTGCTCGCACAAACCGCCCCTTGGCACCAGCCCGCGCCCACCGCTTCGCCTCGACCTGGAGAACACCCCAAACATCCCCGTTCGCCGCCCAAAGCCTCACAGCCACCGCTCGCCGTGGACACCGCCGCCTCTGCCGCGCAGAGCGCCACCTCACCCAGACCGCATGCCACCGCCCCTACGGCCGCATTTAAGTTCAAGAGCACCGCCAGGGAACCGCCCATCGATCGCCACCCCTAGCCATGCCTCTACCTCGCCGTAGCCATGTCGCCACCGTCGACCGCCCATCCCGCTCGGTCTCATCGTCGGGCCTATAAAAGGAGCCCTCCCCAGCCTCTCCTCTCCACACCATTTCACTCCCTTCACATCTCTGAACCTTACCCAACTCTAGCCGGAGCAAGGGGAGCAGCAGCTCGCCGGAATTGGAGCCGGAGCCGCCGCCTTTGGAGGAGAAGGGCGCCGTTGATTGCGACCACCCCAAGCTCCGCCGCGACCACGTCTCGCCTCGCCGTCGTCTTCCACGTTGTTTGCCCGCCTCGCCGACCCCGCTGGAGACCTGGTACGCCCCCAGCAGACCCCCACCGAGCCGCTAGGGTTCGAGCTCGCTGGCGACCTATTCGTCGTCGACGACGATCCTCAGCCGTAGATCTAGCTTCTAATCCTACGGCCCACAGCGCGCGTACCGTTTCACGTGTTAAGTGCCACTGAGAAGCGGGTCCCTCATGTCAGCTGAGACCCGCGCCGCGGAGCGCCACTGGGCCGGCCCAAGTCGTTTCCCGCGCTAGCCCACCCATTCAAATTTGGATTTTTCTTTTTAGTTAAATCTAGTTTCTGTCCACTATTTCAAGATGCAATTATGTGAGTTTGACAAATCCAAATTGTATGAAACTAATTTTTCCTGAAAGGTATTGAAGTAATCTATCCAAGCCCATTAGATTTAATTCAATTAGAGTTATAGATCTCTCCTAATAAAAATAAGAAGATAGAAGCATTTGCAACTTGCAACATTTTTATAAAATCAACCAAGTTAGCTTTTGAGTTGATTCCAATTCTCAAAAATCAAATTTCATAATATCTATCCTAATATGTAATAATATTAAGGTTTACATGTAGTGACTTTGGACTAGTACCAAAATAATGCTATATAGGCATTTCTAGTCACTTTAAATCATTAAATAATGAACTTGAACCAAAGTAATGTGGATCCAACCTTTAAATCTCATTCCCACATGTTATAATATGTGGTGAGGACATGTGTCCACATGATCCCATATTTTGGTGGTGAATATTAAATTTTAGTTAATATTTCAATGACTAGAAATTGCTTTTCTAAAATAAAAAGAATGAAACTATTGAATTAAAACTTGTGATGTTTGTGATGATAATAGATCATCAAATATGTGTCTTAGAATACTACTTAGCCTAGTTAAGTATTGTTTGGTGATTGTGCACTCCCTATGCATTTATAGACGCTAGTACCGACCAAGCTTTCGAGGAGGAGGAGGAGTTCTACCAAGAAGAAGAAGAAGAAAACTTCAACCACTGTACCAACCAAGGCAAGCTACTATTAGCAAGCTAGCACTATTTAAGTGCAAGCCACCATTAGCAATGCAAGTGTAGTACTTAACAAACTAGAATCAAACTAGATGGTTTAGCAAAGATGCCTTAAGCATGCTTTGATCACACCCCTTTGACTATTGGTACTCCAAGTATTAGTTACAAGTTTTACCCTCTTAGTTTATACAAAGTTCTTTACTTGTTTCGAAGGTAGCATAAAAAGTATAAAACTTGACCTATTTAGAACCCTTTAGATGTCATTCTATGGAATGAGATTGAACCCATCTTTACCACCTTAGTGAACACTCTTAACTTAGTAGTTTAGATTAGCTCAAAAACTTGAGTCACTTTAGATGGGAATACTTGGTGAAAATGAATTATGAAAACCTTAGAATGATGAGTCATTCTATTGAGATGTTTTGACATGTGTTGAGAAACACAAATGGTTGATGATGATGAAAATGTTGAGGCATGAGCCTTAACCCTTTTATAAAACTGATGGTTGGATTCGGATGCGATACCATTCCATATTTTCTGTACAACCACATTACCTGAATTGGGTAAGGTTTAACTAGAAATTTATATGCATTAGTATTAGTTCCCTCACGGGAGAGGTTTGAGCTGACGCTACCTCTCAATGTTGTCCACCTATGAAGTGCCCAAGATGACTGATGGTCATGGTTGGGAGGCCATGCTCATAGGAGAGGTGCTTATACTAGGGTGTGTAAAGGGAAGATTATGTTTGATTATCTGCATACTAAGTATGATGATTCAGGGTTATCCCTGACAGATGTATCGAATCTTGTGGTGAAAGTGTACCACCTCTACAGAGTGTCAAACTATTCGAATAGCCGCGTCCACGGTTATGGACAGTTGGAATGGCCATACTGTTTCGTTGTTAGATGTTTTCTAAATACTTTGAAAAGAATGATGAATTTTGACTTGACCACAACAAGGTTGTGTTTATGAAAATAGTTTCCCCAACTTAAGTGATTCTAGAGTTGTATCTTATCTTTCTTTGCTTCAGAACTCAGCTTAGGCTTCAAACTTAACTCTATAGTTAAACATAGAGTTAGCACTTTAACTTAGATTTATAATACTTGTTAGTGGTAGTTTGCGAGTACTTAAAGAGTACTCATGGCTTTTGTCCCTGGCTATTATCATGGCCAGACTATGAAGGAGACTATCAAGATGATGGCCAACAGGACGGCTATGATAACTAGGACCATCTACCTTCGTCAGCATTGCCTGTGCCCCTGAAGATGGACCCCACCACTACGCTTATCTTTTATTTCCGCTGCTTGTTTGTATTAAGACTGGATCACGAGATCCTTATTTGTGTAAGACCTTATGTATGGTTTGTAATGGATGATGTACTATGATATATAATCCATTATGTCTCACAAAAATGGTAATCCTGGGATTGCGAGGTATGGCATAACGGGCATCTGGGATTAAAAATCCGGGTGTTGACAAGTTGGTATCAGAGCTAAATTTTGACCATAGGAGACCCTAGTTAGTATGGACGTCAAACAAAAACTTAGTTTCAAAACCAAAGTGAGTATTTATGAAAAACTATCTCCTCTCTTACCCTTGTGGATTCTTTCTCAAAAATTCATGTTCCTCAAAATTCTTCCACTACTACTAAAAATTTGACACACTTGATCACCTCACTAACTTCCTCATCCTTAATTCTTGTAGATGGAGACTCAGTTCAGCAAGTTTTACCAGTTGGGAAACGGAGGTCACCTGATCTTCGAGAGGGATTTGGATTCACTGTCAGAGTTACTGGGACGCCCGCACCCGGAGTTTCTTGGAGCTCAACTTCCAGGACCCCCATGAGACTTACAGTGGCTAGTCACCGCAGATCTTAGAGGAAGCATTGAAGCGCCAACTTCTGGAAGGATTCAGTTCTCCGTGAGAGAGAACAACTGGCTAGATGGATTATCCAGGGCAATGCATGAAGCTCTCGCACGTCTATGTGCCCTCAGCGTCAACAAGACCCAAGGAACCCGTTTTGCTCACTATGCAAGAGGTGATTTCATGGGAATGCCAATGGAGATGCCCGGCCACCCCAAGTTGAGACATCAAGTGGAGAACCTTGACTTCTTGCTACATGATAGACAGCAGGAACTGGACAATGCCAGAGAGTTAGCCAACCATAACCGTGCCATTGCCGACCAGAAGGCCCAGACTTTCGCACTGCTTTTCCAAGACCGTCAGTATCTTCACCGCTAGCGTGCGAAGAAGGATAGCACCATCGCCCGTCTTTGCAAGAAGGTGGCCGACCTCGAGAAGACCATCAAGGAGCAGGAAGCTCAGCTTGCAGCAAAGGAAGAAGAAGGTGAAGGTGAAGACATCCAGGGAAACATGGACTCTTACCTCAGCAACGATGATGATTTTCTGGCGGAGGATGCCGTGGACTTCTACACTGATGATGAGGACTCAGACTTCATCGACAATGAGTAGATGCACTAGAGCACTGTCGTAGCATGAGATGTATCGATCTCACTGTATCTTAGCTTGCAGAATGGTTCTTCAAACCATCTGTTTTCCCTTTTATTGTTGTGGTGTGTGTTGTATTGTGTGCTTGCTTGCATGAATGAAAATGAAGTTAGTCGAAAACCTGAGTCTAACTCAAAGTTTTAGCTTTGAAAACCCAAAACCCTGAACCTTAGAATTTCCCTCTTACCCATATATCTCAATCTTCAGATGACTCGTGGAAACCAAGGAGGGAGCAGCTTGTCACAAGACCCAATGCTGCAGATCTTGCAGAATCTCATAGCAGACCGTGAAGCAAGCAGGGCAGAACGCCAAGCCAACTTAGCAACACTTCAACAGATCGCCCAGATGGCTCTCAACAACCAAGGGCATGGAAATCAGGATCACCAAGGATCCAAACTCAAAAACTTTCAGAACACTAATCCCCCAATCTTCAACCAATCTGAAAACCCATTAGATGCTGATGACTGGTTATAGACCATGGAGAACAACTTGGAAGTTGCCAGAGTTGATGAAAATGAGAAAGTTCTCTTCGCCACCCACTATCTGGTAGGAGATGCAAGAGCTTGGTGGAATAGCGTCCGCAATATGAACCATGGTCAAGTGATGACCTGGGAAGCATTCAAAGTCAAGTTCAGCCACACCCATGTGCCGCAAGGTCTAGTCAACCAGATGAGAGATGAGTTTCGTGAATTGAAGCAAGGAAGAATGACTGTGGTAGAGTACCGTGACAGATTCCTGTCACTTGCCAGATATGCACCGGATGAGATCAACACGGAGGCCAAGAAGAAGGAAAGGTTCTTGAACGGACTGCATGATGAGATGTAGACTGCCCTAGTCAACATCCGTTTCGATGATCTCGAAGAGCTAGTTGACTCTGCCATCCAGATGGAAGGGAAGATTAACCAGGCAAACGACAATCGCAAGTGTCGTATGATGCAGCAGTCTGGACCCAACAGTCACCAGAAGTACCATCCCAACCTTTCACCAGGATATGCACCAACGAACAACCGACCCCCAAATTCTCGCCCAAGCTACCCCAACCATAGCGGAGGCAATGTGAAGTCCGGAGGAAACAATCACAACTCCGGTAATGCCAACAATTTCAACCGTGCACCCCCCAAGAACCACAACAACAACAACAACAACAACAACACTGCACCCAGACCTGGCAGCATTGCTGTGCCTGTCGCAGTCAAGGACAAGTCCCAGATCACCTGTTTTGAGTGTGGAGTGAAGGGTCACTACTCCAATGAGTGTCCCAAGAAGACTATAGCCGATGCCAATGTGAATGCCCCAATTCAGCAGCAGCGCCGTGTTCAGCCAGGAAGGAGATTTGCCCCAGGGAACCCTCACAACCGCAACGGCCGTCTCTTCCACATGAATGTAGAAGAAGCCCAGGAAGCGCCAGATGTAGTGCTGGGTATGTTTTCTTTCAACTCAGTTTTAGCAAGAGTATTGTTTGATTCAGGAGCATCACATTCATTTGTCACCGAAGAATTTGCATGCACTAGTAAGATTCGTCCAACCAACCTGAAGCATGTCATGATAGTTCAAATCCCCGGTTCAACAACAAAAGCTAGAAAATTTTGCAAAGCTGTACCTATCAGAATATATGGGATAGATTTTTATGCCAACCTAATTGTACTTGGAACCAAAGGATTGGAAGTAGTACTAGGTATGGACTGGATGTCAAGGCATAAAGGATTGATAGACTGTGCTAAGAAAGCCATCACCATGACCAGTAGTTCTGGAGTCACAGTAGAGCATATCTCTGAAACCTTACCCCGTCAATTCAATTGCAACCAGAGTGTAGCCTTGCCCACCATAGACCAAGTCCGAGTAGTCTATGAATACCCCGACGTATTCCCAGATGAATTGCTAGGTATGCCCTTGGATAGGGATATTGAGTTCATTATCGAACTAATCCCCGGAACCGGACACATAGCCCAGAGACCCTATAGCATGAACCCATCAGAGTTAGTGGAACTGAAGAAGCAGTTGGATGCTATGCTAGCCAAAGGTTTAATTCAACCAAGTGCAACGCCATGGAGATCACCAGTGTTATTCGTCGATAAGAAAGATGGAGGCAACCGTCTGTGCACAGATTACAGAAAGTTGAATGATGTCACCATAAAGAACAAGTACCCCTTGCCAAAGATAGAGGATCTATTGATCAGTTGACTGGAGCCCAGGTATTCTCAAAGATTGATCTTAGGACTGGTTATCACCAACTTAAGATTCGTGCAACGGATATTCCGAAGACCACCTTTACTACTCGCTATGGTTTATATGAGTATACGGTTATGTCTTTTGGATTAACCAACGCCCCTGCTTATTTCATGAATCTCATGAATAAGATCTTATGAATTTCCTAGATAAGTTTGTAGTTGTGTTTATAGACGACATCCTTATCTACTCCAAGTCAGAAGAAGAGCATGAGCAACATCTGAGAGTTATCCTAGAAACCCTGAGAGAGCATCAGTTATATGCCAAGTTCAGCAAGTGTGAGTTTTGGCTGAAAGAAGTAGGATTCCTTGGACATATTGTGTCTGCCGTAGGAGTCTCTGTTGATCCCGCCAAGATCAAAGATGTCGAAGAATGGGAAGCCCCAACGACTCAAACCCAATTCCGTGCATTTCTCGGATTAGCGGGATATTACCGCAAGTTCGTAGAAGGATTCTCGAACATAGCCCGACCAATGACCCAATTGTTGAAGAAGGACAAGAAGTTTGAATGGACAGACAAGTGTGAAGCCAGTTTTCAGGAGCTGAAGAAGAGATTGATATTAACCCCAATTTTGGTCATGCTAGACATCAAGAAGCCCTTTGATGTATATTGTAACGCATCCAAGATTGGTCTAGGATGTGTATTGCTGCAAGAAGGCAAAGTCATCGCGTATCTGTCTCGACAACTAAAGCAGCATGAGCAGAACTATCCGACCCATGATCTTGAGCTAGCAGCTGTAGTTCTAGCACTGAAGACATGTCGTCATTATTTGATGGGTAATCGCTGTGAGATTTACTTAGATCATAAGAGCTTGAAGTATATCTTCACTCAGAAGGAGCTGAATATGAGGCAAAGGAGATGGATAGAGTTAATCAAGGATTATGACCTTGACATTCACTATCACCCAGGCAAAGCCAATGTGGTAGTGGATGCTCTTAGCAGATTACCCTGTAGGCTTAACACCATGATCAAGGAGAAGCAACCAAGTTTGTATGAAGAGTTGGAGCAGTTCAAGACTGAATTAGTTAGCAAAGGATTCCTAGCTAGCATTGAACTTCAACCCACTTTGATTTCCCAAATCAAGGAAGCCCAGAAGGGGAATGAAAGTATTGACGGAATCAAACGTCGTATTGGTACAGGAAAGGTACTTGGATTCACCGAAGACGAAGAAGGAGTACTGTGGTACAAGGACGTATCTGTGTTCCAGCAGATTCGGAGCTGAAGGAAGTTATCATGAAGGAAGATCATGATACTCTTTATTCTATCGACCCTGGAGGAACAAAGATGTATCAGGATTTGAAAGAGCAATTTTGGTGGCACAAGATGAAGAGAGAAATCGGAAGCTACATAGCCAAATGTGACATCTGTCAAAGAGTCAAGGCAGAACATCAGAGACCTGCAGGACTGTTGCAACCCTTAGAGATTCCGGAATGGAAATGGGATTCCGTCGGAATGGACTTTATCACCGGTTTGCCTACTTCCAGTAGGGGAAATGACTCAATCTGGGTCATAGTTGATAGATTGTCCAAGGTAGCCCACTTTATACCTGTCAAAACAACCTACCAGAGTGCAAAGTTAGCAGAGCTATACATTGCTAAGATTGTTAGTCTGCATGGAACACCCAAAACCATAGTATCAGATCGAGGAACTCAGTTTACCTCGAGATTTTGGCAGAAAGTTCAGGAAGGATTAGGAACCAAGTTGAACTTCAGCACCGCATATCACCCGCAAACTGATGGACAGACTGACAGAGTCAACCAGATCCTAGAGGATATGCTTAGAGATTGTGTGTTGGAATATGGATCAAAATGGGAAGACTGCCTGCCTTTCGCAGAATTCTCATACAACAACAGTTATCAAGCTAGTTTGCAGATGGCACCATTCGAATTCCTTTACGGAAGAAAGTGTCGTACCCCTTTGAATTGGTCGCAGGTAGGAGAGAGTCAGATCTTTGGACCCGACAGTCTCTGAGAAGCAGAAGAGAAAGTTCACAAAGTCCATGAACACCTCAAGACCGCCCAGTCCCGACAGAAGAGCTATGCTGACAAAAGAAGGAGAGACCTGACCTTCAATGTCGGAGATTTTGTATATCTCAAGGTTTCACCATTGAAGGGAACTCAACGCTTTAGTCTGAAGGGAAAGTTAGCCCCCAGATATATCGGACCTTTCAAGATTCTGAACCGCCGAGAAGAAGTATCGTATCAGCTGGAACTGCCTGAAGAGATGTCAGCCATCCACAATGTGTTCCATATCTCATTACTTCGCAAATGCCTGGAAGTGCCTGAGAAGACAGAAGTTTTCAAGAACATCAATCACAGAGCTGTGGAAATCAACAAGGACCTGACCTATCGAGAAGTACCCATCCGTATCTTAGAAGAAGCCTACAGAACCACCAGGACCAGGAGTATCAAGTTTCTCAAGATTCAGTGGAGCAACCATACCGAGGAGGAAGCTACTTGGGAGCGAGAAGATTACATTAGGACAGAGTTCCCAGATCTCTTTAGTTCCTAGTTTTTCTTTGTAAATCTCGGGACGAGATTTTGTTTAAGGGGGAAAGGTTTGTAACATCCCAAAACTTCAATCCAAGCTTATCAAGATCAAATCAATCAAATTTGGGGTTAGCAAAACCTTTTTCAAATTTAAAATGAAAGCATTCATATATGTGTGCATTTAAAATAGGAGTTGATGTGAATTGCCATGATTAAGTGATCCAATGCTTGTAAAATGTTTCTTAGGTGATTTAAACATCATCTACATCATTCCCAAACTTTTCCTAAAGAAAATCAAATCAAAAAGAATTAAAAAGGAGGAATGGTCATTTTGGCAAATTTAACTCCCATGCCTACTTTGGATATTCCTAGTACTCAAAACTTAACAGAAACAATTCTTGATCTTTGCACCCCTTGCTAGTACACATAATGAGGTACCAAGGCCCACCTTTTGATCTGCTAAAAATCTTCTATTAACTATTTTAAATAACAGTTTAAAATTGAATCTAACGCATATGCATAGATCACCCCTATTTCAAAAACCATCTTTTTAAGCTCCACTTTCCAAACCCTTGCAACCAGAGACTTGGCATGCATAATATCTACTCTAATCCTGGCTCACTGTTTACTACAGGGTTTTGCCTCCAATTGATCCCCATTTAATCCCCCTGTCCCCTCTTGATCTAACCAGAGCCTAACCAGCATCTCCCCTACCCCCTAGCTGCACTGCCATGCCATGCCGAGCACCACCTTGCCGGCCGACAGTGCACTCGCAGCAGCAGCCCTCTCCAGCCTCTCTCCTCATGTGTAGCAACTTGCATGTGGTCCACCTCCACCGCCCAAACAGCCCCAGGCCAGAGACAGAGAGCCGAGCGGCCAGGAACCACCGCGCCCGGAGTTGGTCGACCATGCCGACGCCACCCACAGAGCACGCCCTGTCCCCGCTCGCACATACCTCCCCTTGGCACCAGCCCGTGCCCACCGCTCTGCCTCGACCTGGAGAACACCCTAGACATCCCCCTTCGCCGGCAAAAGCCTCACAGCCACCGCTCCCTGTGGACACCGCCGCCTCTGCCACGCAGAGCGCCACCTCGCCCAGACCGCATGTCACCACCCCTACGGCCGTATTTAAGTTCTAGAGCACCGCTAGGGAACCGCCCATCGATCGCCACCCCCAGCCATGCCTCTACCTCGCCGTAGCCATGTCGCCACCGTCGACCGCCCATCCCGCTCGGTCTCATCGTCGGGCCTATAAAAGGAGCCCTCCCTAGCCTCTCCTCTCCACACCATTCCACTCCTCTCACCTCTCTAAACCTTACCCACCTCTAGCCGGAGCAAGGGGAGTAGCACCTCGCCGGAATTGGAGCCGGAGCCGCCGCCTCTGGAGGAGAAGGGCGCTGTTGATTGCGAGCGCCCCAAGCTCCACCGCGACCACACCTCGCCTCGCCGTCGTCTTACACGTCGTTTGCCCGCCTCGCCGACCCCGCTGGAGCCTTGGTACGCCCCCAACAGACCCCCACCGAGCCGCTAGGGTTCGAGCTCGCCGGCGACCTGTTCGTCGTCGACGACGACCCTCAGCCGTAGATCTAGCTTCTAATCCTACGGCCAACAGCGCGCGTACCGTTTCGCATGTTAAGTGCCGCTGACAAGCGGGACCCCCATGTCAGTTGAGCCCTGCGCCGCGGAGCGCCACTGGGCTGGCCCAAGTCGTTTCCCGCGCTAGCCCACCCATTGAAAATCTGGATTTTTCTTTTTAGTTAAATCTAGTTTATGTCCACTATTTCCAAATGCAATTCTGTGAGTTTGACAAATCCAAATTGCATGAAACTAATTTTGCCTGAAAGGTATTGAAGTAATCTATCCAAGCCCATTGGATTAAATTCAATTAGAGTTATAGATCTCTCCGAATAAAAATAAGAAGACAGAAGCATTTGTAACTTGCAACATTTTTATAAAATCAACCAAGTTAGCTTTTGAGTTGATTCCAAATATGTAATAATATTAAGGTTTACATGCAGTGACTTTGGACTAGTACCAAAATAATGCTATATAGGCATTTCTAGTCACTTTAAATCATTAAATAATGAAGTTGAACCAAAGTAATGTGGATCAAACCTTTAAATCTCATTCCCACATGTTAGAATATGTGGTGAGGACATGTGTCCACATGATCCCATATTTTTGTGGTGAATATTAAATTTTAGTTAGTATTTCAATGAGTAGAAATTGCTTTTCTAAAATAAAAAGAATGAAACTATTGAATTAAAACTTGTGATGTTTGTGATGATAATAGATCATCAAATATGTGTCTTAGAATACTACTTAGCCTAGTTAAGTATTGTTTGGTGATTGTGCACTCCCTATGCATTTATAGACGCTAGTACCGACCAAGCTTTCGAGGAGGAGGAGGAGTTCTACCAAGAAGAAGAAGAAGAAAACTTCAACCACTGTACCAACCAAGGCAAGCTACTATTAGCAAGCTAGCACTATTTAAGTGCAAGCCACCATTAGCAATGCAAGTGTAGTACTTAACAAACTAGAATCAAACTAGATGGTTTAGCAAAGATGCCTTAAGCATGCTTTGATCACACCCCTTTGACTATTGGTACTCCAAGTATTAGTTACAAGTTTTACCCTCTTAGTTTATACAAAGTTCTTTACTTGTTTCGAAGGTAGCATAAAAAGTATAAAACTTGACCTATTTAGAACCCTTTAGATGTCATTCTATGGAATGAGATTGAACCCATCTTTACCACCTTAGTGAACACTCTTAACTTAGTAGTTTAGATTAGCTCAAAAACTTGAGTCACTTTAGATGGGAATACTTGGTGAAAATGAATTATGAAAACCTTAGAATGATGAGTCATTCTATTGAGATGTTTTGACATGTGTTGAGAAACACAAATGGTTGATGATGATGAAAATGTTGAGGCATGAGCCTTAACCCTTTTATAAAACTGATGGTTGGATTCGGATGCGATACCATTCCATATTTTCTGTACAACCACATTACCTGAATTGGGTAAGGCTTAACTGGAAATTTATATGCATTAGTATTAGTTCCCACACGGGAGAGGTTTGAGCTGACGCTACCTCTCAATGTTGTCCACCTATGAAGTGCCCAAGATGACTGATGGTCATGGTTGGGAGCCCATGCTCATAGGAGAGGTGCTTATACTAGGGTGTGTAAAGGGAAGGTTATGTTTGATTATCTGCATACTAAGTATGATGATTCAGGGTTATCCCTGACAGATGTATCGAATCTTGTGGTGAAAGTGTACCACCTCTGCAGAGTGTCAAACTATTCGAGTAGCCGCGTCCACGGTTATGGACAGTTGGAATGGCCATACTGTTTCGTTGTCAGATGTTTTCTAAATACTTTGAAAAGAATGATGAATTTTGACTTGACCACAACAGGGTTGTGTTTATGAAAATAGTTTCCCCAACTTAAGTGATTCTAGAGTTTTATCTTATCTTTCTTTGCTTCAGAACTCAGCTTAGGCTTCAAACTTAACTCTATAGTTAAACATAGAGTTAGCACTTTAACTTAGATTTATAATACTTGTTAGTGGTAGTTTGCGAGTACTTAAAGAGTACTCATGGCTTTTGTCCCTGGCTATTATCATGGCCAGACTATGAAGGAGACTATCAAGATGATGGCCAACAGGACGGCTATGATAACTAGGACCATTTGCCTTCGTCAGCATTGCCTGTGCCCCTGAAGATGGACCCCACCGCTATGCTTATCTTTTATTTCCGCTGCTTGTTTGTATTAAGACTAGATCACGAGATCCTTATTTGTGTAAGACCTTATGTATGGTTTGTAATGGATGATGTACTATGAAATCGAATCCGTTATGTCTCGCAAAAATGGTAATCTTGGGATTGCGAGGTATGGCATAACGGGCATCTGGGATTAAAAATCCGGGTGTTGACAAAGCACTAACAAAAAGTAAAGAACTTTGGTAAAGTAAAACAATAAAGCTTGCAAGTAAAACTTGGGATTAGTGTAATCAAAGTTGTATAACCAACCATGCCTAATGCATCTTGCATAGGTTATCTTGCAAGGATTACTTGCATAGTTCTAGCTTGCAATTATTGATGGATTGCATAGGTATAATACTTGCAAGTGTTAGCTTGCCTTGAGTAATGCAGTGGTTGAAGTTTTCTTCTTCTTCTTGGTAGTACTCCTCCTCGTATCCCGGGTCGGTACTATCGTCTATCAATAAAGACGAGGTACACAATCACCAAACAATACTTAACTATTTCTATTTAGCACACTAAGGCTCATACTTGATGATCTAGCAGCGTCACAATCATCACATGAAATAAAGACTTAGTATTATTTATCTTATTTTAGAAAAGTAATTTGTACTCATTGACAATACTTAAGATTTAATATTCTCCAACTAAAATATGGGATCATGTTGACACATGTCATCACCACATATTATAATACATGGGAATGTGATTTAAAGTGGTGGTCATATTTTATAAAGTTTAAGATTACTATTTAATAGAATTAAAGTGACTAGAAATGCCTCAATAGCATTCTTTTGGTACTAGTCCAATGTTACTGCAAGTAAATCTAAATATTTTTATATATTCGGATAGATCTTATCAAATGTGATTTTTGAGAGTTCGAATCAACTCAAAAGCATTTATGGTTAATTTTTGAATAATGTGTGAAGTTGAAAAAGACTATGTCTTGTTACTTTTACTATAGGTGATCTCTAACTCCAAATGGTTTGAATCCAACAGGCTTGGATAGATAATTTGAATACCTTTCTAACAAAATTGGAATCATGCAATTTGGTTCAGTGAATATATTTGAATTGATTTTTGAATCTACTAACAGAAACTGGTTTCAACTAAAATGGAAAATAACTATTTGAATCACAGGGCTCTATGTGGGAAACTAACTGGGCTGGGCCAATCTGCACAGTGCGACACAGAGGGCTACTGACAGTAGGGTCCCACTAGTCAGTGACTATATCTAACCAAAATGGTATCTTTCAATCTAGGCCGTACGATTAGAACCTGATCTAACGACTGACATTCATCGTCAACGACAGACAGCTCCGGCGAGGTTCTAGACCTAATGCGGCGATGGAGGTCGTGTGAGGCTCACCAGGTCTCCGACTAGGGTCGGTGATGGGGGCGAACGATGTTGTCGATGACGGCGGTTTGAACGCTGGTCGCGGCGGCTCCTGCGGCGGCTCCAATCAACGGCTCCCTTCTTCTTCTGCAGCGGCGGGCTCCAGCCAAATTCTGGTGATGCGGTGCTCTCCTTTCTCCAGGAAGAAGTATTGGAGGTGTTGTGGGGAGTGTGGAGTGAGGTGGTGTGGTGAATTGAGGCGGAGGGGGTCTCTATTTATACACCGGTGAGGGGGACAGAGCGGGATAGGCTGGCTTCTCCGGCGATGGCGGTAGAGCGAGCTATTGGCGTGGCAGCGGGTAGGGGGGCAATGCGGTGCTCCCTGGCGGTCATCACGGGCTTAAAGGCATGGTACGGGGCGGCCGAGGATGGTCGGGTGCGGGCGGTGCTCTGCGCGGAACTGGTGGTGTTCGAGATGGCGCATGGGGGCTACGGGTCACGCGACGGCAAACGGGGATGTCTGGAAGCTAGCTGGTGTTATGGCAAGGGTGTTCATGCGTGAAGAGGGCGAGGCGCGGCGTGTGCAAGCTGGTCGGCTGCGGTGCTCTAGCGTGCTCTCGGCATGGCGCAGAGGAAATGGGCGTGCCAGTTTTCTAGTGGTCCATGGCCTGGCTACGGGCAAGGGCTGCACAAGAGGGTGGCGGTGGACGGTGGCCTGCCCTCTGGACATCAGGGACGACGACAGCGTGGTCCGTGGCGAGCGGTCCATGGTCGGCCGGCGTGGCCAGCTTCGGGCGGTGGTACACTGGCGCAACGACAAAGGGGGGAGGCTGTCCACTGCATGGCTAGGTGCTGGGGGAGACAGGGGAGTGAAATGAGGGCAAGTGGTCGAGTGATCACTACTCAAAACAGTAGAGTTAGGTAGATTTTAATTAGTGTCTGCAATGTGTTCGACCAAATGGCCGCATGAACTTAAGTTTGAAATTTTTGAATGAAATTTGGTGAGTGTTTTGATTTTATGCTTGAGTGTCTAAGGTTGCTTGGAAAAGTCAAGGTGAATTGATTTGAGTGGTTTTTGCAAAATGGTGATCTTACCATATGAACTTGATTCAATTTTGAACTGTCCTTTAAGTAGATTTGAAAATAGTTTCTGTGAGTTTGTAAAGTGGGCTTGGGTTCACTTTTACTTGGTCTAGCAAAGGGTGAAAAGAAATGGAGATGTTTCTGTTAGAAATTCTTTTCTAGGAACTCACAAAGTGGCCTAGTGGTTAACTTTGGTCAAAATGACCATTTGATTATTTTCTTTTTATTTGATTTCTTTTTCTTTGGATTTTGTTTGTAATTGGCCTAGATGATGTAGTATTCATCTTTAAACCATTTCTTACCATTTGTAGCAATCAAACATGGCAATTTCACTCAATCATACACTAATGCAAAGTCACACATTCATTCATATTCAATTTAGTAATAAAAGTTTTTGTTAACCCTAAACTTGGGTGATTAGAACTTGATAATCTTGATTAGTATTTTTTGGGTGTTACAAACCTTCCCTCCTTCAAAAAAATCTCGTCCTGAGATTTAAGAAAAACTAGGAACTAAAGAGATTTCAAACTCAGTCCTAATGTAATCTTCTCGCTCCGAAGTAGCTTCTTCTTAAGTATGGTTACTCCACTGGATCTTGAGAAACTTGATACTCTAGGTCCTGGTGGTTCTGAAAGCTTCTTCCAAAATACAAATGGGTACTTCATGATACGTCAGATCCTTGTTGATATCTATGGCTCGGTGATCGATGTTCTTGAACACTTCTGTCTTCTCCGGAACTTCTAAGCATTTGCGAAGTGACGAGATATGGAACACATCATGTATGGATGACATCTCCTCTGGCAGTTCCAGTTGATATGATACTTATCCTCGGCGATTCAAAATCTTGAAGGGTCCAATATGTCTGGAGGCTAACTTCCCTTTCAGTTAAAGTGTTGCATTCCCTTCAAGGGCGATACTTTGAGATACACAAAATCTCTGATATTGAAGGTCAGGTCTCGACGTCTCTTGTCCGCATAACTCTTTTGTCTGGATTGGGTGGTCTTGAGGTGTTCACGTACTTTGTGATACTTCTCTTCGGCTTCTCGTAGGATGTCGGGTCCGAAAATCTAACTCTCTCCTACTTGCAACCAATTCAAGGGGTAGGACACTTCCTTCCATACAGAAATTCAAATGGGGCCATCTGCAAACTAGCTTGATAACTGTTGTTGTATCAGAATTCTACGAAAGGCAGACAATCTTCCCATTTTGATTCATATTCTAGCACACAAGCTCTCAACATATCTTCTAAGATTTGGTTGACTCATTTAGTTTCTCCCTCGGTTTGCGGGTGATAAGCTGTGCTGAAATTCAGCTTGGTTCCTAATCCTTCTTGGACTTTCTGCCAAAATCCTGAGGGAAACTAGGTTCCTCGATCCGACACTATGGTCTTGGGGGTTCCATGCAAACTAACGATTCTAGCAATGTACAAATCTACTAGCTTCGAACTCTGGTAGGTAGTCTTGATAGGTATAAAATGGGCTATCTTGAATAGTGTATCCACTATGACCCAAATAGAGTCATTTCCCCTACTAGAAGTAGGTAAACCGGTGATGAAATCCATTCCGGTAGAATTCCATTTCCATTCTGGAATCTGCAATGGTTGCAAAAGTCCTGTGGGTCGTTGATGTTTCGCTTTGACTCGCTGACAGATATCACACTTAGCTATGTAGCTTCCCATTTCTCTCTTCACTTGTGCCACCATAATTGCTCTTTCAAATCCTGATACATCTTCGTTCCTCTAGGTGGATAGAATAAAGAATATCATGAGCTTCCTGCATGATAACTTGCTTCAGCTCAGAATCTGCTGGCACACAGATACATCCTTTGTACCACAAAACTCCTTCTTCATCCTCGGTGAATACGGGTACCTTCTCTGTACCGATACGACGCTTGATTCTGTTGATACTTTCATTTCCTTTCTGCGCCTCTTTGATCTGACTGATCAAAGTGGGTTGAAGTTTAATGCTAGCTAAAAATCCTTTGCTAACTAGCTCCGTTCTAAACTGCTCCAACTCTTCATGCAAATTTGGTTGGGCTTCCTTAATCATGGTGTTTAATCTACACACCAATCCGCTAAGAGCATCCGCTACCACATTGGCCTTGCCGGGGTGATAGTGAATGTCAAGGTCATAATCCTTGATTAACTCTATCCATCTCCTTTGCCTCATATTCATCTCCTTCTGGATGAATATATACTTCAGACTATTGTGATCCGAATAAATCTCACAGCGGTTACCCATAAGGTAATGACGCCATGTCTTCAAGGCTAAAACTACAGCTGGTAGTTCAAGGTCATGGGTAGGGTAGTTTTGCTCATGCTGCTTCACTTGTCAGGACAAATATGCTATGACTTCGCCTTCCTTCATGTACACACATCCGATACCAATCTTGGATGCATCTCAATACACATCAAAAGGCTTCTTGATATCTGGCATAATCAGAATTGGGGCTGAAATCAATCTCTTCTTGAGCTCTTAAAAACCTGCCTCACATTTATCAGTCCATTCAAACTTCTTATCTTTCTTCAACAATTGGGTCATTGGTCTTGCGATGCTCAAAAATCCTTCAACAAACTTGCGGTAATATCCCGCTAATCCGAGAAATGCACGGACTTGGGTTTGAGGGGTTGGGGCTTCCCATTCTTCAACATCTTTGATCTTGGCGGGATCAACAGTGACTCCTCCTGCCGACACAATATGTCCTAGGAATCCTACTTCCTTCAACCAGAACTCACACTTCCTAAACTTAGCATACAACTGATGTTCTCTAAGGGTTTCAAGGATGGTTCTCAGGTGTAGCACATGGTCTTCTTCTAACTTGGAATAGATCATAATATCGTCAATAAAAACAACAACAAACTTATCTAGGAAGTTCATAAAAATCTTATTCATGAGATTCATGAAATAAGAGGGGGCATTGGTTAATCCAAAAGACATGACACCATACTCATACAATCCATATCTGGTGGTAAAGGCAGTCTTTGGAATATCCGTTGCACGAAGCTTGAGTTGATGATAACCAGTTCTAAGATCAATCTTAGAAAACACTCTGGCACCAGTCAATTGGTCAAACATATCCTCTATCTTCGGTAGTGGATACTTGTTCTTGATGGTGACATCATTCAGCTTCCGGTAATCTGTGCACAAACGGTTACCTGCATCTTTCTTATCCACAAACAAAACAGGCGATCTCCATGGCGATGCGCTTGGTTGAATCAGACCTTTCTCCAACATAACATCCAGTTGTTTCTTCAGCTCCACTAATTCAGATGGGTTCATACTATAAGGTCTCTAAGCTATGGGTCTAGTTCCAGGAATTAGTTCAATAATGAACTCAATATCCCGATCTGGGGGCATACCGGGCAATTCATTCAGGAATACGTCGGGGTATTCACAGACTACTCTAACTTGGTCTAGGGTTGGTTGGGCTAGACTCTTGTTGCACTTGAATTGATGGGGCAAAGTCTCAGATACATGTTCTACTGATACTCCAGAGCTACTGGTCATGGTTATGGCTTTCTTGGCACAGTCGATTAATCCTTTATGTTTTGACATCCAATCCATTCCTAGTACTACTTCCAAACCTTTGGTTCCAAGTATTATTAGATTAGCTTAAAAATCTATTCCATGGATTCTGATAGGTACAACCTTGCAAATTTTTCTAGCTTTGGTGGTTGAACCAGGTATTTGACCTATCATAACATGCTTCAGTTTTGTTGGTTGAATCTTACTAGTGCATGCAAATTTTTCTATAACAAACGAGTGCGATGCTCCAGAATCAAACAACACTCTTGCAAGTACTGAGTTAACAGAAAACATACCCAGCACGACATCGAGCGCTTCCTGAGCTTCTTCAGCATTCATGTGGAACAAACGGCCGTTGTGGTTGAGCGAATTCCCTAGGGAAAATCTCCTTCCAGGATGAACACGGCGTTGCTGCTGCGTGGGTGCATTCACATTGGTGGCTACTAAAAGCTTCTTGGGGCACTCATTGGAGTAGTGACTCTTGACTCCACATTCAAAGCAAGTAATCTGGGACTTGTCTTTTCCTGCAATAGGCACAGCATTGCTTCCAGTCCTTGGGGCAATATTGTTGTTGTTGTTTTTGCACTTGGGTGGTGCACGGTTGAAGTTATTGGAGTTGCCGGGGTTGTTGTTGTGGTTTCCTCCAGACTTTAGGTTTCCTCCGCTACGATTGGGATAGTTTGGACGGGACATAGGGGGCATATCCTGTAGACGGGTTGGAGCGATACTTTTGGGTATGGTGGGATCCATGCTGGTGCATCATGCGACGCTTACGGTTGTCATTGGCTTGGTTGACCTTTCCTTCCATCTGGATAGCAGAGTCTACTAGATCTTCAAGATCTGCAAAACGGATGTTGACTAACATAGTCTGCATCTCATCACGTAATCCATTCAGGAACCTTTCCTTCTTCTTTTCTTCGGTGTTAATCTCATCAGGGGCATATCTAGCTAGTGACAGAAATTTGTCACGATACTCAACTACCATCATCCTTCCTTGCTTCAGTTCCTAGAACTCATCCCTCATCCTGGTGACCAAACCTTGGGGCACATGGGTCTAGCTGAACTTGATCTTGAATGCTTCCCAAGTCATCATCTGACCTTCGTTCATGGTACGGGTGCTATTCCACCAGGCTCTTGCATCTCCTGCCAGATAATGGGTGGCAAACAGTACTTTTGCATTGGCTTCAACTCCTGCGACCTCCAAGTTGTTCTCCATGGTTTGCAGCCAGTCATCAGCATCTAAGGGATCCTCAGACTTACTAAAGATAGGTGGTTTGGTATTCTAAAAGTTCTTGAGATTGGATCCATGGTGATCCTGGTTTCCATGACCTTGATTATTGTGGGCCATCTGAGCTATCTGTTGAAGAGTGTCTAGGTTGGCTTGACATTTGGCTCTACTAGCTTCACGGTCAGAAACTAGCATTTGCAGAATCTGCAGCATCGGGTCTTGAAATGAACTGCTTCCTCCGGGGTTTCCACGAGTAATCTGAAGATTGAGATAGATAATGAGATAAGAGGGAAATCTCTAGGGTTCATGGTTTTGTTTCAAAAGCTTTAAACTTTGAGTTTGACTCAGGTTTTGCAAACTAACAACTTCCTCTCATTCATTCATTCAAAGCACACCATACAAACACACACCACAACACAAATAGAAAATAGATGGTTTTAAGAACCGTTCTATGAAACTACGATATACTGGGACTGGTACAACTCACTCCTATGGTAGTGCTAAAGTGCATCTAATCATCATCAATGAAGTCGAAATCATCGTCATCAATGTGGAACTGCATGGCATCATCCTCCAGGTAGTCGTTGTCATCACTAAGGTAAGAGTAAAGATCTCCCTGGATATCTTCACCTTCCTCCTCCTTTGCTTCAAGCTAGATTTCCTGTTCATGGATGGTCTTCTCGAGAGCGTCCACCTTCTTGCAAAGACGATCGATGGTGCGACCCTTCTTGTCGCGTTGATGACGAAGTGATTGGCGCTCCTTGGCGAGAATGGCGAGGGCCTGATCCTTCTGGATTGCAATGGCATGGTTGTGGTTGGCGTAGGCGCGAGCGTTATCCAACTCCTTCTGCCTATCATACAACATGAAATCAAGATTGTCCACCAGGTGCTTTAGCTCCGAGTGTCCTGGCATCTCCAAGGGAATTCCCATAGAATCACGCCTTGTGTAGTGAGCAAAGCGAGTTCCCTGGATCTGGTTGATGTTTTGCCCACACAGACGGGCAAGAGCTTCATGCATAGCCCTGGCTAATCCATCTAGCCAGTTCTTCTCACGCAAGGTGAGTTGGATCTTCTCCGAAGTGGGTGCTTCCATCTTGCCTCTGAGATATGCAACTATCAGCCATTGTAGATCTCCTCCTATGTGATCGTTGAGTTGGGCCTCGAAGAATTCCGGATGCGGGCGCTCAAGATACTCTAATAGTGCATCTAGATCCCTCTTAAAGATCAGTTGGCCTCTGTTGCCTAGCTGGTAGAACTTGCAATACTGGACTTCCATCTATAAGAATTTAGGGTGAGTAAGTTAGTGAGGTGATCAAGTGTGTTAAATTTTATGTAGGAATGCAAGAAGTTTTTGAGGAACATGACTTTTTTTGAAAGAATCAAGGATAAGAGTGGGAATAGTTTTTCATAAATACTCACTTCTTTTGTTTTGAAACTAAGTTTTTTGTTTGGACATCCATTCTAACTAGGGTCTCCTATGGTCAGGATAGCTCTGATACCAACTTGTCAACACCCGGATTTTTAATCTCAGATGCCTATTATGCCATACCTCGCAATCCCAGGATTACCATTTTTGCGAGACATAATAGATTTGGTACCACAATACATCATCCATTACAAACCATAATAAGGTCTTACAAATAAAGGATCTCATGATCCAGTCTTAATACAAATCAAGAAGTGGAAAATAAACGTAGTAGGGGCTCCATCTTCAGAGTCACAGGCAATGCTGATGATGGGAGATGATCCTAGTTGGCATAGACCTCCTGCTATCCATCATCCTGTAGTCCTCCTCATAGTCTGGCCACGGGAATAGCCAGGGACAAAGCCATGAGTACTCTTTAAGTACTCGCAAACTATCACTAACAAGTAAGGTAGTTCTAGTAGGAATCTTAAGCTCTAGGTTTATTTGCAAAAAGCC
The DNA here is from genome assembly GCA_910589775.1 of Avena eriantha. Lineage (NCBI taxonomy): Eukaryota > Viridiplantae > Streptophyta > Magnoliopsida > Poales > Poaceae > Avena > Avena eriantha. The sequence continues at coordinate 511,159,037 of OU342742.1, forward strand.
AGGTTTATCTCATACTGAGTTTAGAAGTAAAGAAAACTAAGTTAATGTTCTAAATCACTTAAGTGGGAACCCAGTTTTAATATCCACGGCCCTGTTGTGGTCAAGTCAAAGTCATTGTTCAATTCACAAGACATTTTGAAAACATCTGACGATGGAATAGTATGGCCACTCCAAGTGTCCATGACCGTAGACACAGCTATTCAAATAGTTTGACACTCTGCAGAGGTGGTACACTTTCACCAAAAAATTCGATACATCCATCAGGGATAACCCTGAATCATCATAATTAGTATGCGGATAATCAATCATAACCTTTCAATTACACACTCTAGTATAGGCACCTCCCCTATGAGCTTAGCCTCCCAGCCATGGCCATCTGCCATCCTGGGCACTGCATAGGTGGATATTCACACTCACGAGGTAGCCTCAGCTAAACCTCTTTCCGCGAGGGAACCCATACTAAGGCATATAAACTTCCAGTTAAGCCCTACCCAATTCAGGTATTGTGGTTCTATGGTAAAATTGGAATGATATGACATCCGAACCCAACCATCAGTTTTTATACAGGGCTAAGGCTCGTTCCGCAATATTTTCATTATCAAATCCTCTTATGTTTCTCGACACATGTCAAAACATTTCCATAGAATGAAATCCTCATTCCAAGGTTTTCATAATCATTTTCACCAAGTGTTCCCATCTAAAGTGATCAACTTTTATGCTTAGCACTAGCCACTAAATTTGAGGTTAATCACTAATGAGGGGTGCTAATCAAGGGTAACTATCCAATTATAATATCATGCCTTGGAATTGCATCTAATTATAACTACTTAGGCCTAGTTTTATACTCTTTATGGTATCTGTCCTATTTTTCCAATACTCACCAAGCACTAACTAAAATTAAAGAACTTTGGTAAAGTAAAAGAATAAATCTTGCAAGTAAAAGTTGGGATTGGCATAATCAAAGTTGTATAACCAAGCATGCCTAATGCATCTTGCATAGGTTATCTTGCAAGGATTACTTGCATAGTTCTAGCTTGCAGTTAGTGATGGCTTGCATAGGTATAATATTTGCAAGTGTTAGCTTGCCTTGAGTAGTGAAGTGGTTGAAGTTTTCTTCTTCTTCTTGGTAGTACTCCTCCTCCTTGTATCCCGGGTCGGTACTATCGTCTATCAATAAATACGAGGTACATAATCACCAAACAATACTTAACTATTTCTATTTAGCACACTGCGGATCACACTTTATGATCTAGCATCATCACAATCATCACATGAAATAAAGACTTAATATTGAAAATTAATCACAATCACCCAAGTCTTAATATTGAAAATTAATCACAATCATCACAATCACCCAAGTCTTATTTATCTTATTTTAGAAAAGTAATTTCTACTCATTGAAAATACTTAATATTTAATATTGTCCAACTAAAATATGGGATCATGTTGACACATGTCATCACCACATATTCTAATACATGGGAATGTGATTTAAAGTGGTGGTCATATTTTATAAAGTTTAAGATTACTATTTAATAGAATTAAAGTGACTAGAAATGCCTCAATAGCATTCTTTTGGTACTGGTCCAATGTTACTGCAAGTAAACCTAAATATTTTTACATATTCAGATAGATCTTATCAAATGTGACTTTTGAGACTTGGAATCAACCCAAAAGTCTTTATGGTTGATTTTTGAAAAATGTTTGAAGTTGAAAAAGGCTTTGTCTTGTTATTTTTACTATAGGCGATCTCTAACTCCAAATGGTTTGAATCCAACAGGCTTGGATAGATAATTTGAATACCTTTCTAAATTTGGTTCAATGAATCTCTCTGAATTGATTTTTGAATCTATTGATAGAAACTGGTTTCAACTAAAATGGAAAATAACTATTTGAATCATTGGGCTCTGCGCGGGAAACTAACTAGGCCGGCCCAATCTGCACAGCGCGGTGCCAAGGGCTACTGACAGTAGGGTCCCACGAGTCAGTGACTCTATCTAACCGAAACGGTATCTTTCAATCTAGGCCGTGTGATTAGAACCTGATCTAACGGCTGACATTCATCGTTAATGACGAATAGCTCCGGCGAGGTTCTAACCCTAACGCGGCGATGGGGGTCGTGTGAGGCTCACTAGGGCTCCAGCTAGGGTCGGCGATGGGGGCGAACGACGTTGTCGACGACAGCGGTTTGAACGGTGGCCGCGGCGGCTCTTGGGGCGGCTCCAATCAACGGCTCCCTTCTTCTTCTGTAGCGACGGGCTCCGGTCAAATTCCGGTGATGCGGTGCTCGTCTTGCTCTGGGGAGAAGTGTGGGAGATGTTATGAGGAGTGGGGAGTGAGGTGGTGTGGTGAATTGAGGCGGAGGGGGCCTCTATTTATACACCGGCGAGGAGGACAGAGCGGGATGGGCTGGCTTCTTCGGCGACGGCAGTACAACGATCTATCGGCGTGGTAGCAGGTAGGGGGCGATGCGGTGCTCCCTAGCGATCATCACAGGCTTAAAGGCGCGGCACAGGGCGGTCGAGGATGGTCAGGTGCGGGCGGTGCTCTGCGTGGAACTGGCGGTGTTCGAGACAGCGCACGGGGGCTACGGGTCGCGCAACGACGAACGGGGATGTCTGGGAGCTAGCTGGTGTTATGGCGAGGGTGTGTATGCACGGAGAGGGCGAGGCGCGGCGTGTGCGAGCTGGTCGGGTGCGGTGCTCTAGCGTGCTCTCGACATGGAGCAGAGAAAATGTGCGCGGCGGTTTTCTGGTGGTACATGGCCTGGCTGCGGGCAAGGGCTGCACAGGGGGTGGTGGTGGACGGTGGCCTGCCTTCTGGGCATCATGGACAAGGGCGGCGTGGTCTGTGGCGAGCGGTCCATGGTCGGCCGGTGTTCCTAGCTTTAGGCGGATGTGCACTGGCGCAACGGCAAAGGGTGAGGTTGTCCACTGCATGGCTAGGTGTTGGGGGAGACAGGAGAGTGAAATGAGGGCAAGTGGTCGAGTGATCACTGCTCAAAACAGTAGAGTTAGGCAGAGTTTAATTAGTGCTACAATGTGTTCGACCAAATGGCCGCACGAACTTAAGTTTGAAATTTTGAATGAAATTTGGTGAGTGTTTTGATTTTATGCTTGAGTGTCTAAGGTTGCTTGGAAAAGTCAAGGTGAATTGATTTGAATGGTTTTTGCAAAATGGTGATCTTACCATATGAACTTGATTCAATTTTAAACTGTCCTTTAAGTAGATTTGAAAATAGTTTATGTGTGTTTGTAAAGTGGGCTTGGGTTCCCTTTTACTTGGTCTAAGAAGGGGTTAAAAGAAATAGAGATGTTTTTGTTATAAATTCTTTTCTAGTAACTCACAAAGTGGCCTAGTGGTTAACTTTGGTCAAAATGACCATTTGATTATTTTCTTTTTATTTGATTTTTTCTTTGGATTTTGTTTGTAATTGGACTAGATGATGTAGTATTCATCTTTAAACTATTTCTTACCATTTGTAGCAATCAAACATGGCAATTTCACTCAATCATACACTAATGCAAAAGCACACATGCATTCATATTCAATTTAGTAATAAATGTTTATATTAACCCTAAACTTGGGTGATTAAAACTTGATAACCTTGATTAGTATTTTTGGGGTGTTACAGTACGTTTTCTGTTTCACTAAACTCTCATTAGCATCCGAACTACTTAGAATGTGAACTCATGTGGGCTGAAGTTTTGAGGTGGTACGGTTACTTTTTATGTTCTTTGAGGTCTTGCTAGCTTTCCAAATATTCAGAATGGGAATTATAAAAATCTGGATATCATGGAAGGCCTCAAGTTTATTAGTTTCACTATATTGGGCATGTAGTACTCTAGTCCAAAATTGTTCACATTGGCTTGCTAATTATGTAATTGGTCAGCAGATTTATGTTTGAAGTACATCAGTGGGAAATGTGATGTACCTTTTATGAATGGGTTAGGTGGCTCGTGCGTTGGTCAACCAATTATGTGGTCACCACTTCTGGACTTCTAGTCTAACCATGGACAGCCAGACCTGTCGGTGTGACTTCTTTCCTTTCCAATGCCTACCCATCATCTCGCCATGTTCAAACGATGCTTGCACCAGTACATTGAAATATTTATCTTGTTTCATTCCTCTACAACAGTTAACATTTTCACTCATGATTTCTGCAAGAATCATTCCAACTAAAAGTGAAATTACTACATTGTTTCTTATTGATCCAATGATCCAAAAATAAAGTACCTTTTCTGATTAACAATGAACTTTGCCATAAAATTATTTTAACAATAAGTCTGCAGTCAAAAGAAAATATCGCATACTCTGTACACTTTGGATTTTCTGTTCCCTAATAAAGGTTGTGTAATTTAAGAATAATTTGTACGTATCTTGAATAATTAATATCCTCTTCTCACACCGGCATCATCTGCTATGTTGTTCATCACCAACATATTGTGCATGCTATCGCTTTCTTTTCAAGTTTTTGTCGTTGTATTGCTCTTCAGAACCACCAGCACCATCAAGATGAACGGTGTCTCGCTGCATTATTTCTATTCTTTAACTTCTATGTTTCTCTTTGCATTATTCTCCATTGACACCTTCGTCTACATTTGCCTCTTCAATATTTTCTTTTGTCACCTGGTAGATAACGGCTTTTGAAGCTTTGTTTAGGTTGCTCTACAAAGAATTGGAGAATTAGTCAATTTTGTGTGTGCTAGATTTATATTATTATGATGTGCTAATATATAAGATTATTCCTATATACATGCCTCACTATTTTCTTTAGTACTGATGGCCAAGCCGTATAATCTTCATTGTCATCGACACAGCTGGCATTTTTCTACTTTCTTTCTATTGTACACATCTTGCATTGATCAGGTCAAATTGTCTATGCTTGTGATACATTATCTTCTAGATGAGTTAAAACCATAAAGGTATATACCTATCTATCCTCTTTAGCACTGATCACATAATTATTTTTGTCATTCATAAAAGAAGAAAGGTTTTCCTTGTTCTAAGTCTTCTCTTCTTCCCTCCTTCATATTCTACCTTGCCGTTGGTACGTTACAATACTATATCCAGCGTATCCTACAAATAATTAAACAAGACATCAGCATTGGTTTTATTTCACATAATTTAGAGGGAAAAAGTGAAATACAATTAGCGCAGTATTGTACCTTTTCATCATCCCTAAAATTAGTAGTTAAACTGTTGTCATCCATAAGAATAATCTTGATACTATTGTATGGTCTAAGACTTCAGAAATTGTAGTGCATCAATATTTTCGGCAAACAAATTTCTTGGATAGAACTTGGAGGTTCATCAATACCTGATGCAACAAAAAAATCAGCTGACACATTGATTGGCCTTTTGTGCATCTTTCTAAAAGTAACGCAACTTGCAGACGCCGATGAGTCACAGATTTTAGGCTTCGGTGGTATATATCTTTCCTTGTTATAGAACATTAATATATATGTGTGTTTACTGAATGAAGATAAAAGTAATGATAATTACTTGATTGCAAACTTGATTTGGGGAATTAAACAGAATATCATTTTATTATTCCATTTTTTTCAAAATACAGCGCATTTTCTCTTCCAAAATCTTTTTAGATATCCCTCAATATGTATTTGCCGATTATCATTTTCATTGGAACATATCATGTTGGCGTACAAAAAACCATGTTAGGTGAACTTTGCGTACCTAGAAAACATACTATCATATTTCCCGCTTTCTGTAGATGTGATTGTAGTGACACTTCCCTTTGACTTGATATCAATTAGTTCAGCTTTCAAAACCATAATCAAACCTGGACGTCTCTATCTGTAACCACAAATAGTAAAATAATCGTAACAACATAACATGGTAATTTTGTGTGCACAATACTAGATATTATTTTTCGACTCACTGGCACCTCGAGAAGTTCGCCAGCACACATCCACATGGGTAGCTCGAGAAGTTCGCCAAGGACCCTGTAAGAAGAACCCAGGAACCCATCCAAAGGTTTTGAGTTCGCCTGAGAATCTATTGCCGAGGATCTGCTGGCATTAGGGTATATCTTCATAGTTTATGATCACCTTCTTACTATTGATTGAATGTTGTTCTCTCCCTCACACAAATTCGTCTAGATATAACCTCAATACAATCCTAGGTGCTGATCCACATAATCATTGCAACATCTAGGTATTCAAGGCTCGCTGACAAATTCTTATCCACCTCAAGTTCACGTCCCCTTGGTAAAGAATCTAGCAGAGGGCATGCTTTTTATTTGCATGGTAGCAGAGGGCTTGCAGGGAACGATACATAGGCCTCAAGAAAACAGTGGATTAGGAGTCCAACAGAGATAACCCCTGCATGTATATACCACAAACCGTAGGTACAGGCTGTGTGGAACCGGATCTAGTTAAGAGTGGTATCACCGGATCTAATTGGAAAAAATTGATCATATCTAGTTAGCAAAAATTGATCATATCAATACTAACAGAATCATTGGCTCTAATTAGGAAAATTGGATCAATACCAACGGACCGGACAATATCAACGGAATCACCTGCGATGCCAGCATATATTCTTCGAGGGAACGGTGGTGAACTGCATCAGCTTGGAGGTCTGACGACGGTGGTGACGATGGCATGGCAGGATGGCTTGTCTGCTGGAGACGATGGTCACATGGAGAATCCACCGGCAAGGTATAACATGGGTATGTCGAGGTCTTGGGGAGAGATGGCATCGTGCTCTAGGCGGAGGTTACGGTAAAAGGAGGTATCTTGGCCATCATGTGATCCAACGGTTAATTAGAAACTAGACTTTAGGATTAACATGGAGGCTTCTACGATGCCTCCAATTAGTAAATATAAGATATAAGATTGGTTCGAATTTTATATGGATGTTGAAGGAAATATGCCCTGAGAGGCAATAATAAAGTTGTTATTATATATTCCTTATACATGATAGGTGTTTATTTTACATGCTAGAATTATATTGATTCGAAAACATCAATACATGTGTGTTTAATAAACAAAAAGGGTTCCTAGTCATGCCTCTCTTATAGACTAGCTTGTTGTTTAACAAGATGATCAAGGTTTCCTAATCATGGACATTGGATATTGTTAATAACAAGGTCACACCATTGGTGGAATGATGTGATGAACATTCATCCGAAGTATAGCATTACGATCAAGTCATTATGTTTATATTGCTATAATATCATACGAAGTAATCTTTATCCTTAGACCATGAGATCATGTTAATTGCTGACACCGGAAGAGTATCTTGATAACATCAAACGTCACACCGTAACAGGGTGACTATAAAGATGGGTTTTCAGTACTACAAAGGTGTTATGTTGAGGCTCATGGATCAAGAGTGGAATTTGTCAATCCATATGACGGATAGATATACTCTGGGCCCTCTCGGTGATATCACATTAGGATACCTTGCAAGCAAGTGATGTGATCACTAGAATGTTATATCACGGGAACGAGAAAAGAGTGCATATCAGTAACGAGATCAAACTAGGTATGGGGATACCGATGATCGAATCTCATACATGTAATATATCAAGAGACAAAGGGATTTAGTTACAAGCGTTAAAGGTTCTCACGATCACAGAAGTGATCGTTGAATGTGTAGGAGTCAGTACGGATCTCCAGGTCCCGTTGCTGATTATTGATCGGAGAAGGGTCTCGATCATGTCTGCATTATTCGCGAACCGTAGGGTGACACATTTAAGAGTTACCGGACACCGTTTTGGAGCACATATGTCTCAGACGAAAGAATTGCAAAGCGCAAGAATTGTTTCAATAGAAACCAGAAATTGTTTCGGGTGAAATTACAGAAGGTGGTTCTGCATGTGATATTGAAATATTGCAAGGGGCTATATGTGAATGTTTGTTAATTAAAGTAATTAACAAAATTCTGAATAAATTTAATAAAAAGAGTTTTATTAAATGAGAGAGCATTAAATTTGGAGAAATTTAATGCATTTAAAGTGGAGACTTTAAAAGGGAATGTGAAGAGGCATTTTAATGTGGAGGGGTTACCACCACATGAATGGGGGAGGTGAGGGGTCACCCCCCATGCGCCGGCCATGGAGAGAGGGGGAACCCCCTCCTCCTATAAAAGGCCATCCATTCCCTCCTTCATCCTCACACCTCCTTGTGAAGGATCTATCTCCCCCTCTAGAATTATTCCCCCATGGTCTCGGATTAGCGAGATACATGTTCCCGGTGGAATTTCGTCTGGAAGGAGTTGCTGCTTCTGCTGGATCGCTGGAACGAGGAGGTGGAGGTTGTCCGGTGGCTTGAACGTGTGTGCGAGTGCGGATGCGCTGCTGAGTTGCGGCGCTCGGACTTCCTCACGATCTTGAGATCGGCAAGTGTACGACTACATCAACCACGAGTTCCTACTCATTAACAAAGCTCATTGTCTACAAGGGTAAGTTCTCGTTGGATGTCTGTCCACCCGTTGCTTTGTACCTAGTAGATAGATCTTGGCGTGTAGTTCACACCGTAGGAAATTTTTTGTTTTCTATGCTGCGGACCCAACAGTGGTATCAGAGCCTGATCTATGCGTAGGTGGTTAGCATGGGTAGTACACATATGTTGATATGTGGGCGATGATGATCATGTTATTGCATCTTCTATGTATTTTAGATATTGGTGGCATAGTGGGATGAAGCGGCCCGGACCAACCTTACATGTCATCGTACATGAGACCGGTTCCACGACTGACATGCAACTTGTTTTGCATAAGTGGTTGGCGGGTGTCTATCTCTCCTACTATAGTCAATATCTGATTTACAACGAGTTGCTAATAACTTAGTTATCCTCATTGTGGTTCATATTCGTAGGTGAGAACGGTTCTATCTCCGAAATCCCTAAGCCACGTAAAACTTGCAATTCATAAATTAGACGCATCCAGTTTAGATCGTTGCTGGGCTAGTGTATTGATATGGTACTGTTGTAAGTAGATGTATGGTAGATACTCTTACAACACACTCAACGTGTAAGTTACATAGACCTTGGCCTTACACACAAAGGAATGATAGAGATCATACCACGATGCAAGTGATAGAGATCAAATGCATGGACCATATCATCTCACTTTACACATTAGATGTTAGCATCTTATACTGCTAGTTTGGCACGTTTGGTAGCATTATAAGATGATCCCTCATTTAGATATCAAGATAAAAATGTGTTCTTCCTTGAGTATGCACCGTTCTATGGATCGTGTTTCGAGACATCACGTGATGATCGGGTGTACTCGAATCTACGCTTTCATAGGAACGGGTGTAAGACAGTTTTACACACGCGAATACTAAGGTTCTTACTTGGCGAGCCTAGCATGTACAGACATGGCCTCAGAACACAGACCGAAAGGTTAAGCATGAGTCATATGGTTGATATGATGCCCATATAGATGCTCGCCTTTGAAGCTATATCAACTCATGTGATGATCGGACTTGGTGTAGTGGATTTGGTTCATGTAATCACCAAAAGGACACGAGGGATGTCATTTTTGAGTGGGAGTTCATTAGTAATTTGGATTAGTTGAACTAAATCTATCATAAACTTAGTCCAAATAAACTTTACAAATTCTGTTGTAGATGGCACCACCTGCTTTTAATTTCAATGTGTTCATGGAGAAAGAGAAACTTGCTGCGAATGGTAGCAACTTCACCAACTGGGCTATGAATTTGAGGATTCTCCTCACTGCTGCACAAAAGAAATATGTGCTAGATGCGCTGCTAGGCCCCCCACCAGCTCCTGATGCCCCTGACAAGGAAAAGAATGTCTATGTGACTCGTCAGGAGGACCACAACTTAGTTCATTGCGGCATACTGTATGGGCTAGAGCCAGAACTTCGAAAGCGTTTCGAAAATGGCAATGCATTTGATACCATGGGAGAATTGAAAATGATTTTCGATATCCATGCTGCCGTAGAGAGTTATGATGCTACAGAAAAGTTCTTTAGCTGCATGATGGAGGAAAACAGCTCCGTTAGTGAGCACGTACTCAAAATGTCTGGGTATGCGGATAAGCTTGTGTCCTTGGGAATAACGATTCCCATTGACTTAGGCATACATCGTGTTCTCCAATCTCTGCCACCTAGCTACAAGAGCTTTGTGATGAACTATAATATGCAGGGCATGAAGAAGTCTCTTCCCGAGCTTCTATCAATGCTTAAGACTGCAGAAGTGGAGATTAGGAAAGAACATCAAGTGTTGATCAATAGGACCACCGGTTTCAAGAAGGACAAGAAAGGCAAGCACAAGGGAAAGAAGGGTGGCAAGTCTGTTGCCACGCCTGAAAAGAAACCCCGGGCTGGCCCTAAGTCGGATACCGAGTGCTACTATTGCAAAGGGACTGGCCATTGGAAGCGCAACTGCCCCAAGTATTTGGTGGACAAGAAGTCCAGCAAGGCAAACAAAGGTATATGTGATATACAGGTTATTGATGTGTACTTGACTAGTACTCGCAGTAGCACCTGGGTATTTGATATCGGATCGGTTGCTAATATATGTAACTCGGTTCAGGGGCTACGGAACAAGCAACAACTAGCAAGGGATGAGGTCAGGATGCGGGTCGGCAATGGATCAAGAGTTGATGTGATCGCCGTCGGGACGCTACCTATCCATTTGCCATCGGGATTAGTTATAAACCTAAATAATTGTTATTTGGTGCCTGCACTGAGCATGAACATTGTATCTGGATCGTGTTTGATGCAAAGTGGTCATTCCTTTAAATCTGAAAACAATGGTTGTTCGATTTATAAGAATCTTTTATGGTCATGCACCTATGTTGAATGGTTTATTTCTTTGGATCTCGATAGTAATATTACGCACATTCATAATGTTAATGCTAAAAAGATTAAACTTGATGATGATATGTCTACATATATGTGGCACTGCCATCTAGGTCATATTGGCGTTAAATGCACGAAGAAACTCCATTCTGATGGACTTTTGGAATCACTTGATTTTGAATCATTTGATACATGTGAGCCATGCCTTATGGGCAAGATGACTAGAACGCCATTTTCCGGTTCAGTGGAATGGGCGACAGATCTATTGGAAATCATACATACTGATGTATGTGGACCAATGAGTGTGTCGGCGCGAGGTGGATATCGTTATTTTGTTACTTTCACGGATGATTTGAGTAGATACGGGTATATCTATTTGATGAAACACAAGTCTGAAACTTTTGAAATGTTCAAGGAATTTCAGAATGAAGCGGAAAATCATCGTAATAGAAAGATCAAATTTCTACGGTCTGGCCGTGGAGGAGAGTATCTAAGTTACGAGTTTAGCACACACATGAAAGAGTGTGGAATAGTTTCACAACTCACGCCTGCCGGAACACCACAACGTAATGGTGTGTCGGAACGTCGTAATCGTACCTTATTGGATATGGTTCGATCTATGATGTCTCTGACTGACTTACCTCTGTCATTTTGGGGTTATGCACTGGAAACACCTGCATTCACTTTAAATCGGGCACCATCTAAATCCATTGAAACGACACCGTATGAATTATGGTTTGGAAACAAACCTAAGCTGTCATTTCTTAAGGTTTGGGGATGCGATGTTTATGTGAAGAAACTTCAACCGGATAAACTCGAACCCAAAGCAGAAAAATGCGTCTTCATAGGATACCCTAAGGAAACAATTAGGTATACCTTCTATCACAGATCCGAGGGCAAGGTTTTTATTGCCAAGAATGGATCCTTTCTTGAGAAGGAGTTTCTCGCGAAAGGTGTGAGTAGTCGGAAGGTAGAACTCGAAGAGGTTATTGAACCTTCTCTTCATGGAATTGCTAGTGGCGCAGCACCGGACGTTGTTTCCGAGTTGACTTCACCTGATGAAGAGAGAGCTAATGATAATGATCATGAAACTCCGAAAGAGGACACTACCGAACCTCGCAGGTCAAGCAGGACACGTGCAGCTCCTGAACTGTACGGCAATCCTGTTGTGAATTTCATGGTTTGATGAAATGGATGACCCTGCGACGTATGAAGAAGCAATGATGAGCCCGGATTCCAACAAATGTCTAGAAGCCATGAAATCCGAGATGGAATCCATGTACGAGAACCAAGTTTGGAACTTGGTGGACTTACCTCACGACCGAAAGGCCGTTGAGAATAAATGGATTTTCAAAAGAAAAACTGATGCTGATGATAATGTGACCATCTATAAGGCTCTACTTGTCGCAAAGGGGTTTCGACAAATTCAAGGAGTTGACTATGATGAGACATTCTCTCCCGTAGCGATGCTTAAATCAGTTAGGATTATGTTAGCAATTGCTGCATATTTCGATTATGAAATATGGCAGATGGATGTCAAAACTGCGTTCCTCAATGGTAAGATTGAAGAAGAGTTGTATATGATACAACCTAAGGGTTTTGTCGATCCTAAGGATGCTAATAAGGTATGCAAACTTCAGCGATCCATCTATGGACTGAAGCAAGCATCACGGAGTTGGAATCTCCACTTTGATGAGGTGATCAAAGAGTTTGGATTTGTCCAAACTTATGGAGAGGCTTGTATTTACAAGAAAGTGAGTGGGAGCAATGTGGCATTTCTGATATTATATGTGGATGACATATTATTGATTGGAAATGATATAGATCTTTTAAACAGTGTTAAAAGTTATCTAAACAGCAAATTTTCGATGAAAGACCTTAGTGAAGCGTCATATATATTAGGCATTAAAATCTATAGAGATAGATCAAGGCGCCTAATTGGGATATCGCAGAGTACATACCTTGATAAGATATTAAAGAAGTTTTATATGGACGAAAGTAAGAAGGGGTTCTTACCTATGTTGCAATGCAAGACATTGAGTAAGACTCAAAGTCCGGCTACAGCGGAAGAAATAGAGATGATGGATAAAGATCCCCTATGCCTCGGCCATAGGCTCTATTATGTATGCCATGCTATGTACAAGACCGGATGTGGCACATGCTATTAGTTTGACTAGTAGGTACCAATCTGATCCAGGTTCGGAACACTGGATAGCGGTAAAGAACATCCTCAAGTACTTGAGAAGAACTAAGGATATGTTTCTTATATACGGAGGTGAAGAAGAGCTAGTCGCTAAGTGTTATGTCGATGCTAGCTTTGACACCGATCCGAATGACTCTAAGTCTCAGTCCGGATACGTATTTCTCTTGAACAGAGCAGTAGTTAGTTGGGGGAGTTCCAAAAAAACCTGTGGTGGCTGGATCAACGACAGAGGCGGAATATGTTGCTGCTTCAGAAGCGGCGCAGGAAGTAGTTTGGATGAAAGAGTTCATTACGGAACTGGGTGTGGTTTCCAGTGCGTTGGACCCGATGGTGATCTATTGTGACAACAATGGAGCCAGAGCCAACGCAAAGGAACCGAGGTCTCACAAGAATTCCAAACATATTAAGCGCCGGTTTCACTCCATCCACGAGCATGTCAAGGATGGAGATATAAATATTTGTAAAGTACACACGGACCTAAATGTAGCAGATCCGTTGACTAAAGTTCTCCCTAGGGCAAAACATGATCAACACCAGAACTCCATGGGTGTTAGATTTATCACTATGTGAACTAGATTATTGTCTCTAGTGCAAGTGGGAGACTGAAGGAAATATGCCCTGAGAGGCAATAATAATGTTGTTATTATATATTCCTTATACATGATGGATGTTTACTTTACATGCTAGAATTGTATTGATTCGGAAACATCAATACATGTGTGTTTAATAAACAAAAAGGGTTCCTAGTCATGCCTCTCTTATAGACTAGCTTGTTGATTAACAAGATGATCAAGGTTTCCTGATCATCGACATTGGATGTTGTTAATAACAAGGTCACACCATTGGTGGAATGATGAGATGAACATTCCTCCGAAGTATAGCATTACGATGAAGTCATTATGTTTATATTGCTATAACATCATACGAAGTAATCTTTACCCTTAGACCATGAGATCATGTTAATTGCTGACACCGGAAGAGTATCTTGATAACATCAAACGTCACACCGTAACAGGGTGACTATAAAGATGGGTTCCGTACTACGAAGGTGTTATGTTGAGGCTCATGGATCAAGGGTGGAATTTTTCAATCCAGATGACAGATAGATATACTATGGGCCCTCTCGGTGATATCACATTAGGATAGCTTGCAAGCAAGTGATGTGATCACTAGAATGTTATATCACGGGAACGAGAAAAGAGTGCATGTCAGTAACGAGATCAAACTAGGTATGGGGATACCGATGATCGAATCTCGGACATGTAATATATCGAGAGACAAAGGGATTTAGTTACAAGTGTTAAAGGTTCTCACGATTAGAGAAGTCATCGTTGAATGTGTAGGAGTCAGTACGGATCTCTAGGTCCCGCTGCTGATTATTGATCGGAGAAGGGTCTCGATCATGTCTGCATTATTCGTGAACCGTAGGGTGGCACACTTAAGAGTTACCAGACACCGTTTTGGAGCACATATGTTTCAGACGAAAGAATTGCAAAGCGCAAGAATTGTTTTAATAAAAACCAGAAATTGTTTTGGGTGAAATTGCAGAAGGTGGTTATGCATGTGATATTGAAATATTGCAAGGGGCTATCTGTGAATGTTTGTTAATTAAAGTAATTAACAAAATTCTGAATAAATTTAATAAAAAGAGTTTTATTAAATGAGAGAGCATTAAATTTGGAGAAATTTAATGCATTTAAAGAGGAGACTTTAAAAGGGAATGTGAAGAGGCATTTTAATGTGGAGGGGTTACCACCACATGAATGGGGGAGGTGAGGGGTCACCCCCCATGCGCCGGCCATGGAGAGAGGGGGCACCCCCCTCTTCCTATAAAAGGCCACCCATTCCCTCCTTCATCCTCGCACCTCCTTGTGGAGGATCTCTCTCCCCCTCTAGAATTATTCCCCCATGGTCTCGGATTAGCGAGATACATGTTCCCGGTGGCATTTCATCTGGAAGGAGTTGCTTCTTCCGCTGGATCGCTGGAGCGAGGAGGTGGATGTTGTCCGGTGGCTTGAACGTGTGTGCGAGTGCGGATGCGCTGCTGAGTTGCGGCGCTCGGACTTCTTCACGATCTTGAGATCGGCAAGTGTACGACTACATCAACCACGAGTTCCTACTCGTTAACAAAGCTCGTTGTCTACGAGGGTAAGTTCTCGTTGGATGTATGTCCACTCGTTGCTTTGTACCTAGTAGATAGATCTTGGCGTGTAGTTCATACCGTAGGAATTTTTTTGTTTTCTATGCTGTGGACCCAACAGATGTAATACTTGTTGAACTGAATATTTACTAGTTCATGTTGGCAGTTAAGAATTCTTGACACTGATTCCTAATTGTGTTGATTAGGAAAATGATTTGGGAATCATATTTATTTGAAATTGATGTTGGCTACAATGTAAATAGTGGCTTATTCTATTTTTGTGTTGTTATTGTGGTGCCTCAAATTATGAGTGTGCACAACAATAATAAAATAGCATGATGTGCTACTATAAAATGCTACTATGATGTAGATTGAGTGGGTATACTAGGGAAATAGAACTTATATCTAGTGATGCAAAAGTCTGAAGGTATAGTGGTATACTTGGATAGCTTGATCTGCTGTTTCAAATTGGCTGACTAAGAATTAAGATATGACTGCCAAGGATGCATAGGATGAGGCACTCCTTTGTATAAGGACAGATATTGTGTCGTGGTTTTTATTTCTCGATGATGATTTTGCATAGCACCTCCATGCATAACTAAGAGAAGCCTCATTCTTTTCTCTACTTTATTACCTCATCTCCTTGTCCTTTTATCTAAAAAAATATGGTATCCACCATATCATCCAAAGCTCTTATTTTTCCTACCTTGAGCTTCCAGCAGCTTGTTCTTCTAAGTTTTTGCTTCTGGAGTCTGAATTTCCGGCTTGTTGTTATCTTGATGATCTTCTGCTGGTAAGCCTCTAGAAACCATCTCCTCCTTGTTAACTAGCCCCTTCCTTTCTTTAATCTTCTCCTTATGATGATGCTAGTTGTTTTTTGTGGATTGATCTTGCATGTAGCTGCTAGACAGCTGTTGGTGGAATGTTCTGGCAGGTGTTCTAATGGATGATGATGTATAGCAGCTTCTGTTTTCTTGAGGTGTTCTTGGTGTGCTTTGTCGAAATTGTGATTAGCTAGTGCAGCTGATTTCTATATGAGTTACTGGTGCTCTTCTACTGATGAGTGCAAAATATGGTGCGGCTGAGTGTTTGTACTAGAAAGGCTGTCGGTAGGCTGATCTTCTAGTTATATTCTATTAAGCGTCGCATGGGGTGGTGCCACCCAGATGGTGACTCCCCATTTGCATGTACACAAAATGATGGTTATCCCTTTGGACAGACTATAGGTTACCAATTCGGTTTTCTCCTTCCCTAGTGCAAGTTAGGGTGGTACTGGATAATTATCCCACTTTGACTTCATTTCTTTACTGCCAAGTGTATTAACTCATATCAGATTGTTGTTTCTACATGGATTGATTTGATGAGTATTCTTATTTAATTTGATAGCTATTAATTAAGTATAGGTTTTATCAAGCGTATGGTTTAATTTCTTGTCGGCCAATTAATGCCAATAAAGAACTATTTCCAATTCAAATGTGCATTTTTAAATTAAGAACTTGACTAGATTCGAGGGATTGACTAGCTGTCTTGTTGCCTAAGATGAATGGATCAGATTATGTTGTCTCTTGTGCCTTCTCTCATATGGATCAATTAATGTTTCATTTTCCATGTTGCCTACTTGATAATATTACCTCCTATTCCAAGATGATCTATATCTGATTCATAATCCCTTGTTGCCTTCTTAATGATTTTTATCCCTCTAATCAGTAATGTGGAAATCAAGACTAGTTCTTGACTTCCCAGGGTTGAGTTCCAACATTAATAATGCCTCATCTTTGATGATGGAAACATTTTAATATGAACCCATATTCTATTCTATTCTTTATTGTTTTCTTTACCTTATTGCACGGAAAGAAGATTAGGAAGGTTGAGAAGATAAAGATTTAGTTTAGGATTTACTTTTATCAGTTTGTAATTTCTATTTAATTTCTGGTTTTATTATGTCATCAATTGAGATTTGTAAAAGAATATTCTTATATGTTTGTAACAAACATTATTATTCTTTTCACTTAATTATATTTCATTTCATTATCTAGTTTATGTATGATTAAATATTATTGTAATATCTATTCTTTTTGGGAGTAATAAATCTTGTTTTATTGTGTAAAGTCAATTTAATATGATTTATTTATTTACTCATTCATATGTCTTATTCTAAATTTCGTTTCAAATTCAAGTTTGATTTGATTTCAAATTGCTTCCTCCGAAAACATAGAAGTTCTACAAAGGTCATGTCAAAGTTTGTAGCACTTGCCCGACACACTAAACCTAAATCATGGGAGTAGGAGAAACTCCAATCCCATTGTGTTTTAAACAACGCGCGATTTTTTTCTCAAATTCTCTATGCATGAATGCATATGCACACACCTATGGTCTCACCTTATCTAACCTAGAACCCTAGGATGTTACGGTCTCTCCCCCTTAAAATAAACTGTCCCCGAAGTTCGTACACTCTTACGTTTTGGATTGTAGAGCTGGACTGTGTAGATCATGGAAATTCTCGAAATTTGTGATGAAGATAATTGGTGTATCATTCATTCAGACTTTTCCTTAAATCCTCTTCTGACTCAACGATGGACAACTATCAGTTCCATTTGACATTGTGATTCCATTGAATTCAACACTCTTGCTTCTATGAGGTCTTATTGAGCATCTTGAAGTTAGGACATCTTCTATTGCGAATTAATTCTAATAATAGTCCTACTCAGACTTACTCACTTCGTCATTAACCTCTACTTGGGAAGTGTTAGAGTTTAGGAAGTCTCACTAAGATAAGGTATTGTTTACACCTACCATCAACTATCGGAATGATACTAAAATTTGCTCTACCATGGTATAGTTAGTCCTTATGGTTTCCTCCTAAGTTTGGTTTAGACTCACTTATTCAATCCATTCATGGATATCCTATTCTTACTCATAAGTCCTTTAACTTGCTGGTGTTCTATGGTTTGGAGATCTCTTTGATATAAACCTATGCTTATCTTCACTCTAGGCAAGTTAGGCTTACTTTACTCTTGAGGGCTTTCTTATCCCTACAAGTTGTGGACTTGGTATCATTTTCATCTTTCCTCTAACCCTTAAGTTCTTCTAATTATCTCAAAATCCTTGAATTTCAACCATTGGGATCCATGGTTAGGACATGATTCTATATATACCTTACACATTCACATCTATATGATTTTGTGGAAGAAATCAGCGGTGTAGCCACACAATTGTGGATATCCGAGGTGGATGTTTTATAAACCACTAGTCATAACTAAAATTTATTTTTCTCTTTTGAAGGTAAGTATCTTACCTAAGAGATCTTAAAATGACTAACACTAAGGCTCTTCCATCATTTTTTGCATTACTTTCAACTTTCAGGACATTCACACTTTGGCAAACCCAGCTTCACAAAGTGTCATGGAAGACGATTACTCAAATTTACTATTTCTTTTAATCTCATTTACGATAGGCCAAGTTTTATGTTCTTTAAGTCATATAAAGATGACTTGGACAATTTAACTCCTAAAGTATTAGCTGTGGATCACCCTAGTGTGGTATGACTCTAAAATATCCTAAACATCTTCAACTCCCCTAGTCCTGGTATTCTCCCTGATATTTCGGAGCTTGAATAACATTTATGGTTCCAACATCTCCTCTTCCTATCAATTCATGATTCCTCCATGATCTTAAGTATCACTAACTTCATCAAGTTCACTATAAGTAACACCTTCTACAATGAACATTAATTCTATCTTATATACTCCATCTTTTTTGTTCCTTATCCCCCACCTTATTTCTCAGTAATAATGAATTTGGCTTGATCCTTTCTTCGAAAGAGCATTGATTGTCCTTATACTTTACTTCAGTCTTCATACAAATCTTCGTCTTTGCCTTTGGAACTCATCACTCCCTTACACAAATCCCTTTTATATCTAGGTATATACCATCAAGTAATAATTTGATCGGGCACCATGCAATTGCACACCAAGTTAAACTTCATGTATATATCTAGCCAATCAATAAAATCCAAGAAAAACCAAGAAGATCCAACTTTGGTGCATATAACACACATTATCCTAAGAACGGATTATAATATTTGAGTAAAACATCTCTAAAATTCAAGCTTATATGGATAGTATATAACACCTCCTAGTATAGTTTTATGTTGTGATACATAACACCTCCTAGTATGGTTTTACTATCCTTTATCTCAAGATTTACCCAAAATGCTCAATTGCAACTGGATAATTTTGAACAAAGTGGTATCAAAATGGTTTTAACTAACTTCATACCTCCATTTTGGGACTACTAACTATGACTTACGTTCCATTGTATCCTTATACCTCTAAGTTGGAGATTAGTGGATCCCTATGACCTTTATAACTTATGTCATGATCCTACAATGTTATTTATAACTTCATATTCAAAATTATTTACTAAGTAGTTACTCTAGTTACATATTTATCATAATTTAAGAGAAAATCTCACCATGATCTAGTTATGGTTTGCCTTTTCATCATGATTTCGGAGCTAAACTCATCATGATTGCTCTTCTTCACATCTTGCTATCATTGATTCTTAGCAACATTTCACTCCATCACATGGAGTTCTCACATGATTATACTTCCCACTACATCAATATATTCTCTAATGGTCTTTACAATACCTCTATTGTATTTACCATTATTACTGATAATAAGATTTTGCTACCTTACATAGATTCCCTTTACATAACTACACCATTTATACTATTCCATATGATATCCTTATCTTAGTCATCATATACTTGTGCGGATTGGCTCGCTTAAGATACCTTAATGGTGTTACTCCTTCTTAGAAATATACTAAGATTATACTTTCTCTGAAGAAAGATTGATAACCTAAGAAAGATGATCAAAACATCCTACTTAAGTGTGACAAGGTTTTCCTCATGTGAATATTCGTCAGAGGTTATAAGAAAATTATGGTTTAGATAAGATGACTTCCTATAGTCACTATCCAACCTACAGATCTCCTAAAAGGGTTTTAATCCTAAGGTCAAAGTGTTTTCTTGGATACCAGCTGTGGTGACCCAGCATACCACTACATGATGTAGTACACCATAGTCGCGTACCCCATCTAGGTTAGGATCCCATGAACTAGGGAATATCATTCTGAATGATTGTTGGCCCAGTCTTAGGTCTATGACTTGAGCGATCACTCAACTGAGGGATCATAATAGGGCCCCTACATCTCTTCCTAATGAGAAGATAAATATAGGTAAAATCTAAAACTTCAAAAAGGTAGGGGCACTCACTATCCAAAATCGGTAGACAACAAGCAAGAGATGGAGCTTCTGCTAGGCCTGGTTATCCCGAATCCTTTCCGCCCCTTCGGAGACACGGTCGAAGCACGCCTGCCCCGTGTGCTTCATGACATGCTCTAGTCCCGGGTTAGAAATTGATCCACCCACTACCTGTGCAAGAGCAAGAGCGTCAAGCTTGGCATGAAAGGCCGAAGCACGTGGGAGAATGTTCGTTTTTTCGCAAGAAAAAGGTCACGATAGACCATATGATGCAAATCATTGGCCAGTCCATCCAAGGGGCAATGGTTGCTTAGAGGTTTGCATAAAGGTACGTTTCAATGAATCTTGATGCAATCACAAGTCGTAATGGTATAAGCCTAGCATTTGAGAATTAAAACCTTAAGCAATCAGGGTTAAGCTAGCTCTTTCCTTCATCTGAATCCAGGGCGTGGAAACCCTGGAATTAATCCAATGTAGGAGCATTGGTTTCTCCTTTACCTAAGCGGAAAGGCTAACTTGACTTAATCAAGCTAGCTATCTCGACTGCGCACTTTCCTTCGCTCTTTCACAAGTAGCTCACTCAGGACCGTATGACAAAAGATGTTCTTAAAACGAATGCCACCACGGTTACGGTAAAGTATGCAGGATCAAGAAACGGAGATGAAGTAGAAAAGAGGCTACTGGACTGTACCACGGCTTCAACTGCTAGGCATGGAAGCCAACGAAAGAAAAAAGAAAACTCCACTCCATTTCATTTATAAAGTATGTTCCTTCGGAACCCCTTGATAGGGGCAGGGGTAGATGAATTCAAGTCCAAGTAGAAGGCAAAGCTAGTCACTTGTAAAAGAATAAATCTAGCTTCATATCTGGCAGCTCTGACCATAGACTGCAACTACTATCGTGGTTGTTGCCAACGGGGATACCCCATTACGAAAGGTAACGGGACTTCTACTGGATCATAAGCTTTTCCCAGAATTGTTGGCCCTACCTGATACGTTTTCACGGTTTAGGCTGCTCCCATTTCGCTCGCCGCTACTATGGGAAAGTCTTTCTTGTTGATTCCGGCAATAAAGAGGACTTCTTAATCCTTCGCTCTCGCACGAAATAGGGGCCCCATCTGCTAGGCGCCAACTTTTGTTTCAAAAGTGGTGTCACAACCATGGGGATCAAATGGATGGTACAGGAAAGTCTAGTGTCCTATGTTACAAGAATACTAGAGCTAGTGGATATCCACTGCCAACAGAGAAGTGTTTTAATAGAATTTATAGACCTGTCAATTTCCTCCATACGAATCAGTACGGAGAAGCATGTGCCCATCACTCCTGCAATGGCACCGAACATGAATCCTCAAACCTCCCATACGGGTTTAAGAGTTGGGTGAGTCGGTTGGATTGCTAAGTTCTACATAACACCAATGAAATACCGTTCCACTAGTATTACATCCCTTGGA
This sequence comes from Avena eriantha, assembly GCA_910589775.1. NCBI lineage: Eukaryota > Viridiplantae > Streptophyta > Magnoliopsida > Poales > Poaceae > Avena > Avena eriantha. Next base: position 511,180,899 of record OU342742.1, read on the forward strand.
GTGGTACAATAGAAACATCACGGGTCCAAGATATGATTATAGATTACAACTCAAATCTATACAAAAGATCTAGAGAACAATCCACAAAACAGTGAGCAAAACACTATACAAAGGAAATCGAGAAATAGCAACTTGAAGTGTATTCTAAAAATAGTACTACTATTAATATATATCTACGGCTTGCGATTGCTGTTAAAGCAATGCCCAACACAAGTAGGATCTAGTATCTAGGGATTTATCTATACACTACGCTTCAACTTCTCTTCTATTACTCCTGATGTATTCGTCGATTTCGTTGATCCCCGCTGGATATCTTCAATTCTTCAAGTAGTTCTTCTCCTGAGTTCCCCATTGATTGCTCTAAGATCTAGCAAGGGTTAAGAAGGTATGGTTGAGTACGAGCATACTCAGCAAGTTCACTAAAAATGAGTGTTTGACGCACTATCTACACCCATAGACAAAAGGTCGTAGGCTATGTAGGTTTTTGTAAACATTTCTTCAAAGGTTAATTTTATTCTAAAAAGTTATGTCCATTAGGCTTCACAGGTTTAGTAGAACTTTATGGAGTTCCTTTCCTGCCACATTCGTAGCTCCTTCCCAGAATAGGGAGTAACATGTCACAATTCTTACACTCTGCAGAGGTGTGTTGCTTTACCCATAAGAGATCCTTATCCTTATTGCACAGTTGGGCATGCATTCCGGTTCACACTTCCTTGGTATGAGGCCTGGTATAAGGATCCAAGCCAATCACTACCCTTCTCCATGACCACACATGACAATACCCCCCCCCAAACATAATACCTTTGTTAACCCCCATATAGGCAGATATAACTCTAGTAGACCCCTTGGAGACTCTATAAGAAGATCATGTCCCTAGAAACCCCCACTAAAATGGCAGATGTACCTCCGATAGCCCCTCATAGATAATCTAGACACCAATATCGCGGGCATTGAGGGGTCCCACCCATGTGCTAAATCCTCACAAGGAATCTACAGATCACGATAATGTCGTCCGTTGGCACACAAAAGGAAGAAGATCCAGCTGACTTCCCGTCCCATTCCAAGTCTTATGGTTAATGCGTATTATACAGCACTATAATCACTAGCGGCATTTGTTGTTAAGCCTAGATACTATGTTCCTATACCACAGGAACTTTAATAGTAGGTCATTACCTCATGATAAATTGTGGCACCCCGCAAAACCACTACTAGAAAATCGCGTTGTTTTTGTGCATTGCATCTTCATGACCGCATGCTCATGTCATCATGCCACATTGCATTTGAGCATCGTCATCATCTTGCATGGTTTGTCTAAAACTATTTTCGAAATGCCTAGTTTTGTTTTTCTAAATATTCCCGTCTCTATTTAAATTAAAACCCCAGGCCTCCGGAATATTTTGTTTCGTCTACCAACGGTTTAGAAAAGCCTCGTTTTTAATAAATAAAATATTTAAATTATTTTGGGAGGCAGCCAACCAGGCCTGAAAGCCCAGCCGGCCACCTCCAGATAAAAATCCTACCTACCCCAGAACCACCCAAACCCTTTTCTACCAAATACCCTACCCCTAATCCTAACCAGCCCCCCTCCACCTCATCCCGACCACTCACAACTCGCCACATCACCCCACCCCGCCAGCCTGGCCGCACCCCACCAACCCCTCCACCTTTTCCTTCCAGCCACGCACCCCATCTGTCGCCCCACTCCCTGGACCCACCGACACATGCACACACGCAGCACACGCGCCCAGCTCACTCCTGCCTTGCCTGGCCCACCTCGCCACCTGCCCTCACCCCCAGGCACGCACCCGCGCGTCCCACCAGAACCACTCACGCACGCGACCCCATCCCCACCACCAACCCCGTCTTCCCTTCCTCCGCCGTGCCCTCTCCCCTCCGCCAGCGAGCACCGCGCCGTGGCCGCGACCTCTCCTCCTCGCCGCCCGGTGCTCCACCGAAGCGCGCCCCGCATCCCCGGCACGCAGAGCCCGCGCTGTCGCCTGCTCTCTGTAGCCACTGTTGCACCGACCGTCGCTACCACATCGCCTCCGGCAACCGTTCCCTTCCCCACGCTCGTCTCCGGCGCTCCTATGCCTCTTCCGGTGCCCTGCGTCGCCCCCTCACCTCTGTGGCGTCTCTCTCCCCTGCCGTCGACCTCCCCAGGTCGCGTCACCGCCTGAGGCCGCTCCTCTCTGCCATAGTCGTCGGCCACCGTCTCCCTCAACTTCGGCCACCAGCTCCGCTCCCCAGCACCGCTATCGGCCGCACGTGCTCGTCCTCCCGGGCGTCCTCGCGAGCTCACGTCAGCGCGTCCAAGAGCGCGACCTCGCGGTCCCCTGCCGCTGCCATCGCCCTTCCCCGGCCACCAAGTCCGGCGCCTCTCGAGTTCCCCGCAACACCGCCACCCCGGGTGTTGCCTTCCCCTCGCCGTCCTTCCGCCATGCTCTTGTCCTGCCGCTTCAAGCCCTGCTACCCCAATCGAGCATGTTCGGCTCGGGCTCCCTGTCCCTGTTCCATCGCATTTGATCCTCCGCTGTGTGTCTAGAGCGCCTCCCCATGTGGTTGTCATGTTGCTCATGGGGATTCTTTTGGTGCTGTGCCTAGTTTGGTGCTGTTTTGGTGACCTCGGTTGTGGTTGTTCGATTGCTTCGGCTTCAGTGTGACATTACGGTGTTCCATGTTGGTGCTGTGGTCATGCGTCGTCGAAGATAGCCTCAAGTCGACGCGAGCCACCCGAAGTATCACGAAGACACGCAAGATCTACTACACGGGCCGTGAAGATATCGACGCCCAGGACCAAGATATTCGTCCGCCCGCGTGAACCGTAATTCGCCAAGATCTTCCATAGACAAGTCGACCCTAAGTTACACCAAGACCTTCGTCAGGGAACGCCAAGACCGTCTACCCCGAAGACCGACACCGTCACCCGACGACTACGACAAGATCGTCCCAACCCGCCAAGTTCGTCTTCCCGGACACCGTGCGACAAGATCTACTTCATGGATTGCGACGATTCCCGGACACCAAGGTCGCCGACACGGGACACCAAGTTCTTCATCTCGGACGCCATGACCGTCTACACGGACCCGAACACCACGGTACCCGATCCATTCAAGTTCGCCATCGACGACAAGATCAACCCCGACCAGGGCGCACCCGATGACCCTCTAACACCAAACCAAGTCCTTCGACAACCTCCGAAGACCGATCTCATTGAACCGCTCTCCTCGCTGACCCTGTCGAACCCCGAACCCCTGGAACCCAACACCTTCGCCCCAGATGTGTGACCCCTTTATCCGAGCCCCTATTTTATAAATGCCATCTATATAAAATTGTCGCATATTAAATTGTTCATGCATGCATATCTGTTTGTGGGTTGGGGGCATTATGTCGGTTCACCTCATAATTAAATATAGAGTCTATATGCGGGATATCTTTGTCTTATTCCGGACTCCATTTAAATTGGTGTAGCGAACAGATGCCATGTTTCACCTTGTTAATACCACATTTAAATTGCGGGGGTTCTAAACAACTTGAACCATATAATCATTTGTCGGGACCACGGTTCCGCTTAATATTGCCTAATTGCACTGCATCTTGCCATGCCATGCATCATATCATAATCATGCCGGATCTTCTGCCGTAGTATTAAATATTGCATCCGGTGTTCTTCTAGTGCTTTGCTTCTTCGCGGATTAGACCGATGAGTGGATGCGAGTATAGACAAGTACTTCGGATATGAACCTTCAACAGTGTTTCCCAGGCGAGCATCTCTTCCCCTTCTACCTATTTTGCATTTATAGTCTTTATTTCCTCCTGATGATCTATTGCTATCCGTGTCGCGATGCTTTAGTTTCCGTGCACCAGTTATACCCCGTGCAGCCTCTATATTGCCTTGGACACCTCCTATTACCTGTGTTTGGTAGATAGCTGGCCTTGCGAGTCGTAGTTGCTTGCTTAGGTGCGATCTCGGGTCGTCAAGTACCACAAATGTTGTTATGTTGGCAGATGCTTATTGGTGGAGATGGTTTTTGGTGGAGATGCTTATTGGTGGAGATGATCATGACTTTAATTACAACTATTAAAATCCTAGCTATAACTAATGCAGAGGCATCGGTGGGCAATAGATGTTATTTGGTTCTTCCACGCTCACTTGTGTCCTGTAGGACCCCTAGTACTTGATACATGTTCCTTGATTTTTCGCACTATCCACATCCGGGAGGCCGTGGACCCCCCTAAGCCAGAGCTTGATTCATTTCTATTTCCTGGGGCCCCAAAGTAGTTTGGGGCTTTATTACTATCCTGTACTTATGCCATGTTTACTGCTTTATTTAAGATTGTGCGTGGAGCACCTGTACTGTTTTGGATGCGGAGTGTTTTCGCGGTATCGACAAGCCCAGTCACAATTTCAGGTTCCCAGTCGTTTATAGCCATTGACGCAAACCCTGGGTCCGTTCCGGAGCTGGCCAACTTCGTTGCAGGTAGCTTAGTGGGGTGGCCCCCTGAAATATTTCTGAATCCTGTGATCGCTCTGTCGTGAATGCCTCGTTGGGTTTTGAGTTGGTTTTCCCGAGGTTGATCGAGTGTGTGTTGCTATTTGTGCACCCCTGTAGGGTAAAACTTTCTGAAAGCCGTGTCCGCGGTTATGGACGACTTGGAGCACAATATCTCGATCATAGACAAGCATAACTAAAGTAGTGCTATAAATTTGACTTAATATGTGACTAGTAATCAGCTCAAGTATAACAGAATGGATATTAAAAATGCCAACAACTAGTGGATCTGTGGTGATCTGTGTCATGCTATACCTGCCTAGTAAGTATTGCAACTCCAATGGAATGTGATAAAAGTGCCAACAACTACTGGGTTTTGGGATTCCTCAGGACAATTATATCTGACTAGTAAATGTTCCAACTACAATGGAATGGTAATTAAACTGCCCACTACTTATGCTTCAGGATGACTCATGCTGTCCATATCTGATTAGTAAGTGCTGCAACTAAAACGGAATGAGTAAAATTGCCAACTGTGTGAGTTCCTTGGTCCGACTTCCTCGTTTGGTCTCGAGGAGGAAATACCAGGATGGGTTTGTTTGGTGTTAGCTTCAGGTTGGTTTCGAATAGGTCTTTCTTACCCCTCTCTGATAACCGCTAGTTGTATCGAGTCTCTATAGGTTGTTTAGTGTCGCTGCGCTGCCGCTTCAGCCCACCATACCTATGTAGGCGAGAGCCGCCGAATTTTCGCCTCGCCGTGTACTGGCCTCAGTACTGACGCTCCTCTTTTTCCTTTGCCCTTTGTCGGCACCCCTTTTGTTTTAGCAGGTTTTGAGATCGATGTTGTTAGCAGGGTTACCCTTCCGGCTTGGCCTAGGCAGGGTTATGGACGCCATTGGTTATTCTTCAGGGCTCTTAGCCCCATTTGCATCTTGTCCGTACTCGGACGCTGTGTCGTTTTCAAGGTGATTTGGATCTTTGTATTGTATATCTGTATTCTTGACTCGCTGAGTCACTGTTGTATAAATATATGTTCTGTGGGTCCCATCGAGGACTGTTGTGTAATGGTATTACTTCGTTTTCCACCCGCACGAAAGTGCCTGGTGGGCGTCCTTGAATCGTTTCTATGCGGGTTTGGCGGAAAGGGCTAAAACTTGCATAGGGCCGATTTGAGGGTGTTACAGAGTGGTATCAGAGCTCAGCAGTTGCGATACCCCACAAGTCCAGCCTGTAGGATAACCTAGCTAATGGCCGAAGTAGAGTGTCCAAACTATTTTGCAAAATCGGTTGGATAGATCTGATTAGGTTTGTTTTACTCCTTACCCCTCTGCTAATCTCCTCTTACCTCTGCGTGTTTTGAATCTGCTCTCTTCCCTTTCTTCGAGTCCAGGAATTCTCATGGTTGGGTTTCCGTCGTACCTTAAGGGTTTCGCTTCCTCCTTTGGTAACGGTGTTGCTACATCCGGTCTTCATGCTATCTGAGGAATCTGTCTTCTATTGGACTTCTCTCTGTTCCTTCTTGTGCCTTCCGGTGTTTTCCGACGTGACGACATCATCTATGCCAGATCTGATGCAGAGTCTGCATCCCTCTTTTATTTCCGAACCTCGCTTGTCGAGATCTTCAGTCTGATTCCGAGAATGGTTGCATGCTTTTCTACTAATTGTGCGGAGTAATAGTTTGGGTGCGTGATGGATTGGCCCCCATGCCGACTACTCACTCTATTTGCTCGTGTACATTGAAGTGGATGAGAATGCATCGGTTCTCTCTTTCTATCGAATTTAGAGGTGGCTTTATTTGTTGATACCTCTACCTTCGCCTTTGATCCTGGAGTGTTCTCTCGACGATGACGGACAACGACCTCTTGTTAGTGGTGTCGTGAGGATCTACACGAAGTGAGGAGATTCAGATCGCCGACCTTCTTCCCGGTACCATGAGGCGGATCTCGAGGGCAAGATCCATTGTTAGTGGTGTCGAATTGTGGCACCCCGCAAAAACCACTACTAGAAAATCGTGTTGTTTTTGTGCATTGCATCTTCATGACCGCATGCTCATGTCATCATGCCACATTGCATTTGGGCATCGTCATCATCTTGCATGGTTTGTCTAAAACTATTTTTGAAATGCCTAGTTTTGTTTTTCTAAATATTCCCGTCTCTATTTAAATTAAAACCCCGGGCCTCCGGAATATTTTGTTTCCTCTACCAACGGTTTACAAAAGTCTTGTTTTTAATAAATAAAATATTTAAATTATTTTGGGAGGCAGCCAGCCAGGCCCGAAAGCCCAGCCGGCCACCTCCAGATAAAAATCCTACCTACCCCAGAACCACCCAAACCCTTTTCTACCAAATACCCTACCCCTAATCCTAACTAGCCCCCCTCCACCTCATCCCGACCACTCACAACTCGCCACATCACCCCACCCCGCCAGCCTGGCCGCACCCCACCAACCCCTCCACCTTTTCCTTCCAGCCACGCACACCATCTGCCGCCCCTATCCCTGGACCCACCGACACACGCACACACGCAGCACACGCGCCCAGCTCACTCCTTCCCTGCCTGGCCCGCCTCGCCACATGCCCTCACCCTCAGGCACGCACTCGCGCGTCCCACCAGAACCACTCACGCACGCAACACCATCCCCACCACCAACCCCGTATTTCCTTCCTCCGTCGTGCCCTCTCCCCTCCGCCAGCGAGCATCGCACCGTGGCCGCGACCTCTCCTCCTCGCCGCCCGGTGCTCCACCCGAGCGCACCCCGCATCCCCGGCCCACAGAGCCCGCGCCGTCGCCTGCTCTCTATAGCCGCCGTTGCGCCGACCGCCACCACCACATCGCCTCTGGCCACCGTCTCCCTCAACTCCGGCCACCGGCCCCGCTCCCCCAGCACCGCTGTCGGACGCGCATGCTCGTCCTCCCGGGCGTCCTCGCGAGCTCACGTCAGCGCGTCCAAGAGCGCGACCTTGCGGTCCCCTACCGCTGCCATCGCCCTTCCCCGGCCACCATGTCTGGCGCCTCTCGAGTTCCCCGCAACACCGCCACCCCGGGTGCTGCCTTCCCCTCGCCGTCCTTCCGCCATGCTCTTGTCCCGCCGCTTCAAGCCCTGCTACCCCAATCGAGCATGTTCGGCTCGGGCTCCCTGTCCCTGTTCCATCGCATTTGATCCTCCGCTGCGCGTCTAGAGCGCCTCCCCATGTGGTTGTCTTGTTGCTGATGGGGATTCTTTTGGTGATGTGCCTAGTTTGGTGCTGTTTTGGTGACCTCGGTTGTGGTTGTTCGATTGCTTCGGCTTCAATGTGACATTATAGTGTTCCATGTTGGTGGTGTGGTGATGCGTCGTCGAAGATAGCCTCAAGTCGGCGCGAGCCACCCAAAGTATCACGAAGATACGGAAGATCTACTACACGGGCCGTGAAGATATCGACGCCCAGGACTAAGATCTTCGTCCGCCCGCGTGAACCATAATTCGTCAAGATCTTCCATAGACAAGTCGACCCTAAGTTACGCCAAGACCTTCGTCAGGGAACGCCAAGACCGTCTACCCCGAAGACCAACACCGTCACCCGAGGACTACGACAAGATCGTCCCAACCCGCCAGGTTCGTCTTCCCGGACACCGTGCAACAAGATCTACTTCACAGATTCCGAAGATTCCCGAACACCAAGGTCGCCGACACGGGACACCAAGTTCTTCATCTTGGACGCCATGACCGTCTACACGGACCCGAAGACCACGGTACCCGATCCATTCAAGTTCGCCATTGACGACAAGATCGACCCCGACCAGGGCGCACCCGATGACCCTCCAACACCAAACCAAGTCCTTCGACAACCTCCGAAGACCGATCTCGTTGAACCGCTCTCCCCGCCGACCCTGTCGAACCCCGAACCCCCGGAACCCAAGACCTTCGCCCCAGATGTGTGACCCCTTTATCCGAGCCCCTATTTTATAAATGCCATCTATATAAAACTGTCGCATATTAAATTGTTCATGCATGCATATCTGTTTGTGGGTTGGGGGCATTATGCCGGTTCACCTCATAATTAAATATAGAGTCTATATGCGGGATATCTTTGTCTTATTCCGGACTCCATTTAAATTGGTGTAGCGAACCGATGCCAGGTTTCACCCTGTTAATACCACATTTAAATTGCGGGGTTCTAAACAACTTGAACCATATAATCATTTGTCAGGACCATGGTTCCGCTTAATATTGCCTAATTGCACCGCATCTTGCCATGCCATGCATCATATCATAATCATGCCGGATCTTCTGCCGTAGTATTAAATATTGCATCCGGTGTTCTTCTAGTGCTTTGCTTCTTCGTGGATTAGACCGATGAGTCGATGCGAGTATAGACAAGTTCTTCGGATATGAACCTTCGGCAGTGTTTCCCAGGCAAGCATCTCTTCCCCTTCTACCGATTTTGCATTTATAGTCTTTATTTCCTCCTGATGATCTATTGTTATCCGTGTCACGATGCTTTAGTTTCCGTGCACCAGTTATACCCCGTGCAACCTCTGTATTGCCTTGGACACCTCCTATTACCTGTGTTTGATAGATAGCTGGCCTTGCGAGTCATAGTTGCTTGCTCAGGTGCGATCTCGGGTCGTCGAGTACCACAAATGTTGTTATGCTGGCATATGCTTATTTGTGGAGATGCTTATTAGTGGAGATGATTATGACTTTAATTACAACTATTAAAATGCTAGCTATAACTAATGCAGAGGCATCGGTGGTCAATAGATGTTATTTGGTTCTTCCACGCTCACTTGTGTCCCGTAGGACCCCGAGTACTTGATACCTGTTCCTTGATTTTTCGCACTATCCACATCCGGGAGGCCGTGGAACCCCCTGAGCCAGAGCTTGATTCATTTCTATTTCTTGGGGCCACAAAGTAGTTTGGGGCTTTATTACTATCCTGTACTTATGCCATGTTTACTGCTTTATTTAAGATTGTGCGTGGAGCACCTGTGCTGTTTTGGATGCGGAGTGTTTTCGCAGTATCGACAAGCCCAGTCACAATTTCGGGTTCCCAGTCGTTCACAGCCATTGACACAAACCCTGGGTCCGTTCCGGAGCCGGCCAACTTCGTTGCGGGTAGCTTAGTGGGGTGGCCCCCTGAAATATTTCTGAATCCTGTGATCGCTTTGTCGTGAATGCCTCGTTGGGTTTTGAGTTGGTTTTTCCGAGGTTGATCGAGTGTGTGTTGCTATTTGTGCACCCCTACAGGGTAAAACTTTCTGAAAGCCGTGTCCGCGGTTATGGACGACTTGGAGCACAATATCTCGATCATAGACAAGCATAACTAAAGTAGTGCTATAAATTTGACTTAATATGTGACTAGTAATCAGCTCAAGTATAACGGAATGGATATTAAAAATGCCAACAACTGGTGGATCTGTGGTGATCTGTGTCATGCCTGCCTAGTAAGTATTGCAACTCCAATGGAATGTGATAAAAGTGCCAACAACTACTGGGTTTTGGGATTCCTCAGGACAATTATATCTGACTAGTAAATGTTCCAACTACAATAGAATGGTAATTAAACTGCCCACTACTTATGCTTCAGAATGACTCATGCTGTCTATATCTGATAAGTAAGTGCTGCAACTAAAACGGAATGAGTAAAATTGCCAACTGTGTGAGTTCCTTGGTCCGACTTCCGCGTTTGGTCTCGAGGGGGAAATACCAGGATGGGTTTGTTTGGTGTTAGCTTCAGGTTGGATTCGAATAAGTCTTTCTTACCCCTCTCTGATAACCACCAGTTGTATCGAGTCTCTATAGGTTGTTTAGTGCCGCTGCGCTGCCGCTTCAGCCCACCATACCTATGTAGGCGAGAGCCGCCGAATTCTAGCCTTGCCGTGTACTGGCCTCAGTACTGACGCTCCTATTTTTCCTTTGCCCTTTGTCGGCACCCCTTTTGTTTTAGCAGGTTTTGAGATCGACGTTGTTAGCAGGGTTACCCTTCCGGCTTGGCCTGGGCAGGGTTATGGACGCCATTGGTTATTCTTTAGGGCTCTTAGCCGCATTTGCATCTTGTCCGTACTCGGACGTTGTGTCGTTTTTAAGGTGATTTGGATCTTTGTATTGTATATTTGTATTCTTGACTCACTGAGTCGCTGTTGTATAAATATCTGTTTTGTGGGTCCCATCGAGGACTGTTGTGTAATGGTATTACTTCATTTTCCACCCGCACGAAAGTGCCTGGTGGGCGTCCTTGAATCGTTTCTATGCGGGTTTGGCGGAAAGGGCTAAAACTTGCATAGGGCCGATTTGAGGGTGTTACATAAATAACCCGTAATCATCTCATTATTAAAATAGAGTTTTTTTTTGAACTTTTCTAAATGCAAGTGGTAATAATAGTAGATTGCAAATACTTGATAGAAAATAACCAAAGGACACGAGCAAGTGTGAACTTGCCGTTGTGATTCCAAGATTATGCAATCATGGTCTTCGGGACAATATAAGATCGAATATATGAAAATATCATCATTGGTTCGGTAAGAACTAATGTTTAGAGAAGCAATATGTTGTGATGCATAAGTAATGCTATGCATTTTGTATAATTACGGAGTAACTCCCCAATAATGTGAATGAGTTAAACTTAGGTGATTTCCTTAAGATTTACAATTTCACTTCACAAATAAATATATATACAAGGAACATAAGATTAACATACAATATAGAAAAAGTAAAGCATAATAGTAATACAAGGTTAAAGTTGATTGGCTCCATGTAACAATTATGAAAATCCATATTTTTAAGTTGTTAAGGCTTAAAATAAATAACATAATGTGTTTATTTGAAGTGGCAAAAAGAATAACTTTTGAAGAGAATATTTCTTATTTCAAGTTATTCAATAGTTAAGACTAATTCAATATAAACTATTGTCATTGATACAATTTTAAGAGTTGAGGACTAGATTTCCTGTTGATTGATAATAGGCCAAAGATAACTATAAAAACACAATTGAATTTAAGACATAAAGTGTCTATAACATTACCAAGCTCTAAAGTTTTTCCTAGGAATGATCAATGATGTGAGATCATTCACTCGCAGTGTGAGTGAATTATGAGTTCAAGACATGGTTTGCTAATTTATTTTATTGATGATAACATAAATAGATGGCCTCAATAATTTTTTATTGATTGAAGTATTTAAATGATCCTTAGAGATAATACTATTACTTAAAGAAATAGCTTCATAAATGTGCTACTTGATTCAACTTTGAAGAATTAAATTTTTATGTTTCAGTAAATCCTAAATAGTCTATTAAATCTAATAAGGAATTATTTAGATTTATAAATGATAAAAGAAAATTATGCCTCTTTTACTTTAATAGAAGAAAAGGACTTATAAGACTAATTATAACACTTTTCTTCATAGATCCAAAAATTACTAGGAAATTTATAATTATCATTTTTATAAAATAATAGTTTTGTTTTTATACACAAAAGTGATTTTTATTTGGTTTTAGGATCACAAGAGCTTAAAATATATCTTCACAAGAGCTTAAAATATATCTTAAAATATATCTGATGGGTAATCGCTGTGAGATTTACTCAGATCACAAGAGCTTAAAATATATCTTCACGCAGAAAGAGCTGAATATGAGGCAAAGGAGATGGATAGAGTTAATCAAGGATTATGAACTTGACATTCACTATCACCCCGGCAAAGCCAATGTCGTAGCGGATGCTCTTAGCAGATTGCCGTGTAGGGTAAACACCATGATCAAGGAGAAGCAACCAAGTTTGTATGAAGAGTTGGAGCAATTCAAAACTGAATTAGTTAGCAAAGGATTCTTAGCTAGCATTGAACTTCAACCCACTTTGATTAGTCAAATCAAGGAAGCCTAGAAGGAGAATGAAAGTATCGAGGGAATCAAACGTCGTATTGGTACAGAAAAGGTACTTGGATTTACTAAAGACGAAGAAGGAGTACTGTGGTACAAAGGACGTATCTCTGTGCCAACAGATTCGGAGCTAAAGCAAGTTATCATGAAGGAAGCTCATGTTGGGGGGATACCCCCGGGTAGGGTTACGCCAGGGTATAAAGGCCGAGTTAGCCGAGGTTCGGCAACGCCAAAGCAGATGCTGGCCGGGTCACCTCAAGGCAGGTCGAATCACGGGGTAATCCGGACCTGGGGGCGTTCGCCTAACTAGGTCTCATCCGACTTAAGAGGTAAGTCGGAAGTGCATGTTTTACCTGTATGCAGGAAAGGGTGTGGCCGGATGAACCATCATCCGGGTCATGGCAAGCTTCTAGGAGAAGGAAGGAATCTCGCTGGTCAAAAGGAGCCCCGGTACGCACTGCCTGAGCGAAGTGATCAAGGACAGGAGCACCGGGGCGTGGCCGACAAGCGTGACGACGCCCGTGTCGGCTGACGAGGGCGCCGTCAGAGGCTCACGTAGCTAAAGCATGTGTGACGCGGGGGGAAAATCACCCCGGTCGGCTTACCACTTTGGGAGGAGGCATATTCTTAGGAATATGCCTCCACGTATGCCCTAGGCAGAAACCGAGCCTCCCCTATAAAAGGGGGGCTAGGGCTTCTGTTGAAGGGTTGGTCTCTGGACGATTCTGTTTTGGTCAAGGGCTTCAGGTGTGATCTGTGGGTGAGAGTAAGAGAACTCCATTTTCCTCCTCTCGCCAATACAGCTCTAGGAGCACTTGTAACCTTGGAAGGAAATCAATATAAACTGTTGTGTGGAGAATCAGTTCACTATCCCTCCCTGGATTCCCCTAGCGAGTATTAGTCCCCACCTTTAGCCTATACATGGCATCTGCCGTGACACCACCACGACAGTTGGCGCCCACCTTGGGGCTAGCGGCGCTAGCATGGGTCAAAATCCGGACGGGAAACTTCATCGCCACCGGTGAGTGCATCGTCTCCGGGCTCGTTCAGCGCTTTGGAGCGCGGGACTTCGTCAGCGACAACGCAGGCTGCTTCGGCACGCGCCCTCTCCCACGCAACGGCATCTTCGTCAAGCTCGGCGCGCACAAGGTCTACGTTGCGGTGGACGTGTCTAGCGGTCATCCGCGCCACATCGTCGAAGCAGGCGAACCGCCCCTCACTGTGGCTCGTGGGGAGCGTGTCGCTCGTTCCCGGACCATGCAGAGGTAGTGATGACAGCGCCAGGTGCGGGTGCGAGCAAAGATCCGGCGCCAGATCCGGAGGTAACGCCCAAAGCACCAAGGAAAGGTAGAGGTCCTCCGCTAGAGAGACCGGAAAACGTGTTGAGAGAGGCAATGGACAGCTTGGCAAACCCTGTAGTAGCAGCGGTAGATCGGGCTCGTGCACAGGCCGAGCTGGAAGAAACTAGGCAGAAAATACTAGAGGGCGCAAAGAAAATAGCCGCGACCCAGCAGTCGTTGAACATGACGTTGCGTGAGTACGCAAAGGCGAACAAGGTTGATAATGTAAAAGTCAAAGGGAGAAATCTCATGAGCGAGATGAACAGAGAAGGTGATGCTGGAATCGAGGAATCAGAAAACTGTTTGTCTGTGGGGCTGCCGAGGTATAGTACCCCGGCCAAGAACCTTAGAGCAGCAGATGCAGCTGCGTCCGAGTTAGAGGGACTGACGGGTGAAGCCCGGCAAAGGCAGCAAGATCGGGTAAACGAGCTGGTTCGGATTGCAAATAGGCAAAACGAGGAACTGCTCAGGGCAAACCCGGAGAGAGCTGGAGCCTCCAAGATCGTCCATTCGGTGGTGGGTAACCCGGAGAAATTCGCTGGAGCCGCATCGTCCCCTCATGGTGGTCCAAGGAGAGAGGAGGTGGTAACCTCGGCCAGACGGAACAAACAGATTGTCCCGTATGACCCGACACGAGCAAGGAAAGAAAAAGAAGCACCGAAAAATGATGATCGATGGAGTGTGAGCCGAGGCGAAGCTGGCCGAGGTAACCGCGACCAAGGCAATGCCGGTCAAGGGAACATTGTCAACGGCAATGCCGGGCAGCAAAACTCAGCTGGAGCAAGACAACCGCAGCAGCGGAACATACCAAGGCAAGAGCACAGTGCCGGCCGAGGTGTGCAACAGAAAGGTGCGCCGCAAGAGCAAAAACGGTACAATGACGGTGATTCGGAGATGGCAAATGCGGGATACCCGAGACCGGACTATCATGTGATAGGGTCGAGATTGGGAAGTAGGGATTTGATGCCGGACGATGTAAGGTTGAAACTGGATCGACTGTATAGGTCGGAACAGATTGAATGTCAAGGTCCACCGGGTCCAGCGTGTTTTGGACCCCGGATCATGAAAGAGCCACCAGTACCGATCTTTCAGCTGCCCAGGGGCACCAAGACCTATGACGGTAGTACCAAGCCAGAGGATTGGCTGATAAACTATGCTACGGCTGTAAAAATTGCCACAGGCAACCTGAGATGGGTTATACGGTATGTACCCCAGATGTTGGAAGGCCCGGCAAGGGTGTGGTTGAACAATTTGCCACCAGGAAGCATCAACTGCTGGATAGATTTCGAGGAGATGTTCATCAGCAATTTTTTGAGTACGTATCAAAGGCCAAATAGGCCACAGACCCTAGCTATGTGCAAGCAAAGACCCAATGAGACAGATCGGGAGTTTTTGACCCGGTGGTGTACCGTGAGAAACTCATGCGAGGGCGTGATAGAATCACAGGCCATAGCATGGTTTGCACAGGGGTGCAGATACGGAAGCGAGCTGTGGATGAAGTTGCAACGGAAAATGCCAGCTACGTTGGCAGAAATGATCCGGATTGCAGATTTGTATGCGTTGGTTGACCCGACCCAACCAAGGCTCGCGTCAAACGAGTCAAGCGACGAGTACTATCAGAGGGATGGATCCGGATCATCCCGGAGGAATGATTACAGAGGAAAAAAGGAGAGATGATAGACCGGACCACCGGTACGGTTCGCACCAAGTTGCAGCTGTGAATCAAGATCAACCCGGAGCAGGGGGTAGCCAGCGCCAGAAAACTGGAGGTCAATGGACTCCAAGGAACAATGGGAAGAGAACTTGGACACCGGAACAAAAGAAGCAGTGGCAAGGAAGGAAAGACCGTCCGAGGTATACTTACGAGTCGATGTTGGACCAGCCGTGTAAATTTCACACGCCAAATCCGAATAACCCAGCGGGTCATACGACGAGGCAATGCGAGTGGATGCGCAAGATCGAGCAAGGTGGTTCGGGGAATGCTCAGGCACCCCGGAATGATCAGCCTCGGCAGGAGTTACCCTGGTAGCAATTGCTCTCCAGAGCGAACACGCAACAGCTAATGTTGCCTCCCCCTCCGCCGAGGTATGATAACAATGAAAGAAGGGATGCAGTGCATCAAGTAGAAAATCAGCATCAGCCGGATCAGAGGCACCCCGGAAATGAGGGGAGAAACGAGTACAGGGAGCATCACCAGAGCTACTGTGTATTCACCACAGAAGAAACTGATAGAAAAAGCTTGCAGCGTAGGCATATGGAGGTGAATGCAGTAATGCCTACAGTGACGAGGTACATGCCTTGGTCCGATCAGGAAATCACCTGGAGCATTAGGGATCATCCCAAGCTCATGCCGAGCCCTGGTTCGTATGTGTTGGTGTTGGATCCTACGTTCATCGAACCTAGCATTAATGTAAGATTCTCCAAGGTACTGATCGACAACGGCAGTAACATAAATATCATGTATGCGGACACAATGCGCAAGTTGGGTATCTCGGAGAACATGCTCCAGGCCACGAGGACAACTTTCCATGGCATTGTGCCGGGCATTTCTTGTTCGGCACGAGGGATAATTGCCGAACTGAAAATCTGGAGTTCGAAGTGGTGAACTTAGAAAGCGTGTATCATGTGTTGCTCGGAAGGCCAGCGCTGGACAAGTTCATGGCAAGTTGTCATATCAGCTACTTGAAGATGAAATTGCCCGGACCAAACGGAGTGATTACCATTGCTGGGGACTTCCGACGTTCCATGGAGTGTGCGTCGGCCGGATCAAACTTAGCCGAGTCACTTGTGATCGCGCAGGAAAAGAGAAAAATTCAAGAGGTGGCAGCATTGGCTCAGTCCGCGTAGCAGTATATGCCGGCGCTGAGTAACCCGCATGGAACTGTCTCTTTCCAGGCCACGAAAGATACCAAGAAGGTTCCCATTGATGACATGTTCCCAGAGCGCATCGTAACAATTGGTGTCGGGCTAAGTGATAAATAGGAAAGCGAGCTCGTCAGCTTCCTCCGTGAGAATCGGGACATTTTTGCTTGGTCCACACAGGACTTGCAAGGTGTTTCGAGGGAGTTGGCCAAGCACTCTTTGAATGTGAGACCCGGAGCCAAGCCGGTGAAGCAACCTCTCCGCCGCTTCGCCGAAGATAGGAGGAAAGTCATTGGAGATGAGATAGCTCGGTTGCTAGCTGCAGGATTTATCATGGAGGTTCTTTACCCGGATTGGCTGTCTAATCTGGTGCTGGTGGAAAAGAAAAAGGATGACCCGAACGTGGCAGTGGTTTGGCGTATGTGTATCGATTACACGAACCGGAACAAGGCGTGGCCTAAAGATCCATTTCCGCTGCCAAGAATAGACCAGGTCATAGATTCAACTGCTGGATGTGAACTGTTGTCATTCATTGATGCATATTCAGGTTTTCACCATATACCTTTGAATCCGGATGATCAAATAAAGATTGCGTTTATTACCCTGTATGGGGCTTATTGCTATCGCACCATGCCGTTTGGTTTACGTAATGGAGGGGCAACGTACCAGAGATGTATGCAAAAATGCTTGCACGATCAAATAGGTCAAAATGTACAGGTGTACGTGGATGATGTGGTTATCAAGACCAAGGAAAGCAAAACGCTCCTTGACGATATCAGGCAAACGTTTGCAAACCTAAGAAGGTTCCGGATGAAACTTAACCCAGAAAAATGCACTTTCGGCGTCCCAGCTAGAAAACTGCTTGGTTTTCTGGTTTCCAGCCGAGGTATCGAAGTTAATCCAACTAAGATCCGGGCCATCGAGCGAATGGAACTGCCGAAGTGTCTTAACGATGTCCAGAAATTCACAGGTTGCCTGGCCTCGTTAAGTCGGTTTGTATGCCGGTTGGGAGAGAAGGCATTGCCCCTCTACCAACTCATGAAAAAGTCGGATAAGTTCATTTGGACACCGCAGGCCAATGAAGTCTTTCCCCACCTAAAGAAGATGTTAGCCACGGCACCAGTGCTAGCCTCACCACTATCAAAGGAGCCAATGTTTCTCTATATAGCCGCAACTAACCGAGTTGTAAGTGCAGTGATAGTGGTGGAGCGCGATGAGGAAGGTAAGTCGGTGCAAAGGCCGGTGTATTACTTGAGTGAAGTGTTGTCAGCCTCAAAGCAGAACTATCCACATTATCAGAAAGTGGCATATGGCGTGTACATGGCCGCCAAGAAACTGAAGCACTACTTTGAGGAGCATCCCATCCGGGTCATATGTGAGGCCCCCATATCCGAGATAATGAGTAACAAGGATGCAAGCGGCAGAATTGCAAAATGGGCAATTGAGCTAGCTCCTTATGCTCCACAATATGACAGACGAGAAGCCATCAAATCTCAAGCTGTGGCGGCCTTTTTCGTGGACTGGGCCGAGGTACAGTATGAACCACCACTTCCAGATCCGAACTATTGGCGAATGCACTTTGACGAATCAAAGACCAAAACCGGGCTAGGAGCCGGAGTTGTACTCACGTCGCCAAAGAAGGACCAGTTGAGATATATGCTGCAGATCCACTTCACCACATCAAACAATGTCGCTGAGTATGAAGCACTTGTGCATGGGCTCAAGGTAGCAAAAGAAATTGGTATACGTCGGATCATATGCTTTGACGACTCGGATTTGGTGGTGCAGCAAGTGTCCGGAGTGTGGGACGCCCTTGATCCAAACATGCCACTATACAAATTTCATGTGCAGAAGATTTCTGGTTACTTTGAGGGATGCGAATTTCATCATGTACCCCGGGTGGAAAATGAGGCTGCCGACATGCTGTCAAAGCTCGGGTCAACCAGACAAGCAATTCCACCGGGTGTAGCATTAGAGCACCTCAGGAAACCATCCATCAGGCCATCCCCAGAATCCGAGTCAATCTACGTCCCGGAGGACACAGAATCCGGAGTTGTGCCCATGATCGTGCACACAGGAAGTGGTGCGCAAAACCCGGGGACTGCTTCGGCAAACCCGGGGACTGCTTCGGAAGACCCGGGGACTGCTCAGCATGGTCCGATTGAAGTTATGCCGGTGGATCAGATGGAGATAGACGAGGACGTGTTCCCCACCGGCTTGGGCACTGCCTATATTTCAATTCCTGAAGGATGGAACGTTACCCACTGAGGAGGTGCTGCCCAGGCAAACACAGAGGAAACCAAAGGCCTACACGATCATCAATTCCGAGTTATACAAAAGAAGTGTGACCAATGTCCTCCAGCGGTGTGTTGACCCGGAAGAAGGGCTTGAAATCATCCGATATATACATCAGGGGGAATGCGGGCATCACGCCTCATCCCGAGCCTTGGTAGCAAAAGTTTTCCGACACGGATTCTACTGGCCAAATGCCTTAGAGCAAGCTGAAGATCTGGTGAGAAAATGTAATGGTTGTCAGAGGTACGCTACAAAGACACATATGCCAATGTCGGAACTCAAGACCATCCCAATCACTTGGCCATTTGCCGTATGGTGCTTGGATATGGTTGGCCCATTCAAACCAGCAAGGGGAAACATGACTCATATTCTGGTCATGGTGGACAAGTTTACGAAGTAGATTGAGGTAAAACCTATAAGAAAATGTGATCTACGGCCGTAACGTTTCTCAAAGTTATAATCTTGAGGTACGGTTATCCCCACAGTATCATAACTGATAATGGCACAAATTTTGCGGAAGGAGCATTTGCTCGTTTCTGCCAGGATAAGAGGATCCGGCTAGACGTAGCTTCGATAGTCCACCCCGCATCAAATGGACAAGTGGAGAGATCCAACAGATTAGTATTATCCGGGATAAAACCCCGGCTCATTGAGCCGCTGCAAAGATCAGCGGGGTGCTGGATAGAAGAACTACCAGCAGTACTGTGGAGTTTAAGAACAACTCCGAATCGATCAACAGGCTATACGGCGTTATTTCTGGTATATGGGGCAGAAGCTGTATTACCAGCCGACATAGAGCATGATTCGCCTAGGGTCACCCAATACACAGAAGCCTAAGTGCAAGAAGCCCGGCAAAATGATGTTGATCTGCTGGAAGAAGCGAGAGAAGTGGCACTGTCCAGATCCGCCATATATTAGCAAAATCTCCGACGCTATCATAGCTGGAAAGTGTGCCCCTGAGTCTTTCGGGAAGGCGATCTGGTGCTCCGTTTGGTACAACGTACTACTGGAATGCATAAATTATCCCCCCCATGGGAAGGGCCATTCATCGTGAGCAAAACATTGCACAACGATTCTTACTATCTTATAGATGCAAAGCCATAGGAAAAGAACAAGGCGGACAGGTCCGGAGAGGAATCCAAGCGACCATGGAACATAGCTCTACTTCGGCCTTTCTACACCTAGCTAAGAAGTGTATGTATCCGGGTTATCTCATATGTCGGTATGTATGTCGGCAATGAGCTTATCAATGAAATGTTGGCACCTCGAGCAGTAACTCGGGGACTGCCTTAATAATGTTTGTTATTTTCTACGCGTCAGCTGGAGTAAGTTATTTTACTTAACTCGGATTAGTAGTGTGTGAGCACCAAAAACCCAACTCTTCGACTTGCTGCTGTCCAACAAGAATTGGCTTCATGGCAAGCAAGAGACCAAGTTTGGAATTGCGTAGCACATGAAAAACGACTAAGGAAAAGAATTTATTCGAGCTGACGTTTGTGTTTCGGACTAACCCCGTATTCATTTTCAAATTGTTATACGGTTTTATTTATGAGCTAAGTCTAAAAGTTTCCCAGTATTGTTAAGACAATTTTTCAAGCTCGGATTCGTAAGTTGTAAAACCGAATCAAGGTAGACACGATCCGAGCCAAAAGATTGAGCAAACAAGAAAAAGAAACTCGGGGACTACGCCCAAGTTAATCCAGCATAAGTACTCAGTAGCAAAACATCACATGTGTTTGGAATACAATTCCACCCGGCATACCGGGGATCTCATAAATTTTCAAGTGTTTTTACTTAAGGAGCAGCGGGAGGAAGTTCGGCATCATCGTCGCCCTTTTCGATATCCGAGGCAGTGTCCTCTTCGTCTTCACCCGAATCATCTTCAACGTTCTCAACTTCCTCTTCGCCTGCGACTTCCACGAAGCTCGGACCCTCAGTCCATTCGTGAATGGGGGCATATTCAATGAGGCTGTGGGCACAAGCCTGGCGCCGAGCTACCCACTCCGGGTCATCCGTCCATTTGGATCCGGTGCGCAGGCGTGTGAGGAGGCTGAGATCTATCTTCTCATACCACGTCAGAATGTGGTGAAGGATGGTATCGGCTGTAGCACGTCGAGCGGACTCTCGCTAGAGGTCGAGCTAGGTCTCGATTTCCGAAAGCTTTTCAGCGAGCTGTGTGACTCTCTCCGGAGCATCATCGGCGGGCCAGAAGGCGTTGAAGACTCGGACTAAAACATCGAGGAGGTCCTTGCCGTAGTTCTTAATGATTTCCACGCGAGACGACAGGCTGACCAACAGGTCCTCCATGTTGAAGGGAATGCTCTCACCCTCAGGAGCGACCGGAGTACCCCTTTCTCGGCGGAAATTGGCAACAACAGCACTTGCAATAGTGGTACCCTCTGGAAAGTGGCCTGAGAAACAAGGCAAAGGACAAAGTTGAGAAAACAAGACATATGAAGTAACCCGGAGATATAAGGTGGATAAAGGAAAATAAATTACGTGAGATGTGACTGTGAATCCGGGTCAATTCCTTGGTGCAAGCATCACGCCTCTTCCGAAGCTGCTCGAGCTCAGCATTTGCCGACTCAAGTTCGACCTCGGCTTCCTGAAGAAGCTCACGGTCCTTAGCATTTTGGAGCTTGAGGCGCTCATGTTCTTCGGTGTAGTCCTGGCCAGCCCTTTTTAGCTCGGTTTGGTGCTGCGCCTTCATTTTAGCCATTTCAGCCTTGAGCTTGGCTATCTCATCGTCTTTGGTCCGGAGGAGGGCGAGCTCATCATCTTTCTTCTTTAGTACGGCTTGGTGCTGCCCTGCTTGTTCGAGAAAATGTAGCATCACGTCAGGCACATGCACACTATCTTCAAGCGATGCTGAAATAGTGCGTTGTCCCGGCAGTGCCGAGGAATGAATGTTTGCCGAGCCAAGAAGGAAAGCCGATGGAAACCACGGTAAAGGCAGACAAGAAGGACATACCCTTGATCTGCTCCAAGTTCTTCCGCATTATCTCGTTTTCAGCTTCCACCCCAGCTACGGAAACCGAACAATCAGATTGGTTCGGCAAGCGAAGATTAAGAAAATTGAGGAAAGGATAAGGAAGAAATTTACCCCTTTTCTCGTACTCCGCGATGAGTGCAGCCTGTTTTGCGCGAAGATTCTTGTGCGTATCCACCAAGCGTTGGAATTCAGCACTCCGGCGGTTGGTGGTCACCTAAAAGAGATACAGAAACTTAAGTCAGCCTAGTGCATGTTCGAAGCGTACTAAAAATCCGGGCCAAGTGGAACTTAACCCGGCTCTAGGTGTGTGCATGTTCGAAGTGTACTAAAATCCGGGCCAAGTGGAACTTAACCCGGCTCTAGGTGTGTGCATGTTCGAAGTGTAATAAAATCCGGGCCAAGTGGAACTTAACCCGGCTCTAGGTGTGTGCATGTTCGAAGCGTACTAAAAATCCGGGCCAAGTGGAACTTAACCCGGCTCTAGGTGTGGGCATGTTCGAAGTGTACTAAAATCCAGGCCAAGTGGAACTTAACCCGGCTCTAGGTGTGTGCATGTTCAAAGTGTACTAAAATCCGGGCCAAGTGGAACTTAACCCGGCTCTAGGTGTGGGCATATTCGAAGTTATCATGGAGCTACGTTAGTTCTATAAAAGAGCATCCGGCCGAGTAACAAGTTACTCCCCCGTAGGCTCGGGGACTAATGGTTATTATCTACAATTTGCAAAGGAGAAACGACGTACCTCCATCATTCGTCCAGTGAGGTTAATGGCCTTTGCGGCGGTATTCATCTGAGCGGAAAACTCAGCGGGGCCGAACTTTTCCGGGAGATCAGATTCCTGGACTACCTCTGCCTTATTCCAGTTCATGACAAATTCCATCAGGCTCGGGGGGGTACCGTTCTCCTGTGGGCATATGGGGCGTCACCAAGCCCTTTGCATGTGCTTCCCTCCTCTCCACCAAGGCAAGGGCGGGGCTGGTATGCAGGACCAACTGCTGGGCATCGGTTGGCTCGACATGGGCGTCCTTTGCCGCAGGTGTTTTCTTAGGAAGCATCGATATGAGGGTACGTTGCCCAGGCTCGGCAGCACTGGGCTTGGCAGCGTCTTGAATCTTCTTGCCCTTGGTTTGCTGGGAAGGAGAAGCTGTAGCAGCGATTCTCAGAGATTGAGAAGATTCGAAAGATATAGAGGAACTGGGCGCTGGTACTCTCGTTGCTGGACTTGCTGCCGGCGCTGATGTTTTCGCAGCCGGAGTGGGTGCCGACGCCGGAGTTGGAGTTGGTGCTGGTTTGGCTGCTGGTACTGGAACGGATGCTGGAGTCGAGGTAGCCTTAGTGGCTGCTGGTTGTGGCGTTGCCGAGGTGGTGGGTGCCGTTGCTCCGGCTGGGCCGGTTCCCCCCGCTCTAGGATGACCCGGAGCGGCCGCAGAGCCCTCCGGAATAGGGCTCAGCGGACGTGACTCGTCGTCACGACGGGGTGAAGGGCTAGGCCGGAGAGGTGAAGAGATGTTGGATCCACTTTGAGGGACCTCCACCGGAGCCCTGCAAAATCAAGCGATGTCAGAAGAAAAATTATGACGAAGTAAGGAAGACCGAGTTACAGAAGAAAGAAGGACTTACGCATCCGAGGTTTCGGCCGCTTTGGGTTTCCGAGCCCTTCGTGCTGGGGCCTTGCCTGCTGGTTTGGGGGCAGTTTTGTCCTCGGACTTCTTTCGCCTTTTAACGGGCTGAGAGGGTCCACAGGAAGAACTCGAAGAAGCCCCATGTTTCTTCTTCGTTGCCACCGGAACAGGCTCACCCGTAGCGAGAGGGGGATCCTCGTGAATATGACCGCCGAGGTGAGATGATGGCGGAAAAGCAAAAGAAAAGGGGACAGCCTCAAAAGGTTCAATCACCTCGATTTCCGAGTCATCTTCATCATCGGGCCAATCTCTAATAGAAGAGGATTTACCCGTGGATCGTTTCGTGGCATCGGTCATAGGGAGGAACATCTCCTGGTCCGACTCTTCTTCATCCGGAGTCTCCCGGTCCAGCACCCACTTAAGGGACGGATCGGTGCCGTCCTCAAGGGTCTGCTGAAGGAATTGCTGAGGAAAAGAGCGAACAAAAGAGTCAAAAATTGCAACAATAACTGACATGTAATTAGTCCGGGTTAAGTTTGCAGCATGACACTTACCGTGGGAGGAAGCCGGTCACGGCAGAAATTCTCAATCCCCCAAGACCAATCAGTGGAAAAGTCCTTGTGAGTGGTGAAGAGAGCCTTAACCCGGCGATAAATCTCCAAATTGGTTAGCTCGAAGGAAGAGGTCCGGTTAGGATCGCGGCCGTAGCTCATGTGGCACACCTTGTGGGTGCGCTTCTAGAGGGGAGAGATTCGGTTACGCACAAAGGTGATCATGGCATCCTCGTTGCATAGCCCGAGCCCCTTCAGTTCTGTGAACATTTTGCTCACTTGGTTGGCCAAGGCTGTGGGATTCTTGGGGATCACATCCCACAGGTCCGGGTTAGGTGGACCCGGAGTGTAGGGAAGCAACCGGATCAAGTCTTCGGTGCCTGCATTCCGGACATAGAAGAAGGTCCGGGCCCATCCTTTGCAGGACTCTAGCCCGGTGACCCGTGGAAAAACAGAAAATCGCCGGGGTGAAATGGAGGCCGCTCCAAATTGAGTGAGCCGCTTGTCCTCCGGATCAGCGTGGCTGGAGTTGGTACGTACCGAGCCAGTCCTAGAAAAAATCACTCACCGGCAAGCCAAAGCCCCGTTGGAAATGGGACAGAAACACAACGAACTCGCCCGGATTGGGTGAGGGGGCCAGTTCGTTGCAAGGAAGACGCGCGGCGATGCCGGCAGGGATGCGTCTGGTCCGGTAGAGCCAGTCCAGGTCATCCTGGCAGACCCAGGAGCCAGCCCACGCGCCGCGGTCCGCCGCCGCGGCGTCTTCTTCCATCTCCTGCTCAGCAACAATGAGTTCCTCTTCAGTCATCTGGTCCTCGAGGCCCTCGCTGGCACTGGAGGCGGCGGGGGACAGTGGCCGGGACTGGCGCGGACCCGTGGCGAGAAATCACGTCGCGGTGGCGGCAACGCGGAGGTACGACGGAGAAGCGCGGCGGCGACGCTGCTAATTGGCGATGCTGGCGGCGGTGCGGTCGCGAGGAAGAGGAAGAAGAATAGCAGCGGGTAGAGGGGTGCGGAGGGGGAAAAATCCTAAGGGACGCACCCCTCCGCAATTTAACCACTCCCGTCAGGGGTGAGTGGGATCGCGCCCTGTGGACCGGCCACACGCTGTGGCCATGTATCACTCGTCCGGACCAATCAGTGAGGAGCCACACGGAGGGCCACAGGGCGGAGAGAGTCCTGTGACGCGACGCGCTGATGCGGTAAACGAGGAGGCAGGCGTGACATGACCCGCGCACAGTGATAACTGACAATTACTACGGCGGTTACTGTACCGTCCCTTAAAATAAGACGACATAATGATTACCCTTCACATGGGTTAGCGTACGAGAGAAGGAAGCAAGACTCGGATGGAACTGTGGTAACCCGGCCGGCAAGTGAAAACTTGAAATGTGCGAAGGGAACGTAAATCCAAGCAGTCCGAGGTACAGAGGTAACTCGGCAATAACGACCGGGGCACAAAATTGAACCTGGTGTGGCCTTAGCGGCCAAGGCAGCTAAGACCGCACCAGCTTCGGGGACTAATGTTGGGGGGATACCCCCGGGTAGGGTCACGCCGGGGTATAAAGGCCGAGTTAGCCGAGGTTCGGCAAGGCCAAAGCAGATGCTGGTCGGGTCACCTCAAGGCAGGCTGAATCACGGGGTAATCCGGACCTAGGGGCGTTCGCCTAACTAGGTCTCATCCGACTTAAGCGGTAAGTCGGAAGTGCATGTTTTACCTGTATGCAGGAAAGGGTGTGGCCGGATGAACCATCATCCGGGTCACGGCAAGCTTCTAGGAGGAGGAAGGAATCTCGCTGATACAAAGGAGCCCCGGTACACACTGCCTGAGCGAAGCGAGCAAGGACAGGACCACCGGGGCATGGCCGACAAGCGTGACGACGCCCGTGTCGGCTGACGAGGGCACCGTCAGAGGCTCACGTAGCTAAAGCATGTGTGACGCGGGGGAAAAAGCACCCCGATCGGCTTACCACTTTGGGAGGAGGCATATTCTTAGGAATATGCCTCCACGTATGCCCTAGGCAGAAACCGAGCCTCCCCTATAAAAGGGGGGCTAGGGCTTCTGTTGAAGGGTTGGTCTCTGGACAATTCTGTTTTGGTCAAGGGTTTCAGGTGTGATCTGTGGGTGAGAGTAAGAGAACTCCATCTTCCTCCTCTCGCCAATACAGCTCTAGGAGCACTTGTAACCTTGGAAGGAAATCAATACAAACTCTTGTGTGGAGAATCACTTCACTATCCCTCCCTGGATTCCCCTAGCGAGTATTAGTCCCCACCTTTAGCCTATACATGGCATCTGCCGTGACACCACCACGATAGCTCATGATACTCTTTATTCTATCCACCCCGGAGGAACAAAGATGTATCAGGATTTGAAAGAGAAATTTTGGTGGCACGAGATGAAGAGAGAAATCGGAAGCTACATCACCAAATGTGACATCTGCCAAAGAGTCAAAGCAGAGCATCAGAGACCTGTAGGACTGTTGCAACCATAGCAGAATCCGGAATGGAAATGGGATTCCGTCAGAATGGACTTTATCACCGGTTTACCTACTTCTAGTAGGAGAAATGACTCAATCCGGGTCATAGTTGATAGACTGTCCAAGGTAGCCCACTTTATACCTGTCAAGACTACATACCAGAGTGCGAAGCTAGCAGAGCTGTATATTGCTAGGATTGTTAGTCTCCATGGAACCCCCTAGACCGTAGTATCAGATCGAGGAACTCAATTTACCTCAAGATTTTGGTAGAAAGTCCAAGAAGTATTAGGAACCAAGTTGAACTTCAGTACCGCTTATCACCCACAAACTGATGGACAGACAGAGAGAGTCAACCAAATCCTAGAGGATATGCTTAGAGCTTGTGTGTTGGAATACAGATCAAAATGGGAAGACTGCCTGCCTTTCGTAGAATTCTCATATAACAACAGTTATCATGCTAGTTTGAAGATGGTACCCTTTGAATTCCTATATGGAAGAAAGTGCCGTACCCCTTTGAATTGGTCGCAAGTAGGAGAGAGTCAGATCTTTGGGCCCGACATTCTCAAATAAGTAGAAGAGAAAGTTCACAAAGTCCGTGAGCACCTCAAGTCTGCCCAATCCAGACAGAAGAGTTATGCTGACAAAAGAAGGAGAGACCTGACTTTCAATGTCGGAGATTTTGTGTACCTCAAAGTTTCGCCATTGAAAGGAACTCAACGCTTGAGTCTGAAAGGAAAGTTAGCCCCTAGATATATCGGGCCCTTCAAGATTCTGAACCGTCGAGGAGAAGTATCGTCTCAACTGGAACTGCCTGAAGAGATGTCAGCCATCCACAATGTGTTCCATATCTCGTTACTTCGCAAATGCTTGGAAGTGCCTGAGAAGACTGAAGTTTTCAAGAACATTGATCACAAAGCTGTAGAAATCAACAACGACCTGACCTATCGGGAAGTACTCATTTGTATCTTAGAAGAAGCCTACAGAACCACCAGGACAAGGAGCATCAAGTTTCTCAAGATTCAGTGGAGCAACCATACCGAAGAGGAAGCCACTTGGGAGCGTGAAGATTACATTAGGACAGAGTTCCCATATCTCTTTAGTTCCTAGTTTTCTTTGTAAATCTCGGGACGAGATTTTTTTTAAGGGGGGAAGGTTTGTAACATCCCAAAAATTCAATCCAAGCTTATCAAGATCCAAATCATCCATATTAGGGTTAACAAAAAACTTTTCCAAATTAAAAATGAAAGCATTCATGTGTATGTGCATTTTAATTTAGGAATTGATTTGAATTGCCATGGTTTTGTGATTCCTTGCTTGTAAAATGTTTCTTAGGTGATTTAAACATCATCTAAATCTTTCCCAAGCAAATCCCAAAGAAAATCAAATCAAAAACAATTAAAAAGGAGGAATGGTCATTTTGGTCATTTTAACCCACTACACTACTTTGAGTGTTCCTAGCACTCATTTCTCAACAGAAATAATTCTATATCTTTACACCCCTTGCTAGTACACATAATGAGGTACCAAGGCCCACTTTTTGATCTGCTAAAAACATTCAAATACTTATTTTAAATGGCATGTGAAAATTGAATTCAATGCATATGACTATATCACCCCTATTTCAAAAACCATCAATTTGAGATCCACTTTCAAAACCCTTGCAACCAGAGACTACCTAGTACTAGTGGAGATCACTCAAAAAATTTGAAACCAAAATTCAAACTTTGGTCTCTTGCGGCCATTTCATCAAACAGGTGACAGACACAAATCTTGCAAATTCCAAAACACTATAGTGAGCAGTGGTTTTGGTCACCATTTGGGCCTAACTTGGTCCCCTTGTCCCCCCAGCTAAAACCCCGGCCCTAGCTCTCTCCCCCTCTCCCCTATCTGCTCCAGTACCAAGCCGCCCGACGCCATGCACCAGGTCGACCATGGACAGCTCGCACCAGCCCGTCCTGCGCTCTCCTTCGCTCACTGGCAAACAAGCGCCATCACACCGCACCGCCTCGACTAGCCCTCGACAAAAATCGAGCGGAGGACCAGCCGCATTTTCTCGCGCCCATGCCTCTGTCCGCCATCCCGAACACCCCGAGCGCCGCGCCCGCTAGAGCAGCACCGGCCTCGCCAAGCCCTAGCCTTGCGTGGCAGCACCCGCAGCAGGCCCAGCAACCGCCCAGACATCCTCATCCGCCGCCTCGCGACCAGCAGCCCGGAGGAACCGCGTCAAACACCGCCGCCCTCGCTCAGTTCACCGCACGCTCCCGACCGGCAGAGACCTCGTCTTGCCGCGCCTTTAAGCCCCAGGGGACCGCCGGGGGACAGAGAATCCATCACCGCCCTTGCCTATGCTGAGAGAGCCCCGCATCACCGTCACCGATGACCTCACCGGAGCTCGCTCTGCCCTCTCGTCGACCCTATATAAGGCGGCCACCCCAGCCTCTTTTCTCCACACTCACTCACTCCCCACCTCTCTCTGAACCTTACCCACCTCTAGCCGACGTTGCTCGAGCTCTGCCTCGCCGGAATTGGAGCCGAAGCCGCCGCAGCAGGAGGAGAAGGGCGTCTGCGATTTAGGGCACCCCAAGCTCCACCGCAACCATGCCTCGCCTCGCCTCGCCGTCATCTACCAGCCCGTTTGCCCGCCTCACCGACCTTGCTGGAGCCCGGGTACGCCCCCAATCGACCCCCACCGCCACGTCTAGGTCAGACTCTCGTCGGAGTAATCTGTCGTTGACGATGACTCTCCACCGTTGGATCGTCTTTAGATCGTGTGGCCTAGGATGCTAGATACCATTTCGGTGTTTCTGTGCCGCTGACTAGTGGAGCCCGCATGTCAGGCAGCCCGTTGCGCTCACTGTGCATAGCTGGGCCGGCCCAGTTAGTTCCCACGCGAGTTAGAGATTCAAATTTAGTTTTTTCCTATTTAGAGTTAATCTAGTTTATGTCCACTAGTTTAAATATCAATTCTGAGAGTTTGACAAATACAAGTTGCATGAAACTAATTTTTCCTGAAAGGTATTGAAATTATCTATCCAAGCCCGTTGGATTTAATGCAATTAGAGTTATAGATCTCTCCTAATAAAAATAACAAAACAGAAGCATTTGCACCTTGCAACATTTTTATAAAATCATCTAAGGTAGATTTTGAGTTGATTCCAACTCTCAAAATTCACATTTCACCATACCTATCTGAATATGTAATAATAGTAAGGTTTACATACAGTGACTTTGGACTCGTACCAAAATAATGCTATATAGGCATTTCTAGTCACTTTAAATCATTAAATAATGAACTTAAACCAAAGTAATATTGATCCAACCTTTAAATCACATTCCCACATGTTAGAATATGTGGTGCTGACATGTGTCCACATGATCCCATATTTTAAGTGGTGAATATTAAATCTTAGTTAATTTTTCAATGAGTAGAAATTACTTTTCTAAAATAAAAAGAGTGAAACTATTGAATTAAACTTGTGATTCTTGAGATGATAATAGATCATCAAATGTGTATCTTAGAATGCTAATTAGACTAGTTAAGTATTGTTTGGTGATTCTGTACTCCGTATGTATTTATAGACGATAGTATCGACCAAGCTTTCGAGGAGGAGGAGTTCTACCAAGAAGAAGAAGAAGAAAACTTCAACCACTGCACCCACCAAGGCAATCCACCATTAACAATGCAAGCTAACACTTGCAAGTTTATTGCTTAGCAAGCTAGGATCAAACTAGATGGTTTAGCAAAGATGCTTTAGGCATGGTGGGATCACACTCCTTTGACTATTTAGATACCCCAAGTCTTATTACAAGATTTACTTCCTTTACTTTACCAAAAGTTCTTTACTTGTTTTGAAGGTAGCATAAAGAGTATAAAACTTGACCTATTTAGAACTCCTTTAGATGTCATTCTATGGCATGAGATTGAACCCACCTTCCCACCTTAGTGAATACTCTTAACTTAGTAGTTTAGAGTAGATCAAAAACATGAGTCACTTTCGATGGGAACCCTTGGTGAAAATGAATTATGAAAACCTTGAAATGATGAGTCATTCTATTGAGATGTTTTGACGTGTGTTGAGAAACACAAATGGTTTATGATGGTGAAATTTTTTGAGGCATGAGCCTTAACCCTTTTATAAAACTGATGGTTGGATTCGGATGCGATACCATTCCAAATTTACCGTACAACCACACTACCTGAATTGGGTAAGGCTTAGCTGGAAATTTATATGCATTAGTATTAGTTCCCTCGCGGGAGAGGTTTGAGTTGAGGCTACCTCTCATGATGTCAACCTATGCAGTGCCCAAGATGACTGATGGTCATGGTTGGGAGGCCATGCTCATAGGAGAGGTGCTTATACTAGGGTGTGTAAAAGGGAAGGTTATGTTTGATTATCTGCATACTAAGTATGATGATTCAGGGTTATCCCTGACAGATGTATCGAATCTTGTGGTGAAAGTGTACCACCTCTACAGAGTGTCAAACTATTCGAATAGCCGCATCCGTGGTTATGGACAGTTGGAATGGCCATACTGTTTCGTTGTCAGATGTTTTCCAAATAACTTATGAAATGAATGATGAATCTTGACTTGACCACAACAGGGTTGTGGTTATGACAATAGCTTCCCAACTTAAGTGAGTATAGAACTTTATTTTATCTTTCTTTTCTTCAGAACTCATCTTAGGTTTCAAACTTAACTTTATAGTTAAACTTAGATTTAGCACTTTAACTTAGAACTATATTACTTGTTAGAGGTAGTTTGAGAGTACTTAAAGAGTACTCATGGCTTTTATCCATGGCTATTCTCATGGCCAGACTATGAAGGAGACTATCAAGATGATGGCCAACAGAACGGCTATGATAACTAGGACTATCTGCCTTCGTCAGCATTGCCTGTGCCCCTAAAGATGGACCCCACCGCTACTCTTATCTTTTATTTCCGCTGCTTGTTGTATTAAGACTAGATCAGGAGATCCTTATTTGTGTAAGACCTTATGTATGGTTTGTAATGGATGATGTACTGTGATATAATCCGTTATGTCTCGCAAAAATGGTAATCCTGGGATTGCGAGGTATGGCATAACGGACATCTGGGATTAAAAATCCGGGCGTTGACAATAATTATCCCACTTTTACTTCATTTCTTTGCTACCAAGTCTATTAACTCATATTAGATTGTTTTTTCTACATGGATTGATTTGATGAGTATTCTTATTTAACTTTATGGCTATTAATTAAGTATAAGTTTTATCAAGCGTATGGCTTAATTTCTTGTCGGCCACTTAATGCCAATAAAGAACTATTTCCAATTCAAATGTGCATGTTTAACTTAAGAACTTGACTAGATTAGAGGGATTGACTAGCTGCCTTGTTGCCAAAGATAAATGGATCAGATGATGTTGCCTCTTGCGCCTTTTCTCATATGGATCAATTAATGTTGCATTTTCCATGTTGCCTACTTGATAATATTACCTCCTATTCCAAGATGATCTATATCTGATTCATAATCCCTTGTTGCCTTCTTATTGAGTTTTATCCCTCTAATCAGTAATGTAGAAATCAAGACTAGTTCTTGACTTCCCAGGGTTGAGTTCCAAAATTAATAATGCCTCATCTTTGATGATGGAAATTTTTTAATATGAACCCATATTCTATTCTTTTCTTTATTGTTTTCTTTACCTTATTGTAGGGAAAGAAGATTAGGAAGGTTAAGAAGATCAATATTTATTTTAGGATTTACTTTTATCATTTTGTAATTTCTATTTCATTTCGTGTATTATTATGTCATCAAGTGAGATTTGTAAAATAATATTCTAATTTGTTTGTAACAAACAACATTATTCTTTTCACTTAATTATATTTCATTTCATTATCTAGTCTATTTTATGATTAAATATTATCGTAATATCTATTCTTTTTTGGGAATAATAAATCCAATTTTATTGTGTAAAATCAATTTAATATGATTTATTTATTTACTCATTCATATGTCTTATTCTAAATTTAATTTCAAATTCCTTTTTGGTCTATTATAATTCATATTTGATTTGATTTCAAATTGCCTCCTCCCACACCATACAATTTCTGCAAAGGCCATCTCGAAGTTTGTAGCACTTTCCCGACACACTAAACCTAAATCGTCAGAGTAAGAGAAACTCCAATCCCATTGTGTTTTAAACAATGCACGAATTTTTTTCCAAATTCTCTACGCATGAATGCAGATGCACACACCCGTGGTCTCACCTTCTCTGACCTAGAACCCTCGGATGTTTCACATATCCTAGAAAAACACAATTCACGGTTTTTAGTCCAAGCTTGTGCTTCTTGGGTACGGGAATATTGACTTTCGCCAAACAACCCCAAGTTCATAAGTAAGAGAATTTAGGTTTTTCTTTTCCCATTCCTCAAAAAGAGTTATGGTTTTATCTTTTATGGGAACATGTTTTAGGACATGACATGCAGTCAATAGATCCTCCCCCACCATTCCTTGGAAATACCCGATGTATCTAACATGGTGTTAACCAAATCAGATAAAGTATAGTTCTTTATTTTGGCCACACTATTCGATTGAGGCGAGTAAGGATCCGTACTCTCATGGATAATACAATATTCCATACAGAATAAATCAAATTCATTTGAAAAGAACTCTACACCATGATCCGACCTTAACCTCTTGATTTTAAGATCAAGTTGGTTTTTTATTCGGCTTTATAGATTTTGAAGTAGTTCAAAGTCACATATTTAGTTTTCAGAAGATAAATATAGCATTATCTAGTGGAGTCATCAATAAAAGTCAAGAAATATATTTTTCCACATTCTGTTAAAGCACCATTCGTCTCACAAAGATCTGAATGTATAAGTTGTAGTGGTGCTAAGTTTTTTGGTTCTACAGGTTTATGAGACTTGTGGGGTTCCTTTGCTTGTACGCAAACTTGGGACATAGAACCTTTCACATTTGTGAATTTAGGAATTAAACACATATTGGCTAGTCACGTCATGCAATGAAAGTTAATATGACAAAGTCAAGAATGCCAAACATTGGACTCATTATCATTACTAACATGATTAATAACTTTAGTGCATAAGTCTGACAATGAAAAGCAGAATAGTCCTTCGCACACATAGCCTTTATCAACAAATTGTCCATATTTAGATATTACAACTAAATTGGACTCAAATACCAACTTAAAACCATCTTGCCATAAAAGCGAAACACTGATGAGATTCTTATTTATGGATGAAACGTGGTGTACATTCTTCAGATGTACGGTCTTCCCTGAAGTAAACATCAGATTTACCATACCAACACCATGAACAAAAGCATGTGAGTTGTTTCCCATCATCACGGGAGAAGTCCTTGAGACCTAATTAGAAGAAAACATGGAAATATCATAACATACATGTGTATTGGCACCGGTGTCTATCTACCATTCAGGTAAAGCAAATACTGAAAGGATAGAAGGAACGGTATCGTACCCAATATCCATCATCTCAGTATCACCACCAATAACAAAATTTGCAATCTTTCCACTGTTCCCATGTTGATGCTTATCAAAGCATTTAGGGCACCTAGGAGCCCGATGATCAGGGTCACCACAAACGTGACAAGCCCCTTTATTCCTATCATTCTTCTTCTTGAAGTTGGTTGAGTGAGAGGAGGTGTTCTTGCCATCAAACTTCCCTTTGCTTTCATATTTTTTCTTATTCTTGAACTTGTAGGATTGGAAGTTCCCTTTTTATACCAAATTGGCACTAGAACCTCCCTCAGATCCTCGAGCACGTGTGTCTTTTGCTCTCGACTTTCTTCCACATGAAGAGACTCAATGATTTCCGTAACGGAAAACTCTTGTCTCTTATGTTTCAGAGAAGTAGCAAAATTTCCCCATGTAGGAGGAACCTTGGCAATGATGCCTCCAGCAACAAACTTATCCGATAACACACACTTTAACTGTTCAAATTCTTTGGCAAGTGACTGTATCGCATGAGCTTGCTCAACAACGGAGCGGTCACTAGTCATCTTGTAGTCATAGAATGGCCCCATGAAATAAAAATCAGTGAGAGCGTCTAAGACCCCAAGCTTGGTCTCGAGCATGATCGCACAAAATGTAGAGCTCGTTGGGAACCCCAGGAGGAAGGTATGATGAGCACATCAACAAGTTTTCCCTTAGTTATGAAACCAAGGTTATCGAACCAGTAGGAGCAAGGAAACAACTACAAGGTGTTGCTAGCAACTTGGAATCCTGCACAACACAACCATAGAACTTTGCTCCCAACTTACAGTGAGGTTGTCAATCTCGCCGGTTTTGCTCAAAACAAAGGATTAAATGTATTGTGTGGAAGATAGTAATTGCGTGTAGAAAGTAAATAGTAAACAGTAACCGTAGAAGGTGTAGCAATGGTAAAAGCATGGATCGGGGTCCATAGTTCACTAGAGATGATTCTCCTTAAGATAAATAACATGCTGGGTGAGCAGATTACAGCAGCGCAATTGACAGATTCGAGAAAGCATACAATGCATATACTAGACATCTTGACTCCTATGAGATTTGATTGGGCATTACAACATTATGCATAGAACGTAATCCAACTGCATCTATGACTAACAATCCACCTTCAGGTTATCGTCCGAACCCCTTCCAGTATTAAGTTGCAAGCAACAGATAATTGCTTTAAGCAAAGTGTGTAAAGCAAACAATACGATTGTCCCATGGACAAAGGATTGTTGTTTTCTCCCTAGTAGCAACAACACATCTACAACCTTAGAGATTCCTGTCACTTCCCCAGATTACTATAGGCATGAACCCACTATCGAGCATAAATACTCCCTCTTGGAGTTGCAAGCATCTACTTGGCCAAGATAGTTACAAACAACGGAGTGCATGCAAGATCACAAATAACATATACATGATAGAATCAATAATCAATCTGAAATAGCATCTCAATATCCATCGGATCCCCGTAAACATAACATGTAAGATTACAAATAGATGATCTTAATCATGAATGGAGCTCACAAGATCTAAACATGATAGCACAAAGGAGGGGAAACCAGCCATCTAGCAACTACATGAACCCATAGTCCAAGGATGAACTACTCATGCATCATACCAGAGGCATGCATGGTGATGAAGAAGGCCTCCAGGATTATTTCTCCCCTCCGGCGGGGTGGCAGGAAGAGCTTCAGATCCCTCCCAATCTATGGAGGGATATGGCGGCGGCTACAGACTCTTTAGTGGAATTTTTGATCGGGTCCTTAGGGTTTTCGTCCTGGGAGGATTTTATAGGCGAAGGGGCAAGGTCGGTGGAGCACCAGGGGGCCCACACCCCCTGGTAGCGCGCCCCCAGGCCGCACGGCCACCAGGTGTGGCCGCCCTAGTGCGCCACTTCATCTCCCCTCCGGACTACGTGTTGCTTCGGGTAAAATATTGACTTTGGCTTTTGTCCCATCCCATTTTGAGAATATTTCTGACATGGGTATACCCTACATGTACTCGAGCTTCTTATATACGGTCCAGATACGGTAGAAGCCCACGGCGTTGCCAAAGCCCAATGCAGAATTCAGGTGACCCACAGACTCTTCGATTGCTTGCGAGACAAGAAGAAGCTTTCGAAAGTTCAAAGGGCGAACCCTAATCTATAAACGACTTGACCTGCTACCCGAGACCTAGCCTATCTATATAAAGGCTAGGAGGGGTGGCGAGGAGGACAATCACAACCCTAGTTTCCACAACTCTCGCCAGATCGCATCTACGCAACCCCTGCAATCTTCGATTCCTTTGATGATTCCAAGAGCAGACAAGCAGGAGTAGGGACCTCTACGAGGCCTGAACCTAGGTAAACCTTGCCTCTCTATGTGCTTGTTTGCTAGCCGATTGATGCCTCCAGCGCTCCCTCCTTCTCCAAAACCCAAGTCCATAACAATGGGCATTGATGAGTCGAACCCTCGTCAATTAGCACCGTCTGTGGGAATTGGGAGTGCTGATGTCGTGGCTTCTTGGGCCCCATCAACAGCAATCTACAAGTCTACAATAGTGGAGATTCACCAGCTCTTCGGTGCGTTCGACTTCACCGTCCACACGCCAGCCACTCGCTCGGCTTTCGAGTCCGTGGGCGATGGGATCAGCCTAGCGATTGGGAGCTTCCGCTTCCAGGTTGGTCAACTGAGCACGCTTCGCATGCCTGACTAGCCAAC
The DNA here is from genome assembly GCA_910589775.1 of Avena eriantha. Lineage (NCBI taxonomy): Eukaryota > Viridiplantae > Streptophyta > Magnoliopsida > Poales > Poaceae > Avena > Avena eriantha. The sequence continues at coordinate 511,217,577 of OU342742.1, forward strand.
CACACCCACAATTGCTCCAGCATCGTGGTTCCCACCACCAATCGGTACCCTCAGCAAGCTCAGCACCTCAGCAACATCTGGGAGTACGGACAGCGACAACAGTCACGGATCCGATCTGGGTGACCTAGCCACAGAAGATGGAGCCTACGACACCGGATCTAAAAGTTGCGGGAGCAATAGCTTCCCCATTCACTTCATGTGCGCCGTCATCAACGCAGGCGACACCGGCGTCAATCGCGAAAATGTCGGCACTAGATCTAGCACCGGGCCACCCAATGGCGGTATACCCAACGGCACCGGACCACCAAATGGCGGACCCACCAACGGTGGCAACAGTGCGCCCGTCAACAATGGGATGGGAGGGGAACCCCACCTCACGATGAATGAAAACACCAGCGAGCGCATGCTGATCAAGCTCAATGACAACGAGTGGGCCTGCTGTCGCAAAGCTCTACGGAGCAATCCTTTACCCGCAACACACCGCAGGACATGCTGATGAGCTACCATTGGCTGCAGCAACTCGAAGCACATAGAAAGGCGGCGGACGAGTCGAGTCTTTGACAAGCTGGGCTCTCCTCCCATGGAGGATTCTCCTCCAAAGGCAACGAGTACATGGCCAAGAATATACGATCTCGACTGGCCCACCTCACCGAGCAAGAACACGTAGAAGCCGCGAAAGTCCTCGACTTCGGCTCTATGATAGTCGACATGCGGGGCAACATGCTCCCGAAGACGCCGCAAGCTGCGGTGAGAGCGGCCACCATGTACCTCTTTAACAACCAGCCACTGGCTAGAGACTCGCGAGCTGCCATGCATCGATCTACGATCGTGGGCTTGAGGCTAATCGAGGCCGCCCTCGACAAAGAACCAACACTAGAGATGAAGAAAAGCAAGGCTCTGGATAAGTACTACTACTCGTACTCTTCCAGTGAAGACAAACACGATCTATCACAACGACGTCGCTCACGGCGGCATGATCATGACTACGACACGCATGATGACATCACGCAGCACAAAGTCGACAAGATGCGGGAAAGGCGTGCTCGTTTGACTGACTCAAAAGAAGACAATACGGAGCTCTGTGACGCCAGATGCTTCAGCAGGGCCATCAGGTAGAAGCTAATGCCTAAAGGGTTCAAACTCCTGTCGGAGAACCCAAAATTTGATGGCCTGCAGGACCCAAAAATCTGGCTGGAGGACCACATCTCCTCCGTCAGGCTGCATGGCGGGAGTTGAAGCACGGCCATGCAATGCCTACAGCTGCAACTACAGGGCGGCGCTCGTGCATGGCTCAACAACCTCCCGCGCATAACCATTCGCAGCTGGGAAGAGCTGATCTACAGTTTTGTGCGCAACTTCAAGGGCACTTACAAACGGCTCGCATCAATCGAGGAACTGAGAAGCTGTCAGCAAAGATCTGGCAAGTCGATGCGCTCATACATCTAGAGGTGGTCCATCATTAAGAACTCCGCAGAAAACATCTCGGAGGACCGCTCAATCGACGCATTCAATGGTGGCGTTCGCCGTATAGACCTCAGGGAGGAGCTGGGCTGCTCGAAGCCCAAAACAATCGACCACCTGATGGAAATCGTGAATCGGTGGGCTGACGGAGAAGACTAGGTAAAAAACTGCACCTACTCCGACAACGACGACAATCTCGAGCGCTGATGCGACCACCGAGGCAAACATCAAATGCGCATCTACGAGGACCGCGACAAGGTCAACATGGGCGCAGCTGGCTACGCCGACAAACGCGACGACAACCGCAACATCGGATATCGCAGTGGTGAATACCGTGACAGCAGAAAAACCACGCAGGTGTGGCAGCGCCGCACTCGCGAAGAGGCACCCGCAACATCTATCAAGGACAAACTGTCCGAACCATGCAACGTGCACTTCTACATCAACAAGCACGACAGTAAGAAGAAATCCAGGCACCTTCTCAAGGACTGTCGTGAGTTCCTCAAACTCCACGAGGGCCTGGCTAGATGAATCGTGAGGCGGTCAACAGGGGCCATGGAGCCGCCCCAGGCGCTGTGGCACATGGAGCTCCTCCACCACCGCCCGGACCACCACCACCCGCGGCCGCGCCGGTCTAGCATCACGGAGGCGAGCCACCCACGAGACGTGGGAAACATGGGGATGATCCAAAAAGGGTGTCCCTCAAATCGAGTGCAGAAGGCCAGCACTCGCCAAGTCAATCTGGCGATAAACTCTCCACCCTCCACCACTAAGTACCTAAGTGGAAGCGACTCATGCACCACCTTCGACAAGCGCGATCATCCGCGTCAAGTTCCTCGTCCAGGTCACTGTCCCCTCGTACTCGAGGCACAGATCGGGGGCTTCGATATGAGTCGCGTCTTCATGGACGGCGGAAGCAGCCTCAACCTCATGTTCGCGAGTACCTTGCGCGCGATGAGGATCCCTCTGACTTGCCTAGAAGTTTTAGACACGACGTTCCACGGCATCGTCCCAGGGAAGGGCGTATATCCCCTGGGAAAAATCAACCTCGACGTCATCTTCGGCACGCCGCAAAACTTTCGGCGAGAGCGCATCAACTTTGAAGTCGTCGACTTGCCCTCACAATACCACTGCATCCTCGGACGTGTTGGATTCACAAGGTTCATGGTAGTGTCGCACTATGCCTACCTGCAGATGAAAATGCCAGGACCAAACGGCGTAATCCCAATCAATGGCAACTTCGAGAGGTCCGACAGCTGCGACAGGGAATTCAATAGAATCTCCCAGTCCTTCGGCATGCAGGAGGAACTCGCAAGATTGAAGGAGTCGACAGACAACGGTCTGCCTCCCCTGAGCAAGCCAAGTTCACCCGACCTGTCCTTCGCCTCGTCGATGCATACAAAGAAAGTCCAGGTCCACCCAATGGACCCGACCAAGACGACCCTCATTGCCAACAACTTGAGTTCAACATAGGAACTCGCGCTCGTCGAATTCCTCCGTGAGAATTGGAAGATCTTCGCCTGGTGTCCAGCGGACATGCCAAGTGTTCCTAGGGAATTCGCCGAGCATTCACTCAACGTGAATCCAGACGCAAGGCTAGTCAAGCAAACAATTTGGCGACTGTCTGAACCAAGAGCAAAAGCAGTCGGAATGGAGATCAACAGACTCCTCGACACAAACTTCATACGCGAGATCAAGGAAAGCACCTGGCTTGCTAACACAGTGCTTGTGCCTAAAAAAGACACGAATATCCTGCGGATGCGCGTGGACTTCACCTCCTTGAATAAGCACTGCCCAAAGGATCACTTCTTGTTGCCATGAATCGACCAAATCATCGAATCCACCGCGGGATGTGAGCGCATCTGCTTCTTCGACGCCTACTCAAGCTACAATCAGATCCGAATGAAGGAGGAGGACCAGGAGAAAAGGGCATTTACAACGCCATTTGGTGTGTTCTGCTACAACACGATGCCCTTCGAGCTAAAAAACGCAGGAGCCACCTATTAGCGGTGCATGTAGGCTTGCCTCAAGAATCAACTTGGTCGCAATATCCAAGTCTACGTCGACGACATCATCATCAAAACTAAAGAGGAAGCCTCGTTAATTGTCGATCTCCGCGAGACCTTCTCCAACCTCAACCACTACTGGATCAAGCTCAATCCGGACAAATGCGCCTTCGGCGTGCCATCTGGGCAGTTACTCGGGTATCTCATCTCTATGAGTGGGATCGAAGCAAACCCGAAGAAAATAAAGGCCATACTGGCCATGGAGAAGCCGAAGAATGTAAAAGGCGTCCAGCAGCTAGCTGGGCGAATCACGGCACTAGTTGATTCATTAGTCAAATGGGCAAAAAGGCACTACCCTTCTACCAACTTCTCCACAAAACTGACAAGTTCGAGTGGACAGACGAAGCGCAAGAAGCATTCGAATACCTCAAGATCCTACTATCCACCTTGCCAGTACTGGTCATGCCTCGCGAAAAGGAACCACTACTGCTCTACATCTCCACCACCAACTAGGTGGTCAGCGCGGTGCTCGTGGTGGAACGAGCTGAAGAAAATAAAGTCCATGGGGTCCAACGCCCAGTATACTACCTCACCTAGGTGCTCACACCAACAAAGCAGCAGTACTCACACTACCAGAAGCTGGCATATGGCGTCTTCATGATAGCCAGGCGACTACGCCACTATTTCCAGGAGCACCCAATCATGGTGGTGAACGACGCCCCACTCGGGCATATACTCAATAATCCCGATGCCACCGGGTGAGTCGCGCTCTAGGGAATCGAACTGTCCCCATGAGACATCACATATGAGAAGCGCGACGCGATCAATTCGCAAGTTCTCTTAGACTTTCTCGTGCACTGGATGGAGAACCAGCTCCCCGACAAGCCAGATATGTCTTATCTCTGGACAATGCACTTCGACGGGTCCAAGCGAAAAGACGGAGCTGGCACAGGCGTCATATTGACATCGCCCCAAGGAGACAAGATGAAATACATTCTGCAAATGCAGTTCACTGCCTCCAATAACGAAGCCGAATACGAGGCCTTAATCCATGGGATGTGGATGGCGAAAGCCTACGGTGCCAAGAGGCTCATCATCTACGGCGACTCCAAAATGGTGGTCAACCAAATGATGCACGAGTGCGACACACTAAGTGACAACATGATCGCCTATCGCGACCTCTACCACACACTCGAAGGGGATTTCGACGGCTGCGAGCTGCGACATGTGGGCCGCGAAAGCAATGAAGAGGTGGATCTACTCGCCAATATTGGCTCCACTTGCGCCCCCATACCACCTAGGGTATTCCTTGTGCTCATCTGCGAACGCTCCATCAAGCCCAAGGCTCCAGAGAAGAAAGGAAGCACATCAACAGACTCGGGTGCTCCGCCACCCAATGAGCCAATGGCACTCGATGACATGGAGCTCAATACAGGACTCGAAGGGCCAATGGGTGTCATGATGATCGAACCATCTTGGACACAGCCCTACATCACATATCTACTCAGCAAGTGGCTGCCAGATGACCCGACTGATGCGCGACACATCGTGCAATGATCCAAGGCATTCACCCTCATCAACGGCAAATTGTATAAGCACAACATCCTAGGAGTACTTCAACGGTGCGGCTCCAACAGGGACGGAAGGGTCATCCTCCTCGACATACATGAAGGCACTTACGGGCATCATGTCGGCAGTCGCGCCCTCGTTGCCAAAGCTCTACAAGCTGGATTCTACTGGCCCATGGCCATGCGCGACGCGAAGGACATCGTCCAGCGTTGTAATGCTTGCCAGCGATTCACGGACAAACCTCACACACCTGGCACGGAACTCAGGCCAATACCATTAGCCTGGCCCTTCACACAATGGGGACTCGACATGTTTGGCAAGCTCCCAAAGTCCTCGCGGGGAGGTTATGTCTACCTCTTAGTCGTAGTCGACAAATTCACCAAGTGGATCGAGGCCATGCCTGTGACGAATCAATCAGGGGTCAGCACTGTTAAGTTCTTCGAGTCCATTGTCTACCGCTTTGGAGTGCCACACAGCATCATCATGGACAATGGGACAAACTTCACCTCTAAGGAATTCCAGGAATTCTGCAAAAACCTAGGAATCAACATAAGCTACGCCTCGATTGCTCACCCGCATACCAACGGCCAAGTCGAAAAGGCCAACGGCTTTGTCTGTGGTGGAATCAAGAAACGACTCCTCTGACCACTCGAACAAGCCGCTAGATGCTTGCCAGACAAGCTGCAATCCGTACTTCGGAGCCTATGCACAACTCCAAACAGTGCCACAGGATACACTCCATTCTTCATGGTGCACGGTGTTGAAGCGGTGCTACCCACAGAAGTACGCTACAAAGCCCCACGGGTGGTCGCTTACAGCGAGCAGGAGTCAACTCTTGCACTCGAAGACTTCGTCGACCTCCTTGACGAGGCACAAGAAATCGCAGCGGAGAGATCAACGATATACCAGCAGAGCCACCGCAACTACCACAGCAGAAGGCTACGCCCCAGATCCTTCGTGGAAGGAGACCTAGTCATGCGACTGAAGCAACAAGGGCATCTCAAGCTCGAGTCCCCTTGGTAAGGACCTTACATGATTACAGAAGTAATCCTAGGTGGCGCCTATCGCCTTAAAGATTTTGAAACCAGAGTCACATACTCCAACCCCTGGAACGTCATGTAGCTGCATCGCTTCTACCCCTAGTCATTTTTACATTACAAATAAGGCTATTCAGCCAGGCTACTTAGCCACACATTGTATCTCGTACTATTCTATGAATAAATAAAGCTAAGTGCCCCAAAGCTCTGTGTTTTTCCTTATTTTCTTGCATTATAATCACTTGGGGCTGTGCCACCCTTCACACTTTTGTTCTACGAACAAGTTGCAGTATCCTGAGTAGCTAATGCACCACCAATAGAACCCTTGATAAACACCAACCCAGTTGCAACGCACCTGACAGGTTGGCAAGGTGCTGAGATAAACACAAGTCAGGCTAACGAAAGGGAACTGCAGAGTACAACACACTCGAAAAATACACAAGCTAGCAAGCTCTTCGCATATAAATGGGTATTAATTACACCCAACATAATTATACGAACTTTACAACACTCATACATCTATGTGCAAGATACAAACTATGCTACTGCTGCAAAATTTGAACATTTGTCTGCTCTTCAAAGAAGTCGATGATGTCTTCTGCTGGCTGATCAACCGCCTGGTAGTTCGGCACCATGTTCCAGGTCATCCCTTCTGGTGGTGGCGGTGGTCCAGAAGCAATGGATGACATGTCCACATCTAGCTGATGCAGTCGCACCATCGACAAAGTAGCTTTCACACCTGCGACCAATTTCTAACGAACGCACTCGCGCACCGTGCTCAAATCTTGAAACTTCGTGAAAAGGGCCAACAGGCTTGAAGGGACAACATCCAAAGGAAACATCGTCTGGTAAATGTGTCTGAGGCACGACTGCGCCTTCTTCAAGCATTGAAGCACTTGAGAAGAACGATCCTGCAGGGTCGCCGATGCAATGGCACGGTCGTGGTCCACCCAAAAGTACCCACTCGCCTGCAGCTGCTCCTGGTTCAAGTTATTCATTCGAATGGCCACCCGATCCTTCTCATCCTGCGGATGATGAGCGCTAACAACTACACCAAGAAAATAACAAAGTATGAAGACAAGGCATCACCACGACTGACTAAAAGAAAAGATAAGAAGGTAGAAAGCTAACATTTGAACTGCTCATTCAACTGCGCCACTTCCTCCAGGAGATACTTCTCACGAGCGGTGGCCTTCTCCACCTTCGACTTCCACACATCTGCACTACCGCGGATGATGGGCAACTCACGCTCCAATTGTTTAATGCGATCGCACAGTCGCGAAAGCAACGACAATTCCTCCACCTTCGAATGCGGCTGCGCCGAGGTTTCATCAGTGGGAGGAGAATCATGAGGACCACTCGAAGGAACACTCGAAGGACCCTAGGTACAATCAAGCAAGAGGCAAATGAAACTCATCAGGCATTGATAAATAAAGACCTGTAGTCAAGTTCGATAAATGACAAGGGAACACCCCCACAAAAGCACGGTTCATAAGAAAGGCTAAGCTACAACTATTACAAATAAAGACTAACGAGCATTTTGCTTCTTCGACTTCGACTTCGGGGGCTTCATTGCATCCGTGGCAATCTCCGATGCCACGGACTTGCCAGTGGTAGCCCCAGATGCCGCAGTCTTTGCCACCTTCGCTCGTTGCCGCTCCTTAGAGTATTTCGCGTCTGTCTCGATAAGCTATGGGCCATACTTAGCGCAGCTACCAGAGAAGGGAGAAATAACTACCTGCTGGCCTCCGGCGTTGACAGGCATCGCCTTAGAGATTTTCGCAGGATCCAACTCCACGCCATGGGCTTGCACCATCGCGAGTGCCATGGTGGCGCTGACGGACCATTGAGAGTTCCTGAATTCCGCGGGAATAGCTCTAGTGAGGGATTCCACCAGGTCATCAAGGTTGTCGATCAAGCCGGCCTTGGGAGTTAGGTCCTCACGGATGCAACTGAGCACATCCTTGGCCTTCCTCAGCGTCTCCTGGAGGGAAACAATGTGGTCTTCGACTGCAGCAACGGCGCCAGCCAATGCATCCACGCAACATAGAGACTGGGCGTCAAAGCTCAGGCCACCGGCATCTGCATACACAAGGTGTTACCACAGCAACATGACAAGATGAAGCAAGGAGCAACGCAAATAAAAATTGGGTATTACCTGAGAGGGCCTTGGCAATCGAGAAAAGTTGTTCTTCAAACAACTTCTCCCTTTCAGCAGTGGAGGAGCGCAATTCCTCTTCGCGCTTCCGCGACTCCTCCAGGGCTACCACTACTTCGTCGCGATTCTTCGCCGCCGTGGCAAGCACCTTCTCGAGGGAAGCAGCACGACAAAGAAGTTCATTGTGCTTAACTACAAAGCACAGGGTGTATCATCAATCGAATTTACAAATTTCACGAAGACGAAGAAAAAACCAAAAATAACCTTCAACAGTATGGTGGCGGTTGTCCGGCAGAGCATGCTATCGACCCATGACAAGGACTTGCTCCACGAGGCGAGCAGCTTCCTTCACAATGAGCTGCATTAGAGGAAAACAAAGGTTCAGCAGCAACAAAAAGTATAAATTCGACTACCAAAACAGCAAAAAGGATGCTTATGTGATCCTCTAGGGACTCCGAAGATGACTGTCGCACAGTCGTCTCGGCAACCATCTGGTGCTCCCCAGCATGTGGGGAACTTGAAGAATTGGCACCGGAGTGGGCCACCACCGGAGGAGAAGGAGATCATTCGGCCACCTCCATAGCCTTGGAGTCTGTGACTCCGGACTCTTTCACAATTTGACGTCTTCAGAAGACCACGATGCCGCTTGACTACAAAACACGCACAGCGCCACTTCAGAAAAAAGCAACCTCATAGAAAGCAAGATGAACTCGCGAGCATTAAAGGCTTACCAGTTAAAATTGTCGAGGTCAAAGGAGTCATCCGACGACTCCTTCGGCAGTCGCAGTTTCTTCTAAGAAGGAGGAGCCATGGCGCGCACAGGAACGGCGGGGATTGGCTCCTCTGCAACAGCAGAAGGACCTTATGGCATCGTCGGCGAAGAAGCGTCCGAATCCTTGTTGAGGGAATGCTTGAGAGTATCATGGCCACTAGACTCGGGGGCTCCCTCTTCTTCTTCAATTGGGATGGTCGATTCTGACTCGTCCTCTTCCTCCACTTCATGAGGGATAACCCCTTCAGGACGAGGGGGCAAATTGGAAGACACCTTCTAGTCCTGCATTCAGAAGAGACATCATTATATATCAAGTACTTGATGGCAATCAACAAAGAAAACTACTTCACAGTACAGTTCTACCTTAGGAGGAGGGTTAGAAGCGTTGAAAGGAGGCACGACTGGTTCGCCTGGGGGAACCTCCTTGCCAGTGTGCTTGGTCATCAATCGCAACCTCTTGCCTACCTCACCCGCAGAAATGCCTTCCGCAGATATGCGAGTGACATCGCTCGCCCCAGCCCAACAGTACATCGGGTGGACTCTGGCCTACAGAGGCTGGACACGGCGGCGCAACCACGTGCGAATGAGAGCGGCGCCACCCTCTTCTTTGCCTATGCAGCCTTTGAGGTTGTAGACGCGCTTATGCAGCATCTCCGTTTCCTCGGATTCGCCAAGCATCACGACATTCTTCCAGGAGCGCCTCCTCTTGCAAGTCGCCGTGGGATCGAAGGGCGCGAGTCCGAAGTTCTCTTCGTCGGCCTTATGGTCGCGGATGTAGAACCACTTGTATATCCACCCTTGGATAGATGTGGTAAGCTTGATGTCGAAATAGACGGTGGAGGAGTTCACGTGGATTCCGCAGCCTCCTACGTCGTAGACTACCGAACCAGACGCCGACTGACGTTTGAGCTTAAAAAGCCTCTTGAAGAGGCCAAAGTGTGGCTCGATTCCGAGACAACACTCGCAAAGAGTGATGAAGCAAGAGATGTGGAGAATGGAATTTGGGGACAACTAGTGCAGTTGGAGCCCATAGAAACAAAGAAAACCCCTGAAGAAAGGGTGCAAGGGAGCGAGAGAGACCTCGGATGATGAACGCATGTAACATCACCCGGAAACCTGGAGGAGGACAAGGGATTACCTCATCACCAGGCACTCGCGAGTCATCTTCCGTGGGCGGAAGAGCTCTATCTTGACGATAAAGGTGCAGCTCAGAGGACTTGATGATGGATGCACGCCAGGCGCCGTTGGTGACGCGAGTGCCCGCACCCTTCTTCTTCCCAGCACCAGCGACGCTGGTGCCCACGGTGGTGGAGTTGCCCTTCTTCTTGGTGGTAGCAATGGTGGCCGCAGATCCAGCGGTGGTGCCTCCCTTCTTCTTACCCATCTTTCGATGGCGGTGAGAACGGAGAAAGTAACTGGGAAAAACACGGAGCTGGTCCAGTGCCGCGGAGAGGAAGCGCGCAAGGAAGCAGAGAGAACAGCAATGGTGAAGGAGGCACGAACAAGAAGAGAGATGGGGAAAATTACCGCAGCTGCGCTGCTACTTAACCTCCTCGCGGATGCAATCCAACGGCCAGCAGAAACCCTACTGGACATGTGGCGTACATCGCCATCGACACATGGCAAGGGTGAATCACGAACCGTCCCCCATTACCCCCATTACACGCGGAAATCGAGGAGACGCAGTTAAAACAGAAGATTATGCACGCCCAGTCAAATCAAAGTCAGAAAGTGGGACCCACCGCTCGTCACGTCCCGTCAAAGCCGCTCACGCGGGCAACTGAGGTCATCACATCATCAGCACTAACGTCATCGATTCCAGCAATAGAAGATTTTGACTACTTTAGTCCTTGCTCAAGTCTTCGACTCAACCAAGCACTCGGGGGCTACTCCTAACAGGAGAGCTGGCCGCGCACCCGAAGGAATTTTTATGCAGGTGTATGAGCATTCAAGACAAACCCATCACTCGACTCAACGATTCGATTGTGAATTACAGGTTACTCCCATAGGGAGCGCCGCAAGCATACTCGACTGAAACAACCAATCAAAGACGACAGTAGTCGCAAATGTTTTTAGTCCCCACTCGAGTCTATGACTCGAGTAGGCACTCGGAGGCTACTCCCATAGGGAGCGCTGGTCGCGCACCCTATGATTATTTTTCTTATACATCGTACTGTGTCGATAACATCCACACTCGAATGCTATGGCGACTCCGCCTCATATTTACCCTACAAAGAGATTGCGTCTCCTAGGCCACCCGAATCATCTCCGTGATGACAAAAATTTTGGATGACGCGCTTGTAGCGTGAAGATAAGACCTGAATAAGGCCTGGCAACGCATCTGCTGCGCACTACCAGAAATATATCCGTACCTACAGATACGATGAACATGCCTTGACGGACGTGTCGAGTGCTCACACTTATACACTGGAATTCGAGTCCTGTAAGACTTCCGCGGCCTGAGTCGAATTACTCCAGCACTTTTCCGAATTCGAGTCTAGGGACTCGAGTTTGAGTAGATTTTGTTGTTTTTCCCTAAGGCAGTTAATTGATACCGATACATCGGGTAAATTAGGAACGTATATCAACAATACCTATGACACAAACAGAACACTCGAAAATATGCTCAGTCATGCCCTCGAAAGGCTTCATAAAGTCTCCAGTCGAATCTACGATTCCACTGGACACTCGGGGGCTACTGACATGGGTATACCCTATAGGTACTTGAGCTTCGTATATATGGTCCAGATACGGCAGAAGCCCATGGCGTTGCCAAAGCCCAATACAGAATTCGGGTAACCCAGTGTCTCTTCAATGGCTTGCGAGACAAGAAGAAGCTTAAGATAGAAAGTTCAAAGGGCGAACCCTAATCTGTAACCGACTCGACCTTCTACCTGAGACCTAGCCTATCTATATAAAGGCTAGGAGGGGGCGGCGAGGAGGACAATTAGAGCCCTAGTTTCCACAACTCTCGCCTGATCGCATCTGCGCAACCCCTGTAATCTTCAATTCCTTTGATAATTCCAAGAGCAGACAAGCAAGAGTAGAGACCTCTACGAGGCCTGAACCTGGGTAAACCTTGCGTCCCTGTGTGCTTGTTTTCTAGCCGATTGATGCCTCCAGCTCTCCCTCCTTCTCCAAAACCCAAGTCCATAACAATGGGCATTGACGAGTCGAAACCTCGTCAATTTTCTTACTAGCTTTTCTGAAACAAAAAACAGGAGAAAATAGGCAACTGGCATTGTGGCATCATGTTGATAGGTTAATCCCAGAAAATGTATAAAAATACCTCAAAGTATGAAAAAACATAAAAAAGTAGATATAAAACAAGCATGGAACATCAAAAATTATAGATACATTTACGATGTATCAGAGCACATCCCATGCGTCCTTTCCATTATCAAATGACATATATGAGTCAACAGTGTTGTCCCCAAGAATACTGAAAGGAGCCACCATAATCATGGTATCGATTTTCTTAAAGGCCTTCTGTCAAGAAGAAGAAAGCTCTCTCTCAGGTTTGCCAAGAGTGACGCTATAGGAGTTCGTGTTTTGAAACCAAAGAACTACTTTCCTGCGACACCTCTTATAATGTGCACCATCGAAGGGAGGTGACCTCGTAGTTGCAGCTATGCCAGTTGAATTTAGTTGCCTATTATCAGGTTTTTGGATTGTTGAAAGTATGAGCAACAATTCATATGATTTAATCCGAATAAACTGGTAAAGCATGATTAAATTAATAGTAATTAAACTAAGTATGCAAACTAACAGAACAGATAAACCGATTGTATTTATACAAGATAAACCAACCAGATCTACTTGAAATGCTAGAACAAAATATTCTAGCAAAATTTAAAAGAAGAAGTTTATGGATACGTACGATGCAGCCTGAGCAGTAGCAACACCGCACTACAAAAAATGTGTTGACTAGTGACTTTTTTTAACTACCCTGAGTTTTTTGGTCATAGATCTATGACCATTTAGAACCAACTAGTTGTAGGCCATTTGGGAGGGTACAAACTCTGAAGAACTACGACCTTTTTTATCAGGAGGGTCATAACTTGATTACACCAGTTGGTCATAACATAGACATTACTGGTCCATGATCTTAACTTTGGTTGACTACGACCAATTTAAATGGCCGTGGGTGCTATTCATGATTACTTAAGGAAGACCGATGGCCACCTCAGCACGTTGATCTAGGTGTCATGTCCATGTGTCAACTTTGGATAACGTGTCTGCATATGTGTCATATCCATGTGTCAATTTAGCCTGTCATGTCTATATGGAGTTGACATGTTGACTACCAATTACAATTATATCCAATGACATATGGGGCCTGATTGCCATGTTGGTTTTGACCTGACGTTGACCGAATAATTACCAAAAAAACAGGGAGCCATGGATCGAGTACGAGTACCAAATCCTTTTGATCATCTCGCACCGCGCTCAATTGGTATTAATAACGGCAAAAATAAGCAGCCGGGGGATTAGAATTCATGACCTCACAATGCCTAGAAGAGGGTCTGCCACCAGGCCACCGAATACATCTTGCCAACAAAAGAGTACCGAACAATTTTAACCATTGAGCACCCCGGTCGATTGGGATTAATCGCGGTAAAAAAAGCAGCCGCAGGGCTTGAACCCTAGACCTCAAACCTCATTATAAGATGCCAACCAACAGACCACATCAACTTCTGTGTTAGGAATTCACACGAGAAATATAAGGCACAAAGTTTGATGGTGGACTTGGGCCTAAGGTTAATTCAGCCTCCAACTTACGATCACTTGGGTGGTCCTTGGGCCGACGGTAGCGTGCGGGCACGATGGCTTGCTAGGCTGCCCCGTTTTCTTGGAGGTTCACCTGGCCAGGCACCTCGACCTATTTTTCTTCTTTTTAATTCGTTTGCATCTTTTTATTCATAACTCCAAATTGAGTCAAACAAAATTCAGAGAACTTGTAATTTTTTTTTAGAATATTAGGATATTATGGAACACTTCTACTTTTCAGGAAAACTATAAGGACATATTTTTCATATAAAACCTTAATACGTATAAATAGATATTTTGAACAATAGGTCATTTCTGAGAAGGTTTTTTTAAATGCAATCAATAAACCAATTTTGGTATTTTTTTCTTGCAACTATGTCACATAATATGACACCACGTGAAGGATTTACCTTGTTCGGGTCTTTTTTGAATTTGTTATGCCTGTTTCCAAATTTTCTCGTTTCAAACTATGGTTAAAACGGCGGGCATGAAGATAGGGGATGAGCCTCGCTAAAACTTGCACTAGATCTCTCAAGAAACATCATATTGTGAGTCTAAAATTGATTTTTGCAAAAAAATCATAAGCATTAGATCATGTATCTGTAGTTCAAACCGGACCCACTTCCTACTAATTCGGCAGCCATTTTTCTTTTTCACCAGGGGTGGATGAAAAGGTTTTAAAATCCCCGGTTGGGACATTGTCCAATTAAGGCGGTCTAGTATTTTTGAAAAATGGGGTGGTAGCATTTTTGAATTGAACATTTGATGTTGCTTCACAAAACACCCCATTTTCGGCGCTCGGGAAATGAAAAATGGATTTTCCGTGCAACGAAAAGAAAAGGTTCCTCCTGCAACATTGTTATCCGTCTCAACATGCACATGCATGCATAATATAAGCGTATTATCACAAACTATGTCTTGATTCTACCCATAACATTGGTCGTTTGTCTTGAAGGCCATGAAACCTCGCACATGATAGGTCATTTCTGAGAAGGTTTTTTTTGAGATGCAATCAATAAACCAAGTTTGGTTTTTTTTTTCTTGCAACTATGTCACATAATATGATACCACATGAAGGATTTACCTTGTTCGGACCATTTTTGAATTTCTTATGCCCGTTTCGTAATTTTCCTGTTTCAAACTATGGTCAAAATGGCGGGCATGAAGATAGGGGATGAGCCTCGCTAAAACTGCCACTGGATCTCTGAAGAAACAACATAGTTTGAGTCTAAAAATGTTTTTTTCAAAAAATTATGAGAATTAGATCATGTACCTGTAGTTCAAACCGGGCCCACTTCCTACCGATTCAGCAGACATTTGTCTTTTTCACCAGGGATGGACAAAAATGTTTTAAAATCCCCGATTGGGACATTGTCCATGTAAGGTGGTATAGTATTTTTTAAATAGGGTGGTAGCATTTTTGAATTGAACATTTGGTGTTGCTTCACAAAACGCCCCATTGTCGGCGCTCGGAAAATGAAAATGGCTTTTCCGTGCAACGAAAAGAAAAATTTCATCCTGCAACATTGTTCTCCGTGTCAACATGCACATGCGTGCATAATATGGACACATTATCACAAACTATGTCATGATTCTGGCCATAACATTGGTTGTTTGTCTTGAAATCCATGAAACCTCACACATGTTAGGTCATTTCTGAGAAGGTTTTTTCGAGATACAATCAATAAACCAAGTTTGGTATTTTTTCTTGCAACTATGTCACATAATATGATACCACGCGAAGAATTTATATTGTTTGGACCATTTTTAATTTCTTATGCCCGTTTCAAACTATGGTCAAAATGACGAGCATAAAGGTTCTTAGCTAGAGGGTGAGCCTCGCTAAACTTGCATTGGATCTATGCTAAAATAGCATATTGTGAAGCTAAAAATGATTTTTGTAAAAAATCATGAGCATTCAATCATTTACCTGTAGTTCAAATCGAACTCACTTCCTACCGATTCAATAGACATTTATCTTTTTCGCGAGGGATGGACGGAAAGATTTGAGATACCCTGGTTCAAACATTGTTCATTTAATATGGTCTAATATTTTTTTTAAATAGAGTGGTACCATTTTGAATGAGCACTTTGGTGGTTGCTTCAGAAAACGCCCATTTTTGGCACTCGAAAAATGAAAAATACCTTTTTTGTGTCATGAAAATAAAAAATTCTTTGGCAACATTGTTCACTATTACCATATGTCCATTTTCATTGATACAATGCCATATGAATGGGGGGTGGTAGCACTCAGAAAATGAAAAAGTCTTTTTTAGGCAGAAACCCCCAAATCCGGGTGAGGTCGTGTGCAACCAATGAAATTACAGGATTCTGCCTCCCACGGATCATCCATCTTGGCCTGATCGGGACCATTCAAAGCCTATCTAACGCCTCGTGTTCACCCAAAGAAACACACCCTGTCCCCTTCCCGAGCCACTCACTCGCGCTGCCCACGATCTCCCTCGATCCAGATCCGTTCCACCTCGACACCTCCTTCCTCACGATCCAGATCCCTCGCACCCTGCCCACGATCTCCCTCGATCCAGATCCGTTCCACCTCGACACCTCCTTCCTCACGATCCAGATCCCTCGCACCCTGCCGGCGGGCCACCATCTCCCCAACCTCTCTGCCGGGGACGAAGATGATGCCGTCCATCATCAGCCGCAAGGGCGCCTCAGGCATCTTCTGTGCCTCCACCGCCGACCAGGTCACCCAAGGCCTCACCACCATCGTCATCGGTAACGCCCCTCCAGTACATCCCGCCTCCTTTGTTTCACGTGGCTGCCGCCCACTTGTTGATGGACCTGGTTTTGGAACGCATGGGCTTCTAGCAGGATCGGGCCGAGATGGCATGGGTCCTGGTGACGCGTGGGGCCCACATCGTCATGACCTCTAAGAACCTCGCTGAACCCCGGCGAGTGGCTGATGCGAGAGGCTTTGCGGCGTGGTAGGTGGCATGACCGTGTCAGGTGCCTGGAGCTCCGGTGCCGCCATGCCCTGGCTCCTTCTCCCGTGTACATGCAACTGCCCGATCTGCTTACCTCGTCATGTGCAGAAGGTCCATCTGTCTTCCTCCTTGATCTTCTACTATCTTTCATTTCCCGTGGGTAATCGGTTATGTATGGATTGGATCCAGATTGTTAATCTGTTCTACTAGCAGCCTGCATCGGTATCCTCAAAATATCACCTCTATATGCATCAGCTCCATCTATCTAAGAAGAATAAAAGTTGCAGGAAAAGCATTAGTAAGATGGTTTGGCTACAAGTAGGTTAATCATAGGTCATACATAACCTTGTAGAGGGTTCACATGCATGTCAACTTCGGATGGATTATTTAGCTTGGACATGAGTTTTCCAAACAAAATTTGCAGACTAAAACCCGTTGAAATTAGGTTTGGTAAGTTAGTTTGGAACATGAACCTACCAATTAAAATTTGTGATGGAGGTGCCGATGCAAATCAACTTCATTACCTGGCAGAATTTTGGATTATAAACAGATAGTTAAGCTGAATGTTTGTTGGATGAAGATGAATTAGCTAGCCTGAATGCATGTTTGTGCCAAGTTGCTTTTGATCTGTTGCATGTGTTGGAAATTGCTTCATGATTTCCTCGTTTTAATAATGGAACTTTATTTTTTCCTTTGTGTCTTTGTATTTCAGCAGGTAAACGAAGAAGAAGATTAAGAAAACCAGGAAGGATCAACTAGATCTTTTAACTTTCTGTACCTATGTGATCCGTCTGTCCATTGTAGGAGAGGGTGATGTGGCCCGGACACCCACACACTTGCACCTGCTGACCGGTGGTGTTGCTGCTAGTGTGCTACATGTGGCCCATGTATGGTATTACTGTCTAGGTCCTTCGTAATTCGGGTGGTAGTGGATGAAGTTTTTTTAAATGTGAACTCAATGTGGATTCCTTTCATAGGGATGGTGTCAGCTAAGGTAGTTCTACCAGCAAGTACTGCATGAGCTCGAGACCATCCGTAGGGTACCTAACGCTGCCCTTAGGTATGTGTGTCTCATCCTCTCCCTGCTCCTGCAGATGTTCGGATATGTTCACTCTTGGTAACCTTGAAGGATCACAGATGTACTAGATAGGACAT